>CAXKVI010000003.1:43663425-44148425 GCA_964058755.1 Campiglossa producta | reverse complement strand
AATTGAAATTTGGTGTTAGAAGGTGCTCAAAAAAGCACAAAATTAATTTTAGTGAAGGATCGCTGGCTAGTTAGACCCAATTAGTCTTTACATTACTACATTTCTTTCTAGCTGTTTAATTAACCCATCACTTCCATTCTCTGTTCTCCGCTTAATCAATTCAATAAAGTTAGTTGAAGTCAAATCCTTAACTTGTTGTTCTAAACTCTCGTTACTTCTAATGCTTTTTCTTCAGTTAGCTTACAGCTTAATTTAAACGACATAAAGCAATATAAATTACCAACAACATTCGTTGAACTCCAAGTGAGGTAGGCTTCATCTACTTAGTACGAGCTTTAGTAAACAGAGTGGAAAGATATTTCATCTGGTTGCTAGAAAAAGTAACATTTTCTGTCAATTCAATATCCACAAAACCATAAACAACTGTACATAAAAGCAAGTGTATAAACGCCTGTAAGTATGCAACAAGAACGATTTTTCAAAATATATTGCATACATGTAGGCGCATAAGCCTATGTTGCGAGCGCCATTGCAAGTAGGAAGCATGAATCAACAGAATTTTAATTGAATTTACTAGTGTCATAGTAGATGTGCTGGCGTCACAGAAGAAGTTGACAGTGAAAGATGAGTGAAAAATGCAATTGCAAAAACAAACTTACATATGTATGTATGTATGTGTTGAACAAACACATACTACCACAAATACACGTGTAAATATATATGTACATATGTATATGGTTATCAAAATCAAGTCATGTTTTATGTAAATGTATTTTTTGCTTGTTTTTGTTGTTGCTGCTCGGTATGCCAACAATGTGTGTAGTTATGCATTTTCTGTTGCATACATTGCGGCGCAAAAGGCTTACAACTGTTTGCATGCCAACAAATTCTTTCATGCTTACGAAAATATGTGGTGTGTGTCACCTCGAGAGTTTCACTTTGCTTGTCGTGTTGTATTTGTACGCTTTTGGCATGCTAGCGCGCTTAAAATGTTGCCCCACTGTTTGTTGATACAACACTTTATGTCAGCCCACGAACACTTGTGAGTGTCGCTTGCTACAACTTATCTTTGCAAATATTGGTTTTCCTATCTGTTTCTAAATAACTCTATTGCACTCTGCCTTCTCATCACATTTGCTAGCTTTTCTCATTTTATATATTTTGCTTTACAAGCGTGTTGTCTGCTAGTTGACAAGTAAATTTCAACTGATGACAGGCATAAATGACAAATTGATTGCTTTTGCCTTGCCTCAACAATGGGCGTGCACATGTGCGATCTGTGAACAGATGTGCGTGTGTGTGTGTCTTTACTCTTTAACAGATTTTTTAAAGGAATTTTTGTAGGTATTTTAAGAGCTAGTACTATCATTTCACTTTGCTCAAACTTGTACAATTTTGGTTGCTTGCGCTGTTTTCTATGTCTTAATTTGTTTATTTTTATAAGAGTATAGACTTCATTCTGCGTATTTTAGTTTAAAAAAAACTCGTGTAGCCAGTACACGTGAAAGAAGTTAACTTCTTAAATTCAGAAATAACGAAATATGAACAAGGTGTATTCGAGAATGGTTTCGATTCACAATTTCTTACATCCGGGAAGTGGACCAGTGAACCGATCAATTCGAAAATATCTTATACATGGTGCGTTTTCCTTCAAACTCGGTACGTGGGTAAAATTATGCCTAAATTAACAGGGGCTAATACAAATGGGATATAGAGAAAGAGGGGCGTTGTAGAAGGAAAGAGCGGAATGAAGAGAATACGGGAGGGAGATAGTGCTAAGGCGAAGAAAGATAGGAGGGAGAGTTGTAAAAGGGATTGTAAATTGCGGTTAGGTGGCAACCCTAAATGGCAACTCTGAGTCAAATTGTCATATTTGGAATACGGTCGAAAATACCTTTCATTTGATACCCATATTGGCATATCTAGCTCTATATGTAAAAAAAAAATTGGGATATGTTGCAACCCTATAAACGGCCATAACATAAACACCCATGAATTCTGCTCGGCCTAATTATTACACTTTTTGCAATGTTAGCTAGATCCTAGAATTTCACCTCCTATTTGATTTGCACAGCTAAACATCGTGGTGAAAATCGCCTACGCCTGAAAGTCTACATCATACGCCTGAAAGTCGGCTACAATTTCTATTTCCGTTGCATAATTTCCATGGCATCATCTGTCATTTTCTCAAATTTTACTCTCAATCAAAACTTGATATCGCCGCCTAAGAAGTTAACTTCAAAAAGTGCACAAAATCCGAAATGGCATTATTTTGCATAAATTCTACACCTGCAAATAAAGTGTGAATATATGTATATTACCTATATGGAATGAGAAGTATAACGAAACAAAATCCACTGGGTGGCGCTGTTGTAGGGATGTTTACAAAATTGGAATTTAAGGTTCAATTTGTTTCAAATTCAAAACATATGTCAACTACGGGAAAACAAAATGTTCCACAGAAAATTGTATCACTAGGTGGCGTTAGGTGCGAGATAGTTCATAGACATCTGCTATTTAGATTTCAACGAAAAAGCATTCATTTGCAGGTTGGATTTTCTAGAAACAAGCTTATATGAGCTTAAGTTGTTTTATAAAGGACAATATTGGAATATTCGTGAGTAATTACTACTACTAATGGCGACGATACACCAACAGGTTACCATCAACTCTAACGAGATATTTGCTGAGCTTCTCTTTTTTCCTACAAGTTGGCGGAACCCACAGTTCTTTGGCGACTCCGAATGGCACTTGCAAAGCAAATGAGTTTTTGCTGAGAAGCTTCTCATGGCAGAAATACACCAGGAAAGTTGTCAAACTACTGCCGAGGGGCGACCCGTTCTTCTTTATTTTTTCTAAATATTTTTTATTATATTTTGCCGGCCATCGACACCCGTCTACTTGGTGTAGTAGCTAGATCTACTCAATGGAACAAACAACATTTGCAAAACCACTTGACGGAAACCCGTTCAAATATGCATCATTACATCAATTTTAAATTTCTTCAATCACAACAACCTATGTTTTTGTATGTAAAATCTACCTGTAAACATTTTTAAATTTCTATGTGCACTAAAAAATAAATGTTCTCGCAATCTTCCAAATGTAAATATTGTGCTGTATTAACTGCACTTCATAAATTTTTATCGCACATTGTATGCCCTTAAGCGGGGCACTCTACCACACTGAAGCAGCTTCTTAACATTACCTCTTTACACACCCACAAAAGAGATACTCGAGCAGGAGCTGCTACGTGATGCTGATCCCAAATAAGAACTGTACGTCCTAATACTAGGATCTGTCTTCAAACAACAAATATTATAAACACAAGCAGCCACTGACGAAATAAAAAAATGTAGAAACTGCAACGAGGAGATGCACTGCAAAAAAAACAATACCGACTAGGGAAAGTCTGTGGTGTGAGAAAATGCATAAAGTGGATAATCTGCAGTTGAAAAAACAAAAAAAAATAAAAAATCAACAAACAACCGGCCGAGTTAACCAAAGTGCAATACAAAGCGTCTGCTCTATCAGACAATGAATGAGATGAGCAGGCAGAGCATTCAAGTGCAGCCAACGACAACATACATACAAATGTCCTGCTTTGGAAACATATGTACCATTGCTTTTGTTCTGTCAGTAGAACAACACAACTGCCCTGTTTCTCTATATTGCACAAATATGCAATTGCATTCATGCAATCGAATTGCTTTGCTTCACAGCTGCAAAGGTAAAAGTTCAGCTCTCTGTTGGCCCACTCGAGGCAACAGCGATGGAGGATGAGCGGTAAGCAAAAAATAGAAGCATACTTCTAGGAAAAGTTGAGTAGACTTTTGTGCTTATGGCTATGACTGGAGTAGGCATTAGGTCGCATCTACTGATGGCATCCAGAGTTTGCATTGCTTTGGTTGAGTTTGTCTCGGTCTCTATGGCTTGAGTTGCAGCTTGTGTCAGCTCGTTAACTCGTTCGTTCGTGCTTTATGTGGCTTTGTTATGCAATTTTACTCGGCCGTTTGTTTGTCTAGTAGAAGTACTTGCTTTGTCTTTTTTCTGCTTTTAATTTTCCTTTTTTTCTTGTTTTTTATTTTATTTTATTTTTTTTTTTTACCATTGTTTTTTTTTACATTTTGATGTGTTTGTTTTAATGTTGTTAATTTTTTTTCTTTCTTATTTCGTTCGTTACCTCATCTCTGTCATCGTTATTTTTCTTGTTGTCATCGGGCTCTGTGGATTGTTCTTGTGTTGTTGTTGTTGTTGCTGCTATCATTCCTGCCATCTCGAGTATCCCAGCTATGTGATTAAGGATTTAATTTGAATTTTTATATGGGTTTCTTTATTCTGCTATGCAAAGTGTTTTGGCAATATCCTGCTTCAGGTGCAGTAAACAATGAATGCGCTCAATGGTCTCAATATAGCAAAATGTCAGAAGTAGAAAGAAACCGGAGGCGCAATTGATTGAGCTGATATCTAGTCAGATAGAATGCAAAGTTTTGAAATTGTTGGAGCATTTCGTCGCTCCCAACTAAGACTAACACGGTTCAGTTAGCGTGGAAGACTAACAGAGTTCGTTCTCTGCGTCGAAGATTAACACACTTCAGTTTTCTGCATCGAAGACTAACACAGTTCAGTTCTATTCGAACTTTGTGCATATTAGTCGCCTCTTACGACCGGTATGCCTACCTTGGGCATATTCTAACCCCTATCCCGAAGGGGTCATAGTAATAGTAATTGCACACACTGTGGTTTATAAATTCTCAATCTCCTTGGTTCGATGACCAGTAATGGTGCTCAAAAAATGTCTAAACAAAGCGGTTTGACAAGACAATTTAGCAAGGTCGTAATGGTACATTCGCCACAGCTGGTAGTATTTCCAACTTGTTAGAAAATAACCAAAGAATAATTTAGGAAAAATTATTAGAATGGTCGAAAGTCCACTAAAATTTCCAAATTCATTCAATTTAAATTAATTTCTTTAATAGCTTTAGTTATTGTTATTATTGGTCATTATTTTTACAAAATTTTAAAAGTTGAATAATTTTTATCAAATTATTCTTTTGAGTTTTTTGCCCAAAAAAGTTGAAAAATGCTGCAAACAATACCAACTACGATGATTGCAATTTCGATGTTGTTGGAGGATGTTGTCAAACCGCTTTGTATTGTTGATCAACACCTTTACTGGTCATCGAGGCAGAGAGATTTTAAGAGTTTCTAAACCACAGTGTGAAACCATTACACCAAACCCTACATAAATAGTGTGCCTGCAGGCAAATTGTAACTATATTTTCGCACATTTTGTTGTCATTTTTATTTTATTACCTGAACACACACTAAGCAGTGTTTGGTGTAATGGTTACACACTGCGGTTTAGAAATTCCCCAAATCTCCTTGGTTCGGTGACCAGTAAAGGTGATGTAAAATTTCTAGGCAACAATACAAAGCGTTTGACAAGATCCTTCAACAGGATCGAAATTGAAATCATCGTAGTTGGTATTGTTTGTAGCACTTTTAAACTTGTTTTCGGCAAAAATTTTCTTTATAATCTTATTCCACTTTATTTTATTTTATATTTTTACTGTTTTGTTTGATTTTTTTTTCTTTATTTTTTTTTTTTTTGTTATTTGATTTGATTTTGTTTTACTTTATTTTATTTTATTTTATTTTTTTTAATATATTATATTATTTTATTTTATTTTATTTTATTTTATTTTTTAATATTTTATTTTATTTTATTTTATTTGATTTTTTTTATTTTATTTCTTTATTTTATTTTATTTTATTTTATTTTATTTTATTTTATTTTATTTTATTTTATTTTATTTTATTTTATTTTATTTTATTTTATTTTATTTTATTTTATTTTATTTTATTTTATTTTATTTTATTTTATTTTATTTTATTTTATTTTATTTTATTTTATTTTATTTTATTTTATTTTATTTTATTTTATTTTATTTTATTTTATTTTATTTTATTTTATTTTATTTTATTTTATTTTATTTTATTTTATTTTATTTTATTTTATTTTATTTTATTTTATTTTA
Organism: Campiglossa producta; assembly: GCA_964058755.1. Taxonomy (NCBI): domain Eukaryota; kingdom Metazoa; phylum Arthropoda; class Insecta; order Diptera; family Tephritidae; genus Campiglossa; species Campiglossa producta. The sequence goes on along the minus strand of CAXKVI010000003.1, from coordinate 44,142,384 downwards.
TTTTACTTTGTTTTATTTTTTCTTTATTTTTTATGGTTTTTTTTTTATTTTATTTTTTTATTAAGTTTTTTTGTTTAATTTTTTGTTTTATTTGATTTATTTTTTCTGTTTTTTTCTTATTTTATATTGTTTTGTTTTATTTTTTCTTCATTTTTTATATCTTTTTAATTTTTTTGCTTATTTTATTTTTGTGTTTTTATTTTTTTTTTCGTTTTTATTTAGCTTTGTTCGTGAAATTTGAGCAAACAAATCGAACGCAGCAACAAATTGAAATATTTTCTTTTCTCCCCCACAAAACGCAAACAGCTGTGAACAACTCTTAGCTTTTCGCATAATTATGTATGCTTTTCCTGCTTTCTTGAAAAACAGGAAAACTGAAAAAAGTAAATAAATAAACACAAGACTGCAGCTCCACAGTCTGAGCTATTTTTTGGGTGCTTAAACAAAACTGTTAATATTTCTTCGTGTCGTGCCGTTGCGTTGCATGCGATTGTATTGGTATTCCCATGCAAATTTAACGGTAGCATACCAATGTTTCGACTCAATTGAAGAGGAGGGAAGCAAATAAACAAATCCTACAAGAAAGAAAAATTATGTTCGAAGAACCAAAACAACATTGACTCGCGTGACATGCAGACCTTCATATGTGTTTTTGCTATCGTGTGTGTGCTCGCGATTTCATTTCAAATGAGGGTTACGTAGGCGGAAAGGCAATTCCGACGTTGTATATGTCCTGAGAAATGTTTGCTTGCACAGCTGTTGTGGCGCGCTGTGTTGCTGTTTTTGGTTGGTTTCACTGTTTATGCGCCTGCAAATATGCAATGACATTTCGACGCACTCAGCTGCTATTGCCATTGTAGGTATTTATTCAAAGCAGGCTTGGTCGCAGCACTGTGGCATAAATACATAATACTAGAAACAAATGCGCGTATGACATGAATATGCAAATGTGGTGGGGTGTAGGTATGTATGTGTGAGTATGTGAGAGTGCGTAACCATGTGGGTGCATGTGTTGAGGTACAACACTAAGGTCCCTATGCATGTTTTGCAATTTATTTTTATTTTTTTATATTTCTTGCATTCCTTTAATTTTGTTTGCTTTTATACTCTTAACTGTGCAGACTACAGCAAGCAAGTCTTTATTCATCACACCAATTTGGATGTTGCCGCACACTAGCTCTAACTGACTGACAGCTGTCTAAGGAGTTGAAGAAAGCCAACAACACGAGTGTTGTTGGCGCTGTGGTTTCTTCCCTCTCATCTCCACAGACGCTTTTTTGTCGGCTGTCTTCCAGGGTTATTTTTTTATCTTTATTCCTCTTCTTCTTCCTCAGTCACATTTACATACTTGTACATTTTAATGATTTCACTTGGAAAGTCATCGCGTCAGCGTCCTGTTTGCGCAATTGTTTGGTAGCTCACAAAAAAAGGTTAAATGTTAAATGTACTTGCAGCAATAGCACTCCACCTTTTCATTTAGTCGCTCATATGCGCAACCTGCTGTGTGGGACGTGTCGACCCCAGCAGTAATGACAGACAACTACTGTATGGGCGTGTAGGTGGTTGGTATGTCGGTATGAGTTGAGTGGTTGAAGTCAACCTGTCTATGCATATTTGCTCTTTGTGTGTTTTTTTGGATGGGGAGAGATGTTTCTTGTCTTTTTTTTTTATTTGTTGATGAGGCCTATGTTGGTTTTACGCCCCAATGCACACTTGCAACATTCCGTTGAATACTTGTTTGTTGGTTTTGTTCGTGGAGTTTTTTTAGTAAAATTTTATGTCAGAGAATGGTTGCAATACATAATTATGGAAAATTTAGTTGTGCTTTAATTTTCTGCTGCAAAAGCTTAGTTCTCGATTCTCCAATCTCTGCATTTAATAAAATTGTAACAGGTCGATGTCTGTACATTGAAGATATTCAAACCAAATTTATAAGCCAATAGAATCAAAATTAAGAATTTTTGTCTGACTGTCTCGATAACTGCTGTATGGAATTAAATGAAATCACCATTGTGTTAGTATACGTTCAGCTTAAAATTTAAGATATCCCTTTTTTCGATAACTCGACAGGTTTCAAAGTTATCGACCAATATGTGGACCAAAAAGTACAATATGAGTATCAAAAGAAAAGGTGCTCACGAGTATTGGCTTAAGCAATGTGCTTAATTTAAATATAACCTCTGCCGGTTCTTCTGGTATTAAATAAACAAGAAGACCCGGAAGACATTCGTCGGTCTAAACATTTATTTTTTTATGCTGTGTATTTAAGTTTATTTTATTTTGTTTAGTTAAATTTTTTTTTAATTTTTTTACCTATGTACATTTTTTATCACATTTTTTAACTCACTTTAATTTTTTTATCTTATTTTATTTTATTTTATTTTATTTTATTTTATTTTATTTTATTTTATTTTATTTTATTTTATTTTATTTTATTTTATTTTATTTTATTTTATTTTATTTTATATTATTTAATTTTTATTTATTTTTTTATTTAATTTTTTTTTTTTTTTTATTTTAGTTTATTTTAAACAAAAGTTTTTTTGTTTTATTTACTTTATTTAATTTAATTTTTTTTTATTATATAAGTTGGTTATAAAAGTTATTTTTAATTTTTTTTAATTTTGATCGCAAAATAATAGTTATTTTCAAACTTTTTTATTTCGATCCGAAAATTAAAAATTGGAAAATAACTTTTATTTTTAACTTGTACGGAAAAACTGCTAAAAAAAATCGTTTCACCAATCGATAACGATACTAATAAAAAAGTTTCTATGTTCTCCTTATGGCAGTAGCACTGCCCCTTCATAATGATGTTTTTAGTAAACGTTATGCTTGATAACTGTTTATTGCGGTCCCTGATATTTTCCTATGAACAGCCTGCTACTTTCACAAATTAAAAAAAAAAAAATCAAAAATTCCTATTATAAATTGCACGTGCCAAAGCATATGTTGCACTTGTTTGTACGCACAACTTTTCAGCACACTTGTTGTATTTGTATGCGTAAATTTTGTTGTTTATTCATGTGCATGCCTGTACCACTTCAAACTATGCAGCAGCCACTCTAATACAATATCATGAATATGTTGGCTTGGCAATTTGATAAAACTTATTGTTGAAATTTTAAACTTTTCCTAGCTTGTTAATACTTTTCACATTGCCTCCTTCTCAACTGGCTCTTTTTCACATGCTTATACTTACTTGCATGTGCTGCATACCTATATCTAGCAAAAATTTTCCCTAACAAACTTTCTTTGTCACATTATATCCTGCCAACTAACGTCAACTCACATTTTTTGGCTTGGCTGAACTAGCTTGCACAGTGCTGTTGTAGGGTGGGACAAAAGAAAGAGGTTTTTGGCTCTTTCGGGGCTACAAAGGGTCTTTTATACTTTTTTCATATATCCAACCATTAAAAAGGTCAAACACGGGAAATGACGGTATTTCCGGGATTGTATGAAAATGTATTTTTCGAGAGGACCAGACAAGCCGACATACATATGTTTCGATGATACTGAATATAGATCTCAATCATAGCCCACCCTAGTATGCATGTTCATGATACTTCTGCCTTCTAGATTTACTACTCCTTTACTAAAAATTCTATGCATCTTTGTTGCTCCATATCCAAGTTCTCTTACAACTTTACTCGTATACTCCGTTCTATCTTCCAATGAAATGTCCTCTCTTTATTCTTTAGCTTTTGTATTTGACTCAGCCTGCAAACTTTCTCTGCCTCAACGCACTTTTAGTTTCATTGTTGAACTTGTTTCCTTGAAGTTAACACAAATACAGTAGTGGACTGAAAGTAAGGGACTTGCGAAATTGAAAATACACTTAAAGATAAATCCAAAAAGATTTTCATTCAAAGTCATATGTTTTTAACGTTTTCTGGTTATATCGCTCATGTTATTCTACTATGACTTTCTGTTAAATTAACATGACTTCCCGTTGAATTAACCCATCCTTCTTCTTAAACCATCCTAATTTTTCGTCCACCACTGTTTGTCCATAGTCCTCTTACATTTTGCCTTATTGCCCTTCGTAACCACATATTTGATGGCATATGTACCAGGAAGTTAGTTGTGGTGACTCTAGCCTGCTTTACTTTTTTTGCTATATAGTTTTGTTTATTCCTTGAGTTGCATACTTTTACTTAGTTTTATTTGCACATACAAGAAGATATTATAGTGGTTCAGCAAAATAAATTCAAAAATTGCATAGGAATAAAATAGATTCTAGTACAAAAACAAAATTAAGCACAATAACAAAGTCATGCAAAAAGTTGAACCAATTATAAAATTGAATTTGAAGGTAGTTAATATTAATTAAACATATCAATTGTTGTGGAAAATCATGCAGTGAATGGACTGTAATTGGTTTGCAATTTTCATTGACTTGCTTTCGATTTGTATTTCATTGAAGAAATTTATCAACTGCAGCAAACACTTTGGGAATTTTTGGGGCCAATTTATATTTCAAAGTGTGGAAAGAGAATTTTTAAGAGTGATTTTTCCGTTATAGGCGCAGTTACAACCTCTATCCTCACGTTTCGTAACCTAATACTAACGGGTCCTTTTATGGGGCTATTTCTAAAACTATAATGTACCTACGTAGTTCATCGATAAATTTACTTCCCTTTTCTCCACTTTCCATAATTGGGTATCATTTCCAGCTGAAGATATTGTATATAGGTAGGTAGTTATGTATATAAAAGTATCTATACATTACCTGAAAGGAAAAAGAAGTTTACATTAATATCCGAAATCAACAAAGCTACAGATCTGGGTTGCGAAGTTTTGATTTAGTTGAATCACGAATCCAAAAATAAAACTTATTTACCTTTTGAAAACTTAATCACATTTTTTTTTTGTGTTTTGAATTATCAGCCACATCAATGTTGTTTGATGGTTGAGGAATGGAATCACGAATAAGAATCAAATTAGAAATAAAAAGTAAGTATCTTTGATTTGGTCGAAGATTCAAATCACAAATCATAACTATTTTGGGTTTGGAAGGCGAACCAAATCCCACTCTTAAAAAAACCTGTGAGTGAACCTAACCAATTTTCTTTTTATGAGGGTTCTTAGAGGTTCTTCCGTAGAATATTTACCTACTCTTAGACTTTTTATTGAGTTCAACCTCAAGTGTGTATAAATTGAATCCCCGATTCTGTGCCGATAGCTGCCGATTTTCAGGCCCCTACCTTAACTCCTTTTAGAGATATTCAACCTCAAAAATGAAGTTTGTGTGGGCGGTGCCACGCCCTCTTTTTCAAAAACTCCCACTTTTTTCTGTTAAATTGGTATTGATATCATAAATCTCCATACCAATTATCAAGTTCCTACCTTACATCCTTTCAGAGATATTCAGCTTGAAAGATTAAATTTGTATGGGAGGTGCCACGCCCCCTTTTCTTTGCCTTTCTCCTTTAATTTTTGATTTATCTTTCTTCTTAGTTGTATCTCTTCTCTTCCATATTCGTTTACTTTTCCTGATCTTTTACCTCTTCCCCTTTCCCTTGCTTTCCTCCTTCAATTCTCGTCTTTCGTCTACTTTTCCTCTTTTGAGTTCTCTCTGCATGCATATCATCCAAACTGACAACAGTATTAGCGGGTAGACAAGTTGACCCATTTTAGATAGTAAACGAGCTTTCAATTTCATTTCTCCAAGGGCTTTATATACAATTCATCATTATCAGCTAGCCAGTACAAGTCAAAACCTTCATTTCCAGGCCATTTCTCGAGTGAGCCATTAGATACACCGCAAACCACTTTTGCAAACCACCAAGGATATGAAAAAAATGTAATCAAACAAAAAAAAAAACAGAAATAAAATTGTTTATTTTATTTTTCTTTCAATTTATTCCAGCTTTATGCAATCATGTCCCATTTACGGACATTAACTACAACAAAAGCTTGTTACTTAAGTGACAGTTTTATGCTGACGCGACTTGACAGCCAAACCATGAGAGCAAGCGGTCATCATCATCAGGGTAATAAGTGACGAACAAGCACTTCAGCAAACAATAAAAGCTACGAGCAAAACGTCAACGAATTATATCGACCTCAAATGAGGCTACGAGACAAGTTAGCGCAATTTCAGCAAAAATTTGGGTCATTTAAACAATAACTTGAGAGTAACGATGTCACAAAAAAATTAAATAAAATGAGAAGGAAGGAAAGAAAAAGTAAAACCGAAAGATTTTTATAAAAACGGAAAGGCTTCCAACAACTAATGGCGTTCAAGAATTGGGCATAAAGAAATTTGGGGCACCTAAAGGAAAATTCGTATAAGAAAATATATTAAGCAAAGAAACAAGAAACCCTAATGGCATAATATCAAAAAATTAGCGCTCATTAACTACTGCTATTTGTGTTGTAATATTAAATGAGGAAGAAGTTAAGAGCTGACATGGTATGAAAGGCTGTGGAAATCCCATTGCGATTTGACAAACAACAAAGGGCATTAATGAGTTACGGAAAGCATCCAAAAAAGTTTAGTTAGTGGAGAAAATGCTCAACATAATTGAATTAAAAGTGGATGTCGTGGTAGAGAGCAAGCAGCGAAAAAAGATAAGGCGAACATTGAGGTTATAAAAACAAAAGAGTGGCAACTCTATGAAAACTCAAGTGATGCTGATATAATTAAAATATATAAAATATGATAAAGAAGAAAAACACAAAAAATAATTAAAAAAATAATACAAATTAAAAAGTAATTATATGTATGAGAAAGAATTGAATGCAAAATTTTATACAGCGGAATGGTAATTCACTGACTAGTTTCCATGCGACCAAGCATTTAAAAAGTAAAATACAATGAATAAAATAAAATAAACTCAATAAAATGTAAATAAATGAAATGAAATAAAATAACCAAAAAAAAAAAAAATTAAATAAAATTAAATTAAATTAAATAAAAAAAAAAAATAAATAAAAAAAATAAGTAAGTAATAAAATAAATTAAATTAAATTAACCTAAAATGAAAAATAAAAAAAAATAAAAATAGTAAAACAAAATAAAGTATTATAAAAAATATATTTTAAGTAAGATAAACTAAAATAAAAAAAAGGAGTTGACTTAAATTAATTAAAGAAAAAACAAATAAAATTAAATAAATTAAAACTTTAAATTTTTTTTAATTAAAATAAAATTAGATAAAAATAGAATAAAATGAAGATAAATAAAAGAAATGACAAATTGAATTTTTTATTAAATTTTAAATACCTACTTTAAGGCGATCTCACACCAAACCCACATTAATTAATACCACAGAACTGTTCACAACTTTCACTGGAGCCTAAATTATCTTTAAATGTTTTAGTGTTCTTTTTGTTGTTGCTGCTTTCTTGCCACGCCAATAAAATACAATTAAAAAGTGCTGACGCGTAAGATGTAAATTCTAATTCAAGCAAAATAAGCAGAAGAACATTTCAAATGAAAAAGCAAACTCAAACTGCATAAATATTATGTTTGGAGCCAAGACAAACTGATGGATGCGCGCTATTCAAAGCTGGGTAAAGTTGGGCAGCAGCTTAAAGAGATGACATGACACGCTTGAATAACTATCAGAAATCTTACAAATGGCTTTTTGTTTACTATTTCAGCTTGATTTTCATTTTCTTCGAAAATTTGTTTTTTTTTTCTTAGCACGACAAGATTAATCTAATTGCCAGATAACGTCGCGTTGGTCTGTGGTTTCCTGCTGAATGAAATTACAACACTGGCGACAAGAAATAATTCTAAATACAATAATCAGCCGAAATACCAATAAGGCAACTTTGTTAGTGAAGTAGGAGGACGAGGTGGACTGACATCTGATGATGCTGATGACGAACATTGAGTGGCTATTAAATGTTGTGAAGCGTCAAGAGGACGTTTACTATCATGAGATAAATGATACTACTTAAGTATTTGCGTCCGTGTTGGTGTAGGCTTTGTGGTATATTTAACATGGAATATTAGTTGCTGATGCTCAAAGTTATAATGGCAGGACAAAATGAAATTAGTTAAATGTGTAGGCTGCGTGCTAAAGTATTTGTTATTGTGCTACTGCTGTTGTCGATGATTTTAGGGATAATGACGTTTCTGACAATGAAGATGATTGTTATGATACCGTTGTTGGTCTAATGACATAAGCGTTTGCTATTCTTCTTTGAATACCTAAAGAAGGTCGTTGGTTTGTTCACGAATATTTGTTTTATGTTCCTGTTGGTTGTTTATGTCGCTGCCGCGACCCAAAGCTCTTTATTAAATACTTCGTCGAATCAAAAGATTGTCATTATGGGGCAATAGTTTTAGAGATGGTATCTTAGGCTTGACGTGGTTTTGTTTAGAAAAAAAGAATCTTTTTAAATGTGTGCGTGATGAAACTTCTTTTTTTTAATCAGTTATTTAAAAGTGTAAAAAGTACCTCGAGAACCCGGGAAGCTATACTCATATTCGCATTATATGCCGCATTACCTCGGGATCATTTAGGGACTGTTTTTTATCCTTCTTGACCATTTTAGGGATTCATTTTGTTTTCATTTTGGGGTCATTTTGGAATCATTTTGGGGTCATTTTGCCATCATTTTGGGATAGCTTTTTGGAGTCATTTTGGGATCGTATTGGAATCATTTTAGGATAATTTTGGAGTTATTTTGATTATTGATTTTATTTTATTTTAATATTTTTTTTTTAATTCTTTTTTTATCTCATTCAGTTTTATTTATTTTTATTTTATAAGTTTTATTTTATTTTTTGTTTAGTGGCCTAGTCTGGGCTGCATTGAAATAAAAAAACCATGGCTTTCGTTAGAATGTTGTTCTTATTATTGCTCTTTTTAGGGGTCTCTTTTGGTTCTTCGCGCTGCGATAAAGCTAACCATCCCATCGGGTTGTTCTCGAAAAGTTCAGTCTATGTAGTAAACTTATTTTCCAAGAAATGGTGGTGTTATTACTCGTATGAGATGTTCTTTGTTGGATACCCATGGTTTCTTAAAAGGTTTTTTGTGTTTGCTGGATATTTTTTGTTGGGAACCTGGAACTACAGATGACCATATTTCGAGCCGTTCTAGTACAGTTACTAGATTTTCCACATGTAGTGCCACATTAATTCCGTAAGTCAGTAAAACTGTACAACAATATTCTTTTTAAAGCAATTTAAATGCCTCCTTAAAATTGTATGGATGGACGTATTTCAGCCCGACAGCAATGATTGGTATTATTTAAAATAGTAAAATATTTCTGCAGCTCAATTTTTTGTTGATATTTCACCTTCGTTGTTTTTGTTGTCTTCTTTTGTATTTGCTTCGAAGCATTATTAAAATGAATTTCGAATTTTACAGAGGCACATAACCTGAGGCGGCAATATCAGCTTGCACTCAACCACGCCCCCGCCGCCCGACTGAGTTTGAGCTTTTTCCGCCCAATTGCAAGATGACTGACAGTGAGTGGGAGCTGTCAGTGTGTGAAATTTTCGTCACAAATGTAGATGAACTTTTGTTCATAGTAAAAAGGTAAATGAAATGAGAATAAAAAGCTTTGAGTGAAATTGTGGGGTACTTACGGTTGCTTTAGGTTGTTTTGCTGGCTGATATGAGTTTTAAAAATTTGTTGTCAGTATTGTTTACATTTTGAGGGCCTTTAGCTATGATATAGTACATAAAAATCCAATATGGAAGCTGTTTTTTTTTTGTAAATTTCGTTGCCTACAAATAATTAAGCTGATACGGGCTGGCAAAATTTTTTTCAATTGGATTCTATTTGTCTACCAATCGGTACTTTAAACCAGGGCTGAAAATTAACGTTAAATTTATCAAAAAAACTTTTGATTTCGTTTCGTTTATCAATAAAATTAACGTTATTTGTTCAACGAAAAAATTTAACGTTATTTTTGAAAACAATAAAATATTATCAGAACAAATTTCTTTTCGTTATTTATCAAAAAAAAAAAAAAAATACAAAAAAAACAATTGAATATTTGAATGAATTCAATATTATTTCGGGTCGCAAAAGAGAGGGCGAAATAGTGCGATAATGCTTTGCTCCTGATATAAACATAAGGCACGTTCCCGCAGCGGTCACAATGCAATTCCTCATCAAAAGAACTCCGGTGGAGTTCGGATCGTGCTATTTCAAAAATTCGTTTGAATTCGGGAATCCACTAACTTTCTGGCAACCTACATACATAGTTTAGGACACGATGACAATACATTTTGCAGAAATCAAAATTACGAAAGTGCAAAACCACGTAAAGAATATCTTTTATGATACTTGGTTTTTCAGGGTCACCGACGATGTGAAGCGGAATCCTTACATAACCCATTTACATTTCATTAACGAATAATTAACGAACATGGAGCAGAGTTTCCGTAATGGCTTGTTACTCCTTCCTTTTTCAACTAGGTATCTAACCACTGGTAAAACTGACTTTTAACTTAACCATAAATTTACCGGACTTAAAGCGCAAGTGGCGTAATTCCACCTTTTATTGAACTGAGATATCAAAGGTTTTGTGTTTCAACTTATAGGGGGTATCTTTGATTTCACAAACTAGTTCTGCTATTTATTCTGTTGCTATGGGAGCTAGGAGTTGCCCAGTTAAAACACGTTTTCCCTCAAATAGTGTCATTGCTAACTACAATGTTAGGTTAGGTTCAAGGGGCTGCGTAGAGGCACACCTAGGCCAGTACAAACGCTAACTAAAAGAAACCCAAACCAATCAAAAGCAGCACACTACAAGTTGGAAGAAAAGTTCGGCACAAACCTCGTTAGAGGTTATGATAACCTGTAGATATATCGCCGTCATTAGTTAGAGCGCTTTCGACCTTAAAATATTTTATGAATAATTACAGATCAGTACTGCGTTTCTGTAACTCATTTCGATCGATCGTTTCGACTGAAATTGTCGATTTGACGTCATATTGACGTCGCACTAATTTTTTTGTTCCTGTAAAAAATTTTAATTTTGTCGATTTATATATTTTCTCACTTGCTTTTGAGGTAGTGACAATTTTTTTTCTTTTCAATTTCGATCGAGTCGGGGTAGAGCCCTGAGTGCCGACTTCCAATTCCATTTAGTACTTAGTAACAACCAAAAACATTTTTGTATTCCTTAACTTATTATTTTATGACCAAGCAAAATGAATTGACGTTAACGAAAAAAAAATGTTTGGTGTTTTTTGATATTTTTTGATTTGATCATCAACGAAAAAAAAATTTTCTGATAGTTATTGAAACGAAATATTTTTTTGATAATTTTTTTTGATAATTAACAAAACGAAATTATTTCGTTTATATCGTTGTGCAGCCCTGCTTTAAACAGGCATAACGAGTGCAATTGGTTTTCTTTTCTTTTTAACAACAATCATTCACTTAGTTTACAGTATCGAGTTTGTCTTGAAGAATTTACCACGAGCTAAAGGATATCTCTTTTCAAATTTTCGGTTCCTACCTTAAAGCCTTTTAGAGACATTTAGCATGAAAAACTGTGTTTTTAGGGGAGGTGTCATCCCCTTTCTTAAAAAAACTTTTTGTAAGAACGTTTGGTCAATATCTCGGAAAAATGCAGGGTCACATGTGGCTCACATTTTGATCAATATCTCGGAACCGTGTTCGCATATGGAACTAAGAACTACACCCTGTTAAAAAACTCATCAAAAAATTTCTTTTTGATCCACATTTTGGTCGATATTTCGAAAACGGGTTCGTGTATGGGACAGGGAACCACTCCCCTTTAAAACACTCACCAACACCTTTCATTTTATACCCATATCGTACAAACACTCTTCAGAACCACACCTTGGTTCACATTTTGGTCGATATTTGGGAAAAAGGTTCATACATTGGACTCAGAACCCCTTCTTCTTAAGAGCTCCGCCAATAACTTTAATTTGATACCCATATCGTACAAACATCCCCTAAGTCACCAGGTCCACACTTAGTTCAATATCTCGGAACCGGGTTCGCATATGGAACTAAGGACCACTTTATTTGGTACACATATTCATCAAACACTTTCTAGGCTCACACCTCTTATTAACCACCTTTATTTGGTTCCCATATAGCAGCAATACCTTCTAGGGTCACAATGCCCTGCGGGTTAGGGGTTTAGAATATGCCCGAGGTAGGCATACCGGTCGTAAGAGGCGACTAATATGCACATAGGTAATGACGTGCTACTCGATGGTTGATCTACGGATATGATTCCTCTCTCCTCTCATTACCCATCTTCTTCTTCCTCACGGATGGAGGGATGACATGACCTAGAAGGTTCCACTGGTCATACCAAATCGCTACCACGACAGTCGGGCAGTACCGCAAGGAAGTACCGCAGCGTACCGGGGTCATATCCGGCCAAGGACTGTCAACTTCGGCATCACTCCCCAAAACCTTCGGGGAGTGTTTTGCTGTTAACAACAACAACAACAACAACAACAACAGGGTCACGGTTAAGCCACATTCGGTTTCAAGACCCTATTAACCTAGGAATATGAAATATAGTTTAAAACCCTTTGTCTATCTCTCAAATAAACATACAAAAGCTCATAAAAATCAGACTAGCCGTTAAGAAAATTTCAGCCGTCATATACCGTGACATGAGATTTTTATATATTAGATAGCTGAAACAAAATAGAATTGAAAAAAAATACAAAAATTGAATTAAATAAAAAAATGAGTAAAACAAAATAAAGTGAGATTAAATAAAACAAATGAAACTTTACAGACATTAGTACAACAAAGGAAAAAAAAAAAATAACTAAATATTTAAAAATGGAGCCTATTTTCCTTGCTGACGCAATAACTCAAGAACGGCTGGACCGAATTAAACGAAATTTTGCACATAGTTTTTGATTGAGCCCGATATGGTTTATGGCCAAAAAAAGTATAAAAATCCGGGAAGGTTTTGGAGATATCCCGCAAAATGTGGACCAGGGTAAACTTATAACGTGTTCATACAATATGGGTATCAAATGAAAGGTGTTGGCGAGTGCTTTAACATGGTGTATTTATCAGTCCCATATGAGACCCCTTTTTCGAGGTATTGCCCAAAATATGGACCGGGTGTGGCCCTAGACGGGTTTCCTACAATATGGGTGTCAAATGAAAGGTGTTCACGAGTGCTTTAACATGGTGTAGTTATTAGTCCCATATGAGACCCCGTTTTCGAGGCATTGCCCAAAATAAGGACCGGGTGTGCCCCTAGACGGGTTTCCTACAATATGGGTGTCAAATGAAAGGTGTTGACGAGTGCTTTAACATGGTGGAGTTATTAGTCCCCTATGAGACCCCGTTTTCGAAGTATTGCCCAAAATAAGGACCGGGTGTGCCCCTAGACGGGTTTCTTACAATATGGGTGTCAAATGAAAGGTGTTGACGAGTGCTTTAACATGGTGGAGTTATTAGTCCCATATGAGACCCCGTTTTCGAAGTATTGGCCAAAATATGGACCAGGTGTGGCCCTAGACTGGTTTCCCACAATATAGAGATAAGGATAGGGATAGATATAGGGATAGGGGTAGGTATAGGATAGGGATAGGGATAGGGATAGGGATAGGGATAGGGATAGGGATAGGGATAGGGATAGGGATAGGGATAGGGATAGGGATAGGGATAGGGATAGGGATAGGGATAGGGATAGGGATAGGGATAGGGATAGGGATAGGGATAGGGATAGGGATAGGGATAGGGATAGGGATAGGGATAGGGATAGGGATAGGGATAGGGATAGGGATAGGGATAGGGATAGGGATAGGGATAGGGATAGGGATAGGGATAGGGATAGGGATAGGGATAGGGATAGGGATAGGGATAGGGATAGGGATAGGGATAGGGATAGGGATAGGGATAGGGATAGGGATAGGGATAGGGATAGGGATAGGGATAGGGATAGGGATAGGGATAGGGATAGGGATAGGGATAGGGATAGGGATAGGGATAGGGATAGGGATAGGGATAGGGATAGGGATAGGGATAGGGATAGGGATAGGGATAGGGATAGGGATAGGGATAGGGATAGGGATAGGGATAGGGATAGGGATAGGGATAGGGATAGGGATAGGGATAGGGATAGGGATAGGGATAGGGATAGGGATAGGGATAGGGATAGGGATAGGGATAGGGATAGGGATAGGGATAGGGATAGGGATAGGGATAGGGATAGGGATAGGGATAGGGATAGGGATAGGGATAGGGATAGGGATAGGGATAGGGATAGGGATAGGGATAGGGATAGGGATAGGGATAGGGATAGGGATAGGGATAGGGATAGGGATAGGGATAGGGATAGGGATAGGGATAGGGATAGGGATAGGGATAGGGATAGGGATAGGGATAGGGATAGGGATAGGGATAGGGATAGGGATAGGGATAGGGATAGGGATAGGGATAGGGATAGGGATAGGGATAGGGATAGGGATAGGGATAGGGATAGGGATAGGGATAGGGATAGGGATAGGGATAGGGATAGGGATAGGGATAGGGATAGGGATAGGGATAGGGATAGGGATAGGGATAGGGATAGGGATAGGGATAGGGATAGGGATAGGGATAGGGATAGGGATAGGGATAGGGATAGGGATAGGGATAGGGATAGGGATAGGGATAGGGATAGGGATAGGGATAGGGATAGGGATAGGGATAGGGATAGGGATAGGGATAGGGATAGGGATAGGGATAGGGATAGGGATAGGGATAGGGATAGGGATAGGGATAGGGATAGGGATAGGGATAGGGATAGGGATAGGGATAGGGATAGGGATAGGGATAGGGATAGGGATAGGGATAGGGATAGGGATAGGGATAGGGATAGGGATAGGGATAGGGATAGGGATAGGGATAGGGATAGGGATAGGGATAGGGATAGGGATAGGGATAGGGATAGGGATAGGGATAGGCCGAGCTTCTCTTTCCAACATGTGGTGTGTTGCTTTTGAGAGTTTCCTACAAGTTGGCGGGACCTACAACTTTTTGCCGACTCCAAACGGCAAATGAATTTTTTGCTGAGAAGCTTGTCATGGCAGAAATACACCAGGAGAGTTTGCCAAACTACTGCCGAGGGGCGACCCCGTTTAGAAAAATTCTTTTTCTAAATAATTTTTGATGTTACTTTTGCCGGGCATCGAACCGCCACGACTTGGTGTAGAAGGCCGAACACTTAACCGCTACACCACGGCGGCCGCCAACAACCTTTGACCTTTTTAGCGCTTTGCTGCTGTTTATAAATAATACATTTTTGCTATAATGAAAAATAAAGTCTGCCACTGAGCGACGCCAACACAAAAAACTTATTTATGTACCTTTTTGTCCAACCACTTGCTCTTTTACTAAGTCTATTTATTTATCTTTGAGCAAAAAAAGTTGCGGCTAACTGCCTTCTTGCTAAGATTACAACAAAAATGTTTTTTTTTTTGCTTCTACTAAAAAGTTACTTTCAAGAAAAAAAAGTTTTGTAGATTGCGTACCAAACTTCATAAATCAATTTTAAGTGCTTTTCTTTTTTTGCAAGTCCTAATTTTCTCTGTTAAATATAACCGCCTAGGTCTAGTTCGCTATTTCTTCTAATTATTTTCGTTCTTGTAATTTTTTAAGAAATTTGTTTAACATTTAATTAGTAGCAAAAACTCAGAATTTTAATCAATATATGGATATTGTGAAGAATATTTTGAGTTGTATGTTGTAAAAATAGACATAAAAAGCTAGATTAGCTGAGGTTTTGTGACTTATTAATATTTGTTACCAGACAGCTAGGATTTCATTTCTAAAGCTTGCATAGTACTTATTAAAGCAAATCATGTTTTTGTACGTGGTAGTGGCATATGCAGACGACTTAGCTATTGTATATAGGGGCAAATTTCCACAAACCCTGTGCGACTTGATGCAAGTAGCACTGCGAGAGGTTTCCTCATGGTATTGGCGCTGCGGACTGAGCATCAACCCGGGAAAAGTAAAATTGGTCCTTTTCACCAACCGCTATAAGATACCACCGTTAATACTACCAAAACTGAATGACGTGCGCCTAAACTTGGCTGACAAAGCCAAGTTCTTGGGCACAGTTCTGGATAGGAAACTAACCTGGAAAGAGAATGTTTTCAGCGCCAGAAGAAAGCGTGTATTGCACTCTACATGTGCAAAAGAGCCATTGGAAAAAAATGGGCGCTCAGCCCCAAAATATGCAAATGGATCTACACTGCAATCATTCGACCATTGGTATGGTGGCCTGCGCTGAGCAAGGCAACAACCCTTAATCTGTTAGGTAAAGTACACAGATCTTGAATGATCTGTATAAGCGGTGCGTTAAGAACAACGCCCAATGAAACACTCCAGGCCATTCTTGGCATTTTGCCACTCGGTCTGGAAGGGCAACGGGTAGCAGCAGCATCGGCTCTGCGTCTAAGAGAAACGTCCGACTGGGGCGCAAGCACTTCTGGACACGCCAATATTTTGGGATCCTATAGCTTTCTTCCGCTGAGCACAGATCGTTGTGCGACTACAACTTCCATTTATACCGATGGCTCGAGGCTAGACAACAGAGTTGGAGGAGGGGTTTATTCAAAGGATCTGAACCTTGAGCTCTCCTTCAGGCTACCTGATCACTGCAGTGTCTTCCAGGCTGAAGTTTCAGCAATCATGGACGTCGCGGCTTGGATAGGCCAACACACATTTTTATTCTCAGCGACAGCCAAGCGGCCATCCAATCCCTTGGCTCTTACTAGTTCAACACTGAACTGACGTTCAGCTGTCGTCAATCTCTACAAGAGATGGCCCAACAGAACCGCGTGAACCTCACATGGGTCCCAGGTCAAAGGGACATTGAGGGAAATTGTAGGGCAGACGAACTTACGAGCCAGGGCACGACCAAGCAGGTTCTTCGGGATAAAGAGCGCTTAGGTATGCCGTTTGCCACATGCAAGCTAATGCTGAAGGAGTACACACTCCGCCAAACCAACGAAAGATGGATATCCAAAGAAACCTGGCCGAAATGGTATCATAAAAGATCAAGACATATTTATGCCCTAAGGAGAAGAGAAATCTCCATATTAATACGCGTATTGACTGGGCACTGCCTTATTGGTAGGCACGCAGAGAGACTAGGTGTGCCCTACCGACGATGCTGTTGGAGTTGCAAGGATGATGAGGAGGAGGAAACTGTGGAGCACCTCATCTGCAACTGCCCGGCTTTAAGTGGCGCGAGAATTCCATTTTTGGGAGTGCCCTTCCTGGTTAGCCTACGCCAGGTCACGGAGCTGGACATAAAGGACCTGATGGCCTTCATCAAGTCATCTGAATGGTTCGAGGAAGAGTAATGGTGTCGGTTTAGGAACGTCAGTCCCGGGATTCTGCTATGTGGAGAATCCCGATAATACCGGGATTTTCCATATGGCAAAGTCCCTGAACTAACTTTCCTAGTGTTGGTGGTATCACAACGGGCCTTTTAAAACTGGCCTAGGTGTGCCTCTGCGGCAGCCTTTTGAGCCTAACCCTAACCTACCGTGGACGGTGTTCGGTTCAATATATATACCTTTCGATCCCCAGTACAGCCCGCTTCAATTTAACTTTAGCTCAAACCGAAATTATCGGAACTATCGATTATATGGGGGCGATGTGTTATATTGGTCCAATCTCATTGATTTTTAATATCGACATTCCACATTCTAAAAGAGCAATTGTTACGAAATTTAACTTTCCTACCTATATAATTACAGGAGCAGGAGTTATCTACCAAAATCCGTTTATCGGAACAGTCGATTGTATGGGGGCTATGTGAAGTATTTATCCCATCACGATGATTTTCAACATCGATATTTCTTATATAAAACAAAAAATTCTCACAAAATTTTAGGTTCCTACCTCTTTAATTACAGGAGTTATAGCCCAAAATCCGTTTATCGGAACAATCGGTTGTATGGGAGCTATATGTAATATCGGTCCGATCTAGTTGGTTCCGACAAATGATTCCTATATTAGAAAATGGTGGCCGCATACAAAATTTCAGCCAAATATCTCAAAAACTGAGGGACTAGTTTGCGTTTAAACAGACAGACAGACAGACAGACAGACAGACAGACAGACAGACAGACAGACAGACGGACATGGCTAAATCAACTCATCTCGTCATCCTGATCATTTCGGTATACTTATTGATGGGCCCATCTCTTCTTCTTCTCATACTTACAAACATCGGACCAAAGTTATAATACCATTTCATGTTCATGAAAGGTATAATGAACTGGAAATGAATAAGAATTGACCGTGATTTTGGTTGAATCAACCCATATTTTGAGCCAACAGATATTTTGGTTGATATGACCAATTCACTGTCAATTCTTATCCATCACCAGCTCAATTTTCTCTGTGTGTATGCAATTGAGTGAACATTAAAATTAATGTAATCAGCAAAAATACAATCGATTTCTTGCCTAAAAGGGAAACCCATTCGAAAACTGTTTTGAACTGCCACCTATGTGGATACCCAGTCAGCACTTTGAAAAAGAGCTCTACTTGCCATCGTCTGATATCGTAATACTTCGATTACCAATAATAATGAATAAATTTTTTTTAATAAAAAGTGACCAGCTGTCATCAAACTATCTACCTTCGAAACTTATAAAGCACCCCTCAAAAAGCTGACTTACTTACTTTAAATAGCCTTTTGTATGTACCTACACACGGTGACTCTATTGATAGCATAATTATTAATTTGCCACATAAATCAGTGTCATTTGCAAATATTTGTTCGAGGACAATCGAACATCAACTAGGTACATATGTATGTAGGTACAAGTAAATAAGTGATATTACAGAGGCGCGCTTTCACTATTGGCTTTAGAACTTCCCTTCATTTTTACAGCAGATATACTGCCTTTGCCTATTTACATATATCTACATAATGTAAATTCAACCGCACATGTCAATTTCGATATCCAGAAAACACCACATTCAAATTATGTCAGAGTATACATACATACCTCTATACATAGCTGCATATCTTAATTTACCTTGAATACCATGAAGTTGAACTGACAACTGCCAGCTCTGTCATTGTACGACAAATTGCCATTCTCAAATTATATGTGGCGCAAATAGACAAACAAACAGGTGTAGTTCAAGAATAGGCCACGCACATCAGTGCACCCGGGAGGAAATTTCTAAATTGTTTTTGACTTGCTTAGAGCCATTTTCTCGACTAGCTTTCAAATTAAATGCTCACTATAAATTTATTGGCCAGTTCTTCCTGCTGTTAAAATAAGGGCAAATGAACTACTGTTGAAGGGAAGTCAAGAAAACGGCCCTTAGTCAAATCTTTTTCCCCAAAGTTTAAGTCAACCTTAACTGGAAATAGATCAAAGTACCAAAATACTGCCCTAACAAATCGAAAGTGGGGTTTTCAGTGATTTTGGTTTTGATTCATTGCTTTACTATCTCGGTCCCACAAATTTTGGTAAGAAGTCATCTGTTAATCACTACAGGGTACTATCTCTGCGTAGAATTCGCGCCGATTTCCGGTTGACGTTCTAAGTGCTTCACGAAACTGTACGTATATATGTAAGAATTGTTTCTGTGTTTGTTGTATTTGAATAGTTTATGAAGTTATCACTTAAGCTAATAAACAATCAACACCAACCATGCCACCCACAAATAATAACGAAATTACTAACAAGTATGAAACTTTAAGAAACTCCCGCTTAATATTAGGCTATTGTTAGAACCAGCCATCGAAAATAAGAGATACTTTTAGTTTTTGAAAAAAGAAAGGGTTACCATATACACTCAGAAAAAAAACTTAAATCAAGCCGAATATTCTTATACAAAGTACAAAATTCTTATATGAAGAACTTTTTTCTTAGATCGAAAATTCTTATCTCAGAAATGTATCTCGATTATTTTGTGCCGTTACGTAGTACCGTTCTGTGGACAATATTATAATACCCTTGTACTAGTACTATGTAGTACGCTGGGTATAATAAAAAATTCGTATATAAGTATTAACAAAAAATAATATAAATTTGTTAGTTAGGTTCCCTGATCGAGGAGCACATTAAAAGGTTTTTCTTAAGGGAAACAGAAATTGAAGAATCATGTAAGTAAACAAATATTTAAGTACTATTATTTGTTATATCCTTTAGATATTATTGACAAGTGTCGAAATGTCGAAAGGAAAGCATACTCGTATATGAACCTACTGAAATAAATTTGTTTGAGATACAAAGCGAATTAATTTTATATGTATATCCGCGATGAAGTCAGCAGGATATTTTCTTTTTTGCTAGGTTCCAACTAGTTGGTGCACCAGGCCCAACTAGACAGTCTAGGGGTGTAAGAGTAGGTCGCCTCCCCGTTAGTGCACCCTGGGTAACGCTAAATGACCTACATGGCCTACACGGCTAGTTTCTCGTATTGCCGGTTCTACGGGAACCGTACCAGTACTTCTGCTGTACCCATCGTGCCGAAACGACTCTGGCCGTTTTCTTTTATATCGACCCGGCCAAGAGCTATGCACGCTGGGTGACCCTGTCTGACATTTGGGCAGGGCTACTCCTCGTTACAACAACAACAACAGTCGGTATTTTGTCTTTTCCCATATAAGTAACTGGTATATTTGACGTGTTGATACGAAATGTCAATTGTCAGATTTCGACCAGAACATACCAGGCATCTACTAGCCATGATATACTAGAATTATACTAGTTGTAAAATACCAGTGCCATACTAGTTCTACCTGGACTACTATGATTTCCATAAAATGTACTAGTCCCCATACTAGTCCCAAAAGCATTGAACCTGGACTAGTATGATTTCAACCAGAAATGCATAGTCGCATTATTTTCATGGCTTACACTTTATTTTATCATTTTCCTTCAATATAAAATGGATATTTCCTGACTAGTATGAGTTCTGCTAGAAAATTATAGTTGTATACTAGTATTTTTTTCTCACTAGTTTGACGTTTCGCTGCAGGGTATATTTGATAAATCCATATTTAAAGTCCGATTCTGTTCGCATTTGGCGCGTATGTTTGATATACATATAATCGAAAACTCTGTTACAAATGTAAAGCCACCAGATGGCGCTGTGGGCGAGATATTCATTGGTTATTATTTGTATGTCATAGATAATGTGCCAAGGACGATAACACTATCAACACTCCCCAAACATATTGATGTATGTTTTATAATAGAAAATATATACCTACTGGCATAGGTTAGGTTATGACGAATGTTTAACTAAACCACTCAGCAAAATAATTTTATAATCTTAATCTTATCATTATTTGAAAAATATATTTAGCTTCACTCCGTTAGCCTTATATTCAAGGTCGTTCAATAAATATTATAAAATCAATTTATTCAGGTTTATTTTTGCAATAAATTTTATAGATAATTCACTCATCAGTTGATTATCAATTAATTTAGGAACTTTTTTAAGCAAAATTTGTATTAACATCACAATGATGCATTTTGTTTGAAAGCAAGGCCGGAAGCCTTTAAGCCCGAGTTACATAAAACTTTGTGATACTTTGACAGGTGCGCGCCTCGGCTTTGAGCATTTGCCAAAACTTCGCTTCGCTTTACGTTCCACAAACTTTGTATGAAAGTGAAAAGTTTTATGTAATGGGGGCTTAATGCCTTTAAATTTTACCTTGTGAACACGCTTGTCCGGAATTTGTGAGGTTTGTACGGAGAGTTATACTACCTATAGTATTTAGCAGAGCAATAGTCGTGTTTATACCTTTCATGAACATGAAATGGTATTATAACTTTGGTCCGATGCTTGTAAGTATGTGAAGAAGAAAAGATAGACCAACTAATAAGTATACCGTTATGATCAGGGCGATGAGCTGATTCCATTTAGGCATTTCCGTCTCTTTGTACGCAAACTAGTCCCTCAATTTTAGAGATATCTCGATGAAATTTGGTATGGCGGCGTTATTTTATATGAGAATAATCATTTGTCGGAACCAGCAAGATCGGACCAAAACTACTCATAGCTCCAATACAACCGATTGTTCCGATAAACGGATTTTGGGCAATAACTCCTGTAATTATAGAGGTAGGAACGTAAAATTTTGAAAGTATTGCTATGTTAGAATGTGGAATGTCGATGTTAAAAATCAATGAGATTGGACCAATAAAATACATTTCCCCCATATAAACGATAGTTCCGATAATTTCGGTATCTAATCTAATCTTGGCTTGCGTCATAATGACGCTTAACCGCCTAGGCGATTTTGGCCGTTTCGTATCAAAGAACGCCAGTCATTCCTTTTTAGCGCTAACTGGCGCCAATTGGAAACCCCAAGGGAGTTCAAGTCATCCTCCACCTGTTGTTTCCATCTCAGTCGAGGTATCCCCCTTCCTCTGCTGCCGAATTCGGGTGTCGATAGGAAAACTTTCTGTGCTGGTGCTTCTTTGTCCATTCGCATAACATGACCCAGCCAGCGGAGCCTTTGGGCTTTAATCCGCTGAACTATGGTCAGGTCTGCGTAAAGTTCGTACAGCTCATCGTTAAATTTCCTTCGATACTCGCCGTTGGCATCACGGGAAGGACCATAAATCTGCCGGAGAACTTTTCTCTCAAATACTCCAAGGGCCATCTCATCTTCTCTTGACACTGTCCATGATTCCGAGCCGTACATCAGGACTGGTATTATGAGAGACTTATAGAGCGTGATCTTTGTTTGTCGAGAGAGGACTTTACTTCTCAATTGCCTACTTAATCCAAAGTAACACTTTTCCGTATAAGCTAAAGTTATATTCACACAGGCTGTACTGGGGATCGAACAGTGAAAATCGTGACGCTTATTCATGAAAGGTATATAGCCTTCGGCACAGCCGAAGACAGCTTTCCTTACTTGTTTAAATTAACCCCTCTCCGATCCCCTCGTCTAAGTACATTTAGCCTCTAAAAGGTAAAGTCTATATTGATAACTAGTCAATAATAGTTAAAAGTATATAAAAACTGACTCAATCGTATTGTATGAGTTATAATTAATACGGTAATTGGGTTATTATCTATGGCCCGAACAAATAAAGGAAAAGATAAGAGGCTACATTTTTTTTAGACTTTTTTGTAAATTAGCTATCTAATAACGTTACGTGCTCTATGTTTCAATATCTTGCGATAACATGAATTGGTTTTTATACCCAGGTTATTAGAACCGTAATTGGTTTCATATTCTTATCCAAAAGCAATCAAGTTAGGAAAACTTTTAAGCTTCCTTATTACCACTGAAAAAAAGTATTAAAAGAAAGGAACTTTTCGATATAACTAATTTTGGAACATTTTCGGGATCTTTTCGCGACTGTTTTTCGCGATTGTTTTCGAGTTTATTTTCAATATTTTCGGGATTGTTTTTGGATCATTTCAGAACTTTTTCGGAATCAATTTGGAACTTTGTCCTGAAAGTTTTTGTAACATTTCGGGATTGTTTTCGGGATCATTTTTCGGCATTGTTTTTTATAATTTCAGGATTGTTTTTGAATCATTTGAGAAATTTATCGTGCATGTTTTCGAATCATATCGAGACTTTTACAGAATTGTGTTTGGATCAGTTCTGGAGCATTTAGGACTTTAGTTTTGGGGATCATTTTGGGACTTTTTCGACTTGGGATGGCTTTTGGACTGTTTATGGACGGGATTGTTTTTGAATCACTTCGGAACTTTTCCGGTATTATTTCCGGATCATTTCGGAACTTTTTTGAGATGATCTATGAAATTCTAGTCTCACAAGATGCAAGTCTCAAGTTATTTAAAATTTCGTTGAATTTGGCCATTTTTTTACATGGGTTGGTATTTTCTTTCAGATAAGCTTGTCAAAGTAATTCAATTTGTATTAATGAAACTACCAACCACCATACCAAAAAAATAATGAAAAAAAACGAAATGAAAGGAGGAAATTTTGCAATAAAGAAAAACCTATTAAGAAAAATTGGTGGTTCACATTTTCTTGCTACTTTCATTTCCTTTTATCAATTTCAAGTAATTAAGAGTCACGTCATTTGGCCTTAATTGAAAATTTGATAAAGTCCAGCCGCGTTTCAAAAAATTTTATAACAAAAAAGAATATTTTCACAACGAATTGCTCCCAATGGACAGTGACGACTGTATTTCTATGAAAGTGTGTTTGTAATAATTTATGGCGCCTGTCACACTTTCCAGTGCCACAATACGCCACATGTGGCTGCCTAAAGTGCAAGTTTTTGAACTTTAATTTTAATGAAAATTCGATTTCGTCAAATTAAGTATTAAACTTGACTGGGAAAAAAATACGAATAAAATATCAGCACTGAATATAAAATATATTTGAGTGCCTCTATTACGAATTTGCCACGCTGAACCAGCAAACAAAAAACAAATTAAAGCTGAAGTACCTAGAAAAAAGTGTTTTTATAGCCCAAAATGTTATAAAATATGATTTTACGACTTTTTTGTTTCATTTTAATGCGACAGTTTGCATGTTCCTTATTTTTTGTTTTTGTCGTAGCTGCATTTGTTTTTCAGAATTTTATCGCTTTATTTAATTACAGTTTTGTTGGTTTATCCCTATTTGACGTGCATATGTCCCCAAAATGTTTGTTTAGGCAGCCGCAAGAAAGGAAATAAAATATTGACATGTGCTGCATACGAGTATGTTTCTTTCGATACGGTGCATAGCCAACAAAATATTTGATATTTGATAATACATATGGTGGGTGAGTGGATAATCACTCCATTTCAAATTGTTTCCCCACAAACGCCCTATCTCAGAATAAGTTTCAAAAACGATCTTAATGAAAATTCAATACATTTTCAGCTGAGCTTAAGAGGCGACTAATATGCAAATAGGTAATGACGTGCGAACTCGACGGTTGATCTACGGATATGATGCCTCTCACCTCTCATTATATGACCTGGAAGGTTCTACTGGTCATACCAAATAGCTCCCGAGACAGTCGAGCAGTACCGCAAGGGAGTACCGGAGCGTAGCGGGTTCATATCCGGCCAAGGACTGTCAATTTCGACATCACTCCCCAAAACCTTCGGGGAGTATTTTTGTCATTAACAATAACAACAACAACAACATAGTTCGATTACATTCAATTTGCCAGGACTTATTCTTTAATCGTTATAATCATTCACAAGATTTTTTGTGGGTAAGCTGTAAAATGCACCGCTATCGCCGCAGCATTATCGTCTTACTAATCATTTAAATATCAATACTTCAAACAGAATGTACAGAAGTCAATCAACCGCGGGCGTGCGTTTTTTTTTTTTTTTTTGTGTATTTGGATACAGTTGCATGCAGAAAATAGAAGCGCCATGCGCAGTCGCAAATTGACAAATTTAATTTTTTTAAATTTATTTCATCTTATTTAAATTTTTTTTATATGCTTCATTTTTTTTTTTATTTGCTTTTATTTCTTTTTCTTTCATCTTATTTCATTTTTTTTTTTTTTTTTTAATTTTTTTGTTTTTTTTCTTTTATTTCGTTTCAGTTTTTTTTTATTTTTTCGTTTTATTTTTTATTTCGTTTTGTTTTATATTATTCTTTTTATATTCTTTTTCTCTGTTCGACTATTTTTTTTTTTTTTAATGTATTTTTTTCCTTTTTTTATTTTATTTGTTTTTTATTATTTTTTTCATTTTTTTTTTATTTGACCAGTAAAAAGGTGATGAAAAATTTCTAAACACATTGCGAAACCATTTGATAAGTGCCTCTAAGCCAGGCCGAAATTGCAATCATGGTAGCTTGTAATTGTTGTAGCTTTTCCATACTTGAAACAAAGAATAATTTAGGAAAAATTATTCAAACGGCCAAAAGCCCTCTAAAAATTCCAAATTTTTATTTACTTTATTTTATTTTATATTATTTTTTATTTTTTTTATTTTATTTTTTTTATGTTTTGTTTATTCTATTTTATATTTATTTTGTTTTATTTTATTTTGTTTTTTTTTTATTATCTTATTATTTTAATTTGTTTTCTTTTATTTTTTCTCATCTTATTTATTTTGTGTTATTTTTTTTATTAATCTTATTTATTGAAAATTAAATTTTATCTTTGCTATTTCATTTCATTTTATTTTTTTTACTTTACTTTATGTTTAAAAACACACCTATCACCTTTGAAAATCAAATATCGGCATATCTATACTCGTGCTCTTATTTTTATGCGTACCAGCTGTAAGTATATTTTTATTTATTTCCATAAAAATGAGGCCACATGTGCTCATGTGACATATGGCTTAATGCCTCTCAGTATGTTACGTACTCTATCGTTTAAAAGGTGTTACATATCAATCCATAAAAATACACTTTCTATGTAAGTATATAAATATTTACTTTACTGTGTGTGTTCAGGAACAAAGTGATATCCCTTGTCAGAACATCTCGTTATCATTTTAATGTCCTGATTTTCTAAATCACGGTGACTAGACGCGACGCGGTCACTCACTTTTACCATCACCCTCAAGTTCGTAATTTATAAGCACGTAAGTTTTTGCGTTCATCCAGTTACGATATCACGACGCAGTCACTGCGTTTGACAGGTCTGCGTTCGCGGTAGTTGGCAATTCTGCTAGCTAACACAAACAAAAATGTAAACCAGCCACAAAGTAAAATAAAATGTTTTAGTGCTCTTGCCTTATTTCTATTGTTGAAATTATGAAATTATAAAATTTTAAAAGAGTGTTATAGTGAGGATTTGTTTGTGTTTGAGTGTTTTGTTTTGCATTTGTGACTGTTTATTCTTCGTTTTCGTTGAAGTTGGGAAACTTCAGCATCTCAGCAGCTACCGAGTGCCAAACCGCGTTGAAACATGTCAGGAGACATATTTTTATGTGTAATATGTATGTTTATATTTGCATAGAAATTTGCAAATTGTTGTATGTAATAGAAGGGTGTTATGTAATAGATGGTGTAGGACCGCGGTTAAATAAATCTCCGCATTGGAATTCAAATTTTTGTAGAGAGCTTAGGTTCCCCGTCAGAAAAATTGGTATTTGTTTCCTTAAGGGGTCAGTTGCTAATAAATTAGCTAAAATTATGGGAAATAACGCAAAAGACGGGTTTTGGCCTCAGGATCATGAATCGAAAAATTTGCCGAGTCCGATACCAAAATTGGGGCGGAATCCATGGTATTTATGTGCGAAACACCTTTCTGAGTTGTCGGCCTTCGGCCGCGCTTATAAAAATAAACCTGAGCTATGCCATCTTAAGTCCGGGTGGTTGCCTAATAAAATTACAACAACCACATGAAAACTGGCAACTTTGATTGCAAATATCTCCAGAGAAGCAAAATATTGAAAAAGCGTTTCCGGATTCGTGATCCTGAGGCCAAATCCCGTCTTTTGAGCTATCTCCCACAATTTTAACTAATTTATTAGCAGTTGACCCCTAAAGGAAACAAATATCGAAAAATAACTTAAAAAGTCCCAATCGATCCAATATGTTCTCAAAAAAAGTTGTCAAAAGTCAAAATTTTAAGTTTTTTGGATTTTTCTCGAAAACGAAGTTTTTTTCTAAAAATTATCATCAAATTACCCATGCCTCAAATTGTTTTCTGTTTTTTTTTTAATTTTTTTTTTAAATTGCTAAAAAAAATATTAGAAATAAGTAAAGTGATTCCAGCAAACGCGACCCAAAAGCAAGTGTTTAGTTTGACTGCTAAAATGACTGTTCGCGTCAGTTCGCGTTCTTATATATTACCAAAAAACGTAAGAAACGTCCTCATATTCACCCACAGTCACTTACAGTCACGAAGTGATTTATAAACTACGAATTGGGTTTCACTTGGGTGAACGTGACTCTTCGCGTCGCGTTTCGTTTTATAAAATCAGACCATAAATTTTAAATGCAAACTTTTTTTGGCGCATTGTCCGTTTACTTTTCAGTTTTTTTTCATGGTGAAGATACGAGGAAAGAGTAAACTATTGAGAATCATATCATCATTACTAAGTATATTGATAGTATATTAACAAAAAAAGTCTCTCGCCACCGTTCTCGGAGGACCATAACGACATCTCAGCGAAGAAAGCTTTCGATGTCATGTTAATTTAAGAGGAAGTCATATAAATTCAACAAGAAGTCATATCAGGTTTAGAGGACGGTATGTTTATTCAACTCGATGTGATATTAATTTACCAAGTTATTTTAATTTAATAAGAACTCGTCAATTTAACATGAAATTTGACTCGAAGTTTTGGTAATTTAACAGGAAGTCGAATTTTTTCAAAAACAAGACATGTTAAGTTGAAGTCGTGGTAATTTAACAGAAAATCATGTTACTTACCCGAAGTCATGTTGTATGAAGATATGTTAATTTACCAGAATTCATGATAAATTGATACTTGCTTAATTTTAGAATAAAATAATGATTTTGAAAAACAATACCTTTAAAAGGTGTTGATTTTGTTGTTAACAATTCTGCTGCGTTAAATTATCAACCACCCAACATATTGGGGTCGGAAAATACGCAGCGTTAATTAGTTTTTCCATAGCAGTTTAAGTGGCCTTTAATAAAAACAAGTTAAAACTTAAAGTTTTCTAGCTTAGTGCAAATTGTATACACTTTGTTCGCTTAAACAAAAAATGTTGTTATATCCTGTTCCGTCAAACGAATCACAAATATGACAAGTACGCTCGTCATGCACTACAATAATTATCGCCTTTTATAACTACCTCCTCCCTATATAGAGGCACAGCACCTATGTATGTATATCGCTCTAATAACTGTACTAATCAGTTAGCTGTAAAATGTTAGAGAAAAGGATTCGTGTTAAATGTCATCAACACTAGTAGCTAATACCCGGAACGGCTCCACATGCAATCTAGCGATATGGAACGAGCGCTTAACTATCAGTCGAGATGTGTGTGTGTGCGAACATAAATCGGTCTTATGAGTACTATCAGGAGTATTTGTAGCAACTAATCGCCGCACAGAGCCTACAACACTATTTACAATGGTGAAAGAGGTGCCTAAGTATTAAATACGACGAGTAGGGAGCATGATTATGCCCAGCACACTCAAATCACCAAAGCAAACAGACAAACTCGTTTATCTCTGTACTCCATGTAGGCGCGTTTGTGTTCGTCTAACTATAATTCCACGTGTTGTAATTTATGCGCTTTTTGCATGTTACAGAGCAATTGTCAAGCTTGAGCTTAGAACAAAATATATATTTTACTTAATATTCCTTGCTCGTGGCCATATAGTTATTTTGTGGGTGGATTTTTAATACTTTTTAGTACATAAACCTGCTGGTTGTGTGAAGTTAAATCCTCGAATGAAGGCTTTGTTCGGAGTAGGTTGTAAATGTTTTACGACATAATTGCCATTTTACAGTAGTTGTTTCTTTTATTTTATTCATTTATTACGAATAGCTTGCATTTATTTTTGTAGAAGGTATTTCGTAGATAAAACTGAATGATGCGAACGTGGGCGTCACGATATGATATGGTCATCGGCAAAAAAAATTATAGAAATTTATTTGTTTGGGCTGTCCTTTTCATAGTTTTATAGAATTGCTTAATAAAAATTTGAGCTACACCTGAAAATTTTAACTGCATGCGATGGTTAGTGATGAAGCGGATACAGAAAACTGGTTATTCTAGATTACAAAGGAGCTAAGAACACTGCAAACCAACTAAGAAATAATTTCGTAGGTATGAAGCCTCAGTCTAGCGAAAGATGCCTGATAGACACGGTTTAGTAAAAGAAGATAAAGATAAAGATAAAGATAAAGATAAAGATAAAGCCAAAGATAAATTTCATAGTTTTGGTTTCCAAAGGGCTGTAAGACATCACTCAACTTACCGTACTAGGGTTCTAGGATTTTAGCGATAACTCTCGGAAGAGAGAAGGAGCGCAATAAACCTTCTAAAATTGAACTCATCCCACAAAGTGAGTCAAGCACTCTACAAAGAAAATCGTTGGCGATTGAATCACCAGCTAATTTAAATTCTTTATTTGGGGTTGGGGTCAAAATTTTGCTTTTTTGGAAATTCTGGATTCATAATTCCGGAAGTCGAAACACCGGAAATCAAAATTATGGAAGTCAATATTCTGGAAACCAAAATTCTGAAATTAAAAATTCTGTAATTAATGATTAAAAGTGCGCACTTTTTTTGTTATCAAAACGCATTTTTAATCATTAATTACAGAATTTTGCCTTTAACATTTAACTGGACTTGTTCTGAAGGAATTAAAATCAAATGTACCGTGCCGATTGTCACACAATTTCATGGCTGTGAAATGTTATACGAAAAAAAATGAACATTCTCATGACCCATGTGCGCATAAAACATCGGTTGCTGATCCAAATAATCTGGTTTCGCTTGAGTTTTCTGCAGCCTAGCCAAATATCTATGACAGAAAAACACATTGGACATTATCTGCCATCAAGAAATGCCCTTAAGTTAAAAATTAGAAGACAACGGAACAGTTTAAAATGTTTTAAAGAGCCAACTTGTGTTGAAAAAAAATAGACATTCCTTTATTATCACTTTATGTTTTGGAAGGTCAACTATTTATTTTAAGTGAGAAAATTATTAAAGTTATGGCGAATGTATTCTTATTTTTGGAACAAAATCTTCGCTGCAGTTGTTAAATGAGAGCGACTGCTGGATTATGGACGGTACATTTGACGTTGTTCCAACGATGATGAGGCAGCTATTTTCCATACACGGCTGAGTAGAAATACAAATTGTTCCGCTGGTTTTCTGTCTTATGACCAAAAAATCAAAGTCAATGTATATTTCTTAAATATAAACACAATTTATTAAAATACTCGATTTTGCTCAAATTTTGGGGAAAAAATTTCCAGAATTAATTCTGGAAAACGTAAATTCCGGAATTATGAAAAACCAAAATTTTGAAATACAGCCAAAAAAGGCGAAGGAAGTGCGGAATTCCGATTTCCAGAATTTTGTCGACCCAGAATTTTGATTCCGGAATTTCGACTTCAGAATTTTAATTTTAGCACTCTATAAAAAAAATCGTTGGCGATCGAATCACCAGCTAATTTAAATTCGTTATTTGCGCATCAATCCCAACTGCGATTACGCCACTTCCATTTCTCGCTCTCACTAGCACACAACCTTTTGCAACGAAAACTGGATTTGAATTTGTCCAAATAAAAGGAAATAGATTTACGAAAAAAGCAAACGAAATCCAGGCATTTAAGTTTTATCACATTAATGTTGAACGCATTGATTTAATTTAATTAGCTGGTCGACTAACAACACAAATAAAAACAATTAAAATACTCAACAAAAAAGTGCAACGAATGTGTAACAAAAACGAGCCGCGATAGCGAACTTGGGATACTTTGTTGTCAAATTTAATTGTTTTTTTGTTGTTTCGATTTGAAGATCGAATATATGACAATACATCTGAGGGTTGAGTGACCCCCACAAACAACACCAGATGGAATGCTTAGTTTTTCAAAATAAACATTTTATTACCGTAACTATCGTTTAAGTTGCTGGGTCCGTCAATGTTGGGCACAGTCCATAGACCAAACTGACTATTGGGAATTCATTTTACTTTACTATTTTATAGCTTTTTAAGTAATGTTGATTGTATTTTAAAAGAGTTTTTATGAGTTTTGATTCATTTTTAGTAGTGCGGAATGATGGAATGCGTCTAAAGGTTTTATAAAGGAAAAAAAATTTAAATCGATCGAAAAAAGATTGAGAAAAGTATATGGAGATAGAGATAGATATGGAGATAGATAAAGACAAAGAGATAAAGATATAGAACAAATACACTTAACTCTTGAAATCTTTCCTTTAAAACCTAAGCACAAAAAATAAATGTTGTAAATATGTACCTCAGCGTTCACACTTAACAATTACTCGCCAATCTTGCAAAGTCCACCCAGTACATTCCGAACACTCGCAGAACAAAAGTCAATAAATATGTTGCAAATTGAATATTTAAAATTAAAATAAATATTTATTTATCATTTGAGAAGCTTTTTAATGAACCCATGTTTGCTATCATTTCAATTTGGCTTGCAACATTAATTTTCATTTTTCAATTTGCTAATGAAAAAAAGATTGGCTTAAATTTGTGCGTTAATGCGTTAATTATACAATCGATTTTGTGATTTTTTTGTTCTAGAGCACTTTTAGCGATTGTTTTTTGGTCTTCCAATTAATTAACATTTTAAATGTCAATGCGAAAAGGCAAACAAAAAGTCGTGCTATTTAATAATTTTGTTGTGAATAATAAATGGATGAGTAATACAAATGAGTGCGACGAGATGATAGGCGATTTGCTGATAAATGAATACCTATAAATGATAGACACGACTAAAAGAGAAATGACACCTGCGTTATGATAGTAAAATATAATAAAATTATACAAATATATTCAATCGGTTATCTTAGCATGTTAGCATGCGAAAATGGATATTTATATGTGTAATGGCACCTTTTATTATAATAAATTCACGTGATTTTTTTTGCCAAAGCACTGTGGGCAGACTTTTCCGTTATTATTTTATATTTCATTTTGCTTTATATTATTTTATTTGGTTTTATTTCCTTTTATTATATTTTATTTTTACTTTTATTATTATTTTTAGTTTTTTTATTTATTTTTTTTACCTTCTTCATTTTTTTTTTCTTATTTTATTTAATTTTTATTTTTTTAAATTTTATTTTTGGATATAAGCTGGCAATAATTTCAACGCAGCTTGGTGTAAGAGGTACACACTGCGGGCTTGGAAATTCCTAATCCCCTTGGTTCTTGGTTCGATGGCCAACAAAAAGGTGATGAAAATTTCTAAACACAAAGCCATTTGATAAGTGCCCTTGAGCAAGGCCGAAATTACGTAATCATGGTAGCTTGTAATTTTTGTTGCTTTTCCATCTTCTTCACTAATAATAAAAACACAGAATAATTTAAGAAAAATTATTCCCAAACGGTCAAAAGTCCACCAAAGTTTCATAGATTTTATTTTTATGTTTTATTTTTTATTTTATTTTAATATATATAACATATATTATTTTTTTAGTTTATGTGTTTTATTGAATTTGGTTTTATTTCATTTATTTCCTTTTATTTTATTTTATTTTACTGTATTTTATTATATTTTATTTTATTTTATTTTTACTTTTATTATTATTTTCTATAAATTTCCTTTTTAAATTTTTTTTCACTTTTTTTTAATTTTTTTTTTTTTTTTTTTTTTTGTTACCTTATTTGTTTTATTTTTTTTAGTTTTTTTAATGTTTTTTTTTTTTTGTTTTTTTAATTCATATTATTATTTTTTTTTTTTTTTTATTTATTTTTTTTTTATTTTTTTTTACTTTTATGTTTTTTTTTATTTTATGGTATGTTCCTTTATCGATCACACATATCCATATGTTTTCCTGATGATGACTTCGGGCGCTGGCCTTAAGCTTAATACAAATTATCTATGTATTATATTTTATTTTATTTGTTTTGCTTTATTTTATAAAATTTTTTTCATTTCATTTCATTTGCAAATACAGGCACTTCAGTGCAAACTAGTCGGGAAGAATAAAAGCTATGACGACTTATTCAAAGAATGAACTGTAAAAAAAAGTTTATCTGCAAAAACAACTTCGACCAGCCCACAGTGCACGTGTGCCTTCATTAACGCTTAACGCTTCTCCCAGTCATTGTCAAGGATAATGGGGCGTTGAAAAAATTACGTAGGCACAAAGCTCGATAAATAAATACACATCCACATACCTTTGTATGTATGAATAAAAACAGGTCTATAACGACACGCACATAAATAACGATAAGCGGATAACGCATTTACCGTAAAATAGCGGAACACACGGTTATGAATATAAATAAATGTATCTACATAAATATTCATAAATAAGTACATATATGTCTTTACGCACATCAGCCATGACTGTTGCGTGTCACACACAATAGGGTTTGGCAGTTTCCCTAGCGCGCACCCGCTACGCACATCACATGTTCTCGGGGATCATTTCAAAGGGATAAGCTTAAGGATACTCACACTCAAATGTGCGTTTAAGCCCCACACTACAACAACCGCACCTACAAAAGGTATGATGATGATTAAATCAACTTAATTGCCAGCGCAACACGAATTGTCAGCACACAACAAAATTACTATGCTAACAACAAGACATACAAAAAAGAGTCAGTCAAGAGGAAAACAAAAAGAGGTTAAAAGAGAAAAAAAATTACAGAAAATAAAACCTGGACACGGTAATGACAATACAATACCAATGACAGCGGAGAAAAATGATGCGAAAGTTGCGTGCGTGTGGAAAATAAGTCTGTGTGTAATGTGTAAATAAAAAGAGGATGGTGTAAGTGATTATAAGAAACTAGGGGGATCCATCCAAATCGTGCGAAACAAAAAACCGCAGGTCCATTTTTAGATGATTACAATAGAGTTCCCAAACGGCCCATAACATTACCATACAAAATCTCTCTCATGAACTCAGCAGTCAACTAACCATATGAGCCCTTCAAAACACAAGTGGCATAAGTCCACAATTTCTCTAACTGAGATATTAAGGGTTTTGTGTTGTCAACCAATAGGGGGTACCCTTGATTTCACAAGTTAGTTCTGCTATTTATTCGGTTACTATGAGAGCTAGGACTTAGAACACGTTTCCCCTACATAGTGTCATGCCTAACACAAAAATCGAAAACTGGACTTATGCCACTTGTGGTTTAAACGGCTCATGGCATTGTGTCTCAGAAGTATGTAGCTTCACACTTTATATCAGATGACATCAGTGCAGCAAAGCCAATCTCAGGCATCACTTTTAAATTATTTTCTTCCAATGGAATAAGCTCTATATAAGGTATACAATTTTTGTGCCTCTTTAAAGATTACCGCACAAAAAAAATACATGTGTATGTCTAGGTATTCATGTCGTAGTGAGAATACCTTTTAATGCCTGTCATAATTCATTAACAAAAACAATCACAACACAACGAAAGCTTCCCAAAAAGCCATTTTGAAGGAAAACGACATTTGGAAGCCAGGATGTGCCATCATAGGCAAGCATGTCCGCTCTTAATATGATGATTAAATGTTGTTAACTTTACTGGCATTGTTTTCAACATATTTAAAGATTTTTTACGAAAGATATGCTCATGGTCAGGTAAATTTGAGGCAGGAGAAAAAGGATAAATGTTGAGAGTGCATCATCCGTCCCTAGAATTGTAGTGTCCGGTGGGTCATATGGTTTATTTTATTAAATTTTTTTTTTGTTTTTTTTTTCTTTGTTTTATTTCACTTTAATTGTGTTATTTTATATTATTTAATTTTTGTTTTGTTTTCTTTTTTTTTTTGGTTTTTTATTTTTTTTTTAATTTATTGTATTTTGCTTTATATGATGTTTTTCTTTTAACTTGGATTTTTTCGTTTAATTTATTTTCTTAATTATTTTTTTAGTTTAGATAATTTTTTGTATATTATTTTACAAAAATCTAACCACAAAAATTACAAAAACAAGTTGTAAGGCTGAGCAACTTTAATCACCAGAACCCCTTCACTAATTGAAAACAAAAATTATTTCCACCTTACCACCAATCTGATATTTTTTTGTTATCACTGAATGCCTGCAATTAGCGCTAATTACATGCGATTTAAGCCGCTTTGTTTATGTGCAAAAAGCTTTTAGAGAAATAAATCAACCAAAAAAAAGTTGAGTTGATAGTTTTCCTATTAAGTTGAGACTGGTAAGAAACACTGGAAAGGGTAATTGACTCATTATAAAGTAAGCTTGGAATTTTTAAATAACATTGAACATTAAAGAGGCTTGGTCAAACAATTAAAAGGTAGGTATCAAAGGTGATAAAAAGTTAATAAAATGTGTGGTACGCAATAATTTTTTGGGCTCATAACACACACACAAAGTCCAATGACTCTACATTGCACTGTGACTTGTTCATTAGAATTTGCTGGGCAAAATTCATTCAAAACAAGTAAGGAAAGCTGTCTTCGGCTGTGCCGAAGGCTATATACCTTTCATGAATAAGCGTCACGATTTTCACTGTTCGATCCCTGTGTCAATTTAACTATATTTACTATACACATTACACATCTTTGTTATAATTTAAAAAAAACTTACAAAATAATAGGATCCGAGTTATCGGAACAATCGATTGTATGGAGGCTATATATTATACGTGTTCAATTGTACTGACTTACACTATACACATTACATATGTAGAAAGTACTAAAGGTGCAATATTTTACGTTCCTAACTTTTTAAATGCGGAAGCATTGGCCAAAAAACCTTATATCGGAACAACCGGTTGTATGGGGCTATATGTTATATTTACCCGATCTTCTTGATTTTCCTCTAGACACTACATAAATTGAAAGTACTCAAGTTGCAAAATTTTATGTTCCTAACTTTTTAATTGCAGAAGTTTTGGCCAAAAAACCTTATATCTGAACAATCGGTTGTATGGGGGCTATATGTTACATTTGCCCGATCTTGTTGATTTTCACTATATACACTACATATGTAAATAGAAAGTACTCGAGTTGCAAAATTTTACGTTCCTAACTCTTTAATTGCAGAATTTTTGGCCGAAAATTCTTATATCTGAACAATCGGTTGTATGGGGGCTATATGTTACATTTGCCCGATCTCGTTGATTTTCACTATATACACTACATAAATAGAAAGTACTCGAGTTGCAAAATTTACGTTCCTAACTCTTTAATTGCAGAAGTTTTGGCCAAAAATTCTTTTATCTGAACAATCGGTTGTATGGGGGCTATATGTTACATTTGCCCGATCTTCTTGATTTTCACTACATACACTACATAAATAGAAAGTACTCGAGTTGCAAAATTTTACGGTCCTAACTCTTTAATTGCAGAAGTTTTGGCCAAAAATTCTTATATCTGAACAATCGGTTGTATGGGGGCTATATGTTATATTTACCCGATCTTCTTGATTTTCCTCTAGACACTACATAAATAGAAATTACTCGAGTTGCAAAATTTTACGTTCCTAACTGTTTAATTGCGGAAGTTTTGGCCAAAAAACCTTATATCTGAACAATCGGTTGTATGGGGGCTATATGTTACATTTGCCCGATCTTGTTGATTTTCACTATATACACTACATAAATAGAAAGTACTCGAGTTGCAAAATTTTACGGTCCTAACTTTTTAATTGCAGAAGTTTTGGCCAAAAAACCTTATATCTGAACAATCGGTTGTATGGGGGCTATATGTTACATTTGCCCGATCTTGTTGATTTTCACTATATACACTACATATGTAAATAGAAAGTACTCGAGTTGCAAAATTTTACGTTCCTAACTCTTTAATTGCAGAAGTTTTGGCCAAAAATTCTTATATCTGAACAATCGGTTGTATGGGGGCTATATGTTACATTTGCCCGATCTCGTTGATTTTCACTATATACACTACATAAATAGAAAGTACTCGAGTTGCAAAATTTTACGTTCCTAACTCTTTAATTGCAGAAGTTTTGGCCAAAAATTCTTATATCTGAACAATCGGTTGTATGGGGGCTATATGTTACATTTGCCCGATCTCGTTGATTTTCACTATATACACTACATAAATAAAAATTACTCGAGTTGCAAAATTTTACGTTCCTAACTGTTTAATTGCGGAAGTTTTGGCCAAAAAACCTTATATCTGAACAATCGGTTGTATGGGGGCTATATGTTACATTTGCCCGATCTTGTTGATTTTCACTACATACACTACATAAATAGAAAGTACTCGAGTTGCAAAATTTTACGGTCCTAACTCTTTAATTGCAGAAGTTTTGGCCAAAAATTCTTATATCTGAACAATCGGTTGTATGGGGGCTATATGTTACATTTGCCCGATCTCGTTGATTTTCACTATATACACTACATAAATAAAAATTACTCGAGTTGCAAAATTTTACGTTCCTAACTGTTTAATTGCGGAAGTTTTGGCCAAAAAACCTTATATCTGAACAATCGGTTGTATGGGGGCTATATGTTACATTTGCCCGATCTTGTTGATTTTCACTATATACACTACATAAATAGAAAGTACTCGAGTTGCAAAATTTTACGGTCCTAACTTTTTAATTGCAGAAGTTTTGGCCAAAAAACCTTATATCTGAACAATCGGTTGTATGGGGGCTATATGTTACATTTGCCCGATCTTGTTGATTTTCACTATATACACTACATAGATAGAAAGTACTCGAGTTGCAAAATTTTACGTTCCTAACTCTTTAATTGCAGAAGTTTTGGCCAAAAATTCTTATATCTGAACAATCGGTTGTATGGGGGCTATATGTTACATTTGCCCGATCTCGTTGATTTTCACTATATACACTACATAAATAAAAATTACTCGAGTTGCAAAATTTTACGTTCCTAACTGTTTAATTGCGGAAGTTTTGGCCAAAAAACCTTATATCTGAACAATCGGTTGTATGGGGGCTATATGTTACATTTGCTCGATCTTGTTGATTTTCACTATATACACTACATAAATAGAAAGTACTCGAGTTGCAAAATTTTACGGTCCTAACTTTTTAATTGCAGAAGTTTTGGCCAAAAAACCTTATATCTGAACAATCGGTTGTATGGGGGCTATATGTTACATTTGCCCGATCTTGTTGATTTTCACTATATACACTACATAGATAGAAAGTACTCGAGTTGCAAAATTTTACGTTCCTAACTCTTTAATTGCAGAAGTTTTGGCCAAAAATTCTTATATCTGAACAATCGGTTGTATGGGGGCTATATGTTACATTTGCCCGATCTCGTTGATTTTCACTATATACACTACATAAATAGAAAGTACTCGAGATGCAAAATTTTACGTTCCTAACTTTTTAATTGCAGAATTTTTGGCCAAGAAACCGTATATCTGAACAATCGGTTGTATGGGGGCTATATGTTACATTTGCCCGATCTTGTTGATTTTCACTATATACACTACATAAATAGAAAGTACTCGAGTTGCAAAATTGTACGGTCCTAACTTTTTAATTGCAGAAGTTTTGGCCAAAAAACCTTATATCTGAACAATCGGTTGTATGGGGGCTATATGTTACATTTGCCCGATCTTGTCGATTTTCACTATATACACTACATAAATAGAAAGTACTCGAGTTGCAAAATTTTACGTTCCTAACTTTTTAATTGCAGAAGTTTTGGCCAAAAATTCTTATATCTGAACAATCGGTTGTATGGGGGCTAAATGTTACATTTGCCCGATCTCGTTAATTTTCACTATATACACTACATAAATAGAAATTACTCGAGTTGCAAAATTTTACGTTCCTAACTTTTTAATTGCGGAAGTTTTGTCCAAAAAACCTTATATCTGAACAATCGGTTGTATGGGGGCTATATGTTATACTGGTCCGATCTTATCAGTTCCGACAAATGATTCCTATATTACAAAATGGTGGCCACATACAAAATTTCAGCCAGATATCTCAAAAATTGAGGGACTAGTTTGCGTTCAAACAGACAGACGGACAGACGGACATGGCTAAATCAACTCATCTCGTCATCCTGATCATTTCGGTATACTTATTGATGGGTCTATCTCTTCTTCTTCTCATATTTACAAACATCGGACCAAAGTTATAATACCATTTCATGTTCATGAAAGGTATACAAATTATTCAATTCTAATTTAGGCTTTATGTGACGGTTTCAAGCTTTCTTTTTTTTTCGTTTTTATATCCATCCTCTCTTTTGCTTAAATACACTCTAGAGTCGGAATGCAAAAGAAATAAATAAAAATGTATTTCATTTGAAAATTTATTGAGTAATTGCGAAAATGGAAGACAGGGCAGACAACACCTTCACACGAAAAATAGCAACAACTCGTTGAAGAAATGATAAATTGTTCGTTTATTTACCTTAAAAAATGTCGCCTCTAGTTTGACAGCGCAAGCGATTTGGAAGGCGAACAATGCGAGTGTTGCTTCCTTTTTATTGCAAAAAAAAGTAGCAGACAATAATTTAGCAGGAATATTAAAATTTTCTCAAGCGACAGTTTTGAGGAAAATTAAATTGCAAAAAAAAGAAGCAAATAAATATAAAATTACCTTGCTGAAGGTATAAAATTAAGGATGACAAATGTTGAAGGTAACAATGACAGCTGACAGTTCGACATATTTGTACTAGCTATTTTTGTATTCATTTGAGTTTTTGTGAATATTTTTGATTATACTAAAG
Source organism: Campiglossa producta (assembly GCA_964058755.1). NCBI lineage: Eukaryota > Metazoa > Arthropoda > Insecta > Diptera > Tephritidae > Campiglossa > Campiglossa producta. The sequence continues at coordinate 44,102,209 of CAXKVI010000003.1, read as the reverse complement.
GTAACAGTGGTATTGATAAGGACAGGAACAACAAATAATTTCTACGTGACACCAACTGCCAAACACACCTAATGAGGTGTGAAAGAAAACACCCGATAAGACACGCAAAATATTGAATGTATATGACTAACCTCATTTCGTGCTCTTTTGCTTATCTACACAGGCGATTTCGATATGCCTGAGTAGCACTTAGAAAAAGCATTTCAAACACTTGAAATAGCGTAATTGCTAAATTATGTGTTCGCTGAACTATAAATATAACTCGTCCACAAAAATCGATATATATCGTTAGTTATTAGAGATGGAAAACTAGTTGTAGTCCTAGCTAGGGATAGGGCTAGGGATAGGGATAGGGATAGGGATAGGGATAGGGATAGGGATAGGGATAGGGATAGGGATAGGGATAGGGATAGGGATAGGGATAGGGATAGGGATAGGGATAGGGATAGAGATAGAGATAGAGATAGAGATAGAGATAGAGATAGAGATAGAGATAGAGATAGAGATAGAGATAGAGATAGAGATAGAGATAGAGATAGAGATAGAGATAGAGATAGAGATAGAGATAGAGATAGAGATAGAGATAGAGATAGAGATAGAGATAGAGATAGAGATAGAGATAGAGATAGAGATAGAGATAGAGATAGAGATAGAGATAGAGATAGAGATAGAGATAGAGATAGAGATAGAGATAGAGATAGAGATAGAGATAGAGATAGAGATAGAGATAGAGATAGAGATAGAGATAGAGATAGAGATAGAGATAGAGATAGAGATAGAGATAGAGATAGAGATAGAGATAGAGATAGAGATAGAGATAGAGATAGAGATAGAGATAGAGATAGAGATAGAGATAGAGATAGAGATAGAGATAGAGATAGAGATAGAGATAGAGATAGAGATAGAGATAGAGATAGAGATAGAGATAGAGATAGAGATAGAGATAGAGATAGAGATAGAGATAGAGATAGAGATAGAGATAGAGATAGAGATAGAGATAGAGATAGAGATAGAGATAGAGATAGAGATAGAGATAGAGATAGAGATAGAGATAGAGATAGAGATAGAGATAGAGATAGAGATAGAGATAGAGATAGAGATAGAGATAGAGATAGAGATAGAGATAGAGATAGAGATAGAGATAGAGATAGAGATAGAGATAGAGATAGAGATAGAGATAGAGATAGAGATAGAGATAGAGATAGAGATAGAGATAGAGATAGAGATAGAGATAGAGATAGAGATAGAGATAGAGATAGAGATAGAGATAGAGATAGGGATAGGGATAGGGATAAAGATAGGGATATGGATAGGGATAGGGATAGGGATAGGGATAGGGATAGGGATAGAGATAGGGATAAAGATAGGGATATGGATAGGGATAGGGATAGGGATAGGGATAGGGATAGGGATAGAGATAGAGATAGAGATAGAGATAGAGATAGAGATAGATATAGAGATAGAGATAGAGATAGAGATAGAGATAGAGATAGAGATAGAGATAGAGATAGAGATAGAGATAGAGATAGAGATAGAGATAGAGATAGAGATAGAGATAGAGATAGAGATAGAGATAGAGATAGAGATAGAGATAGAGATAGAGATAGAGATAGAGATAGAGATAGAGATAGAGATAGAGATAGAGATAGAGATAGAGATAGAGATAGAGATAGAGATAGAGATAGAGATAGAGATAGAGATAGAGATAGAGATAGAGATAGAGATAGAGATAGAGATAGAGATAGAGATAGAGATAGAGATAGAGATAGAGATAGAGATAGAGATAGAGATAGAGATAGAGATAGAGATAGAGATAGAGATAGAGATAGAGATAGAGATAGAGATAGAGATAGAGATAGAGATAGAGATAGAGATAGAGATAGAGATAGAGATAGAGATAGAGATAGAGATAGAGATAGAGATAGAGATAGAGATAGAGATAGAGATAGAGATAGAGATAGAGATAGAGATAGAGATAGAGATAGAGATAGAGATAGAGATAGAGATAGAGATAGAGATAGAGATAGAGATAGGGATAGGGATAGGGATAAAGATAGGGATATGGATAGGGATAGGGATAGGGATAGAGATATGCCTGAGATAGAGATAGAGATAGAGATAGAGATAGAGATAGAGATAGAGATAGGGATAGGGATAGGGATAAAGATAGGGATATGGATAGGGATAGGGATAGGGATATGCCTGAGTAGCACTTAGAAAAAGCATTTGAAACACTTGAAATAGCGTAATTGCTAAATTATGTGTTCGCTGAACTATAAATATAACTCGTCCACAAAAATAGATATATATCGTTAGTTATTAGAGATGGAAAACTAGTTGCAGTCCTAGCTAGGGATAGGGATAGGGATAGGGATAGGGATAGGGATAGGGATAGGGATAGGAATAGGGATAGGGATAGGGATAGGGATAGGGATAGGGATAGGGATAGGGATAGGAGTAGGAGTAGGAATAGGGATAGGGATAGGGATAGGGATAGGGATAGGGATAGGGATAGGGATAGGGATAGGGATAGGGATAGGAATAGGGATAGGGATAGGGATAGGGATAGGGATAGGGATAGGGATAGGGATAGGGATAGGGATAGGGATAGGGATAGGAATAGGGATAGGGATAGGGATAGGGATAGGGATAGGGATAGGGATAGGGATAGGGATAGGGATAGGGATAGGGATAGGGATAGGGATAGGGATAGGGATAGGGATAGGGATAGGGATAGGGATAGGGATAGGGATAGGGATAGGGATAGGGATAGGGATAGGGATAGGGATAGGGATAGGGATAGGGATAGGGATAGGGATAGGGATAGGGATAGGGATAGGGATAGGGATAGGGATAGGGATAGGGATAGGGATAGGGATAGGGATAGGGATAGGGATAGGGATAGGGATAGGGATAGGGATAGGGATAGGGATAGGGATAGGGATAGGGATAGGGATAGGGATAGGGATAGGGATAGGGATAGGGATAGGGATAGGGATAGGGATAGGGATAGGGATAGGGATAGGGATAGGGATAGGGATAGGGATAGGGATAGGGATAGGGATAGGGATAGGGATAGGGATAGGGATAGGGATAGGGATAGGGATAGGGATAGGGATAGGGATAGGGATAGGGATAGGGATAGGGATAGGGATAGGGATAGGGATAGGGATAGGGATAGGGATAGGGATAGGGATAGGGATAGGGATAGGGATAGGGATAGGGATAGGGATAGGGATAGGGATAGGGATAGGGATAGGGATAGGGATAGGGATAGGGATAGGGATAGGGATAGGGATAGGGATAGGGATAGGGATAGGGATAGGGATAGGGATAGGGATAGGGATAGGGATAGGGATAGGGATAGGGATAGGGATAGGGATAGGGATAGGGATAGGGATAGGGATAGGGATAGGGATAGGGATAGGGATAGGGATAGGGATAGGGATAGGGATAGGGATAGGGATAGGGATAGGGATAGGGATAGGGATAGGGATAGGGATAGAATTGAAAGATGAATTGGAAGAAGACGAAAGACGATATGGAGAGGAAATGTAGGAAAAATTAAAATACATAGATAGAGGATACATAATATAGGAAAAATGCAGTAGGAGAGGATAGATGAGCGGGGAATCAGTAAATTGCAGATAGTGAATTTCAACGTCTACTGCATTCTCTAGTACATATAATTACGAGTCAATATGCCTTATCGCCGACTAGTCTGCTCTGATGCCGTCATACGCAAGTGTGGAGAAGTGAATACAGTCGTAAAATATATTTTCCAATTCAGCAACTACGAGGACTTATTTTCAATTTCATTAACATCTGTTAAACATTTTCTAAGTTTATTGCTTTTTCTTTCTTCATTAGTCACACTGGCTTGTGCGCATAACTAAGTTCACGGCCACTTGACTACTAGAGGCTGCGCAACATTCGTCACCTCAACAAAACGTAAAAAGGCCAAAAAGAAGGTCCGTATTTCGTAAATGCATTTTATTACGGATGCGAGGAACATTTGCATGAGCAAAAATTGGCCATGGTTTGCAGAGAAAGTATGCTCTGCGATACAGTTATGATTCTTAAAAATATCTCGACGTGTGCGACACCAAGATTTCACATTTCAAAAATAAAACATAAGGTTCCAAAACTTTCCATTGAAATATCCGGCCAATCGAGAATTCAATTCAGTCAAGATTTTGACTTGTTTCCTGAACCGCCGTGGTGTAGCGGTTAAGTGTTCGGCCTTCTACACCAAGTCGTGTCGGTTCGATGCCCGGCAAAAGTAACATCCAAAATGATTTTGAAAAAGAATTTTTCTAAACGGGGTCGCCCCTCGGCAGTAGTTTGGCAAACTCTCCGGGTGTATTTCTGCCATGAGAAGCTTCACAGCAAAAAATTCATTTGCTTTGCTAAAAACTGTAGGTCCCGCCAACTTGTAGAGCAACACACCACAAGTTGGAAAGAGAAGCTCGGCTAAAAATCTCGTTAGAGGTTATGATGACCTGTTGGTATATCGCCGCCATTAGTTTTTTTTTTTCCTGAACCCATGGCCAAATCCAGAGACAGTGAAGAATATGTCTCTATTTCTAATAATTTACTTATTGCTTAACTCGATATCCGATTCTACGGATGTTAGATTCCAGGCATCCAAAATTCCATATTCGTATCATCTCTAGTACCGACATAAGTATGTCTATATAACTCGAAACAGGTAGTTGCTAATGCCATTTCATTATTTACTTCTCAATAATTACCTACCTCTGCTTTTTTTGCACTTACACTTGGTAAACAAATTTGTTTTGTTTGTATATTTTAGCATTTGTTGACATTTTCAAAGTAACTCGTTAATTTGCATAGTTTGTGTGTGTTGTTGTTAATTTACTTAAGTGATTATTGTTCAGCGTGAGGAAAATGATACCTTTTAAGTGGAACGAAAAATTGTATAGTAAACAAAGGTAAAACAGCAGAGTTGGGGATGTTTGCAAACATTTAAGCATTTGAGAAGTAGGTCCAATGGTATTCAGGTAAAAGGATGTATGAGGAATCCTTTTTGAGGATATGGATATATCCTCTCTTCAACGTCATCAAAAACGATGCGCCTTTGTTTTCTATGCCACTTAGTTCCGTAAGAACGAAAGAGAACTACTTAGTAAAGAAGACTTGCAATGTCTCTATATAGACCATGAATCCCTACAGAGACGACTGTTCTGAGCTTACTGTTACATTCTAAAAATACTCTCTTGCGAAACTTTTCATGCGAAAATGGAAAGTAATTTTGGTCACAAGCATAAAGATTTTAAAAATCAAATATAAAATAAAAGTTCCAAGAAAAAAACAAAAATATGAAAACGACCATTTAAAAACGCTAGAAATTGTTAATTTATGAAAGTAAACGTTTAAGGCAGACGACACAGCACCAAAAACATACCAAGTAACAATACTGCCTTCAAATATTAAGTCAATATTGAATAAATAAAAATTCGCAACATTGAGTCGCTCAAATATCATAGAATCATATATAGATATGTATGTATTAATGTATGTAAGTTTGTACACAAATTTTGAATGAACATAAATTACGACTTAAAAGTCGCAACGTTTTCATGTTTAGATCCAGTTAAAAAAGAGATGGGAAAAATATACATAAAATACTTTTTTTGGTAAATATTAAGATAGCTCAATTGAAGCAGTAAAAGAAAAGATAATAAGCCATTTGGAACACTACTTGGTCTACAAATAAAGACAGCATATTCAAGACGAGCCCTAACGAACCACGTGTGGAAGAGTTTGAGAGTGTAGGGATCAAAGAACTTAGTAGCGTTTCGCCTCACAAAACCTAGCATGGAGTTGTATAATTTATAGGATTGCTGAAAGGAATCTTGTTATCAAGTACCATCTAATATCCCCAAAACGTTGAATCTCACAAACACAGATAACCGATACTAGAATCTTGTTAAAATCATATTAGAGTTCGATTGGATAACTATTATTTTCTTGATTTAAGCATTTTGTATCTTTTTATTCTAGAGTGCTGGGTTTTTAATGTTTCTCGTTTCGATCTCAAACGTTAGGGTTTATAAAACTGGGATACTAATCAGATGTGCCCTTAACAATAGCTATCAGAGGTCTGCGTGTAACAGACCTTCACATTAGGAACAGACGGTGAATAGTCAGCTCTACACTGAACGTACATGTTTTTTAAGAAAAAAGTTTCATAGAAGGATTTGTTTACATATTTTAAGAACAAGTATTTATAAGGTTTGTTTACTGAACAAAAAAAGGTTCAGAGCAGTTAGAGCAGAGCAGAGCAGTGCAGCTGTCAAAATAGAAATAGAGCAACTCAGAGCAGAAATGCCATGAAACACTTGAATCTCGATAGTTTCTATTTATTTGGTTGTTTTGTTTAAATCCTCAAAATGTATGCAAGTACACAGAGCCAAAAAGTTCACCTATAATCAAAGAGATCGACGTCTAAAAAAGCTTTTTGGCCGGGGAGAGCGAGTGGGGACAAATTTGAAGAAATTTGTGTTAGGAAATCTTCTAAATTTTAGCTTGAATTTCTTCTCAAATTTATTGAAAAGGTAATCGGCTAAAAACAAGGAGTTAGCTTCTTATTTATGAATTTTTTATATACTTTTGTCAAAAGTTAGAAGAAATCTGCTTGTTTTTATGAGAAAACCTGTTTAAAGTAAATTAATGAGAACATCCTCTTATTTTCTCTAGATTCATATTGAATTTATTGAAAAGGAAAACTATATATTTTTAGAAGATCCCTTATTAATTCAAATTCAGGTATGCCTTCTTCGAATGTGTAATTCGACGCTACCAAGCACAAGCATACGATAGCATCATGGTAGAGATCTCCGTTCAGCAGTTAATAATTCTTAGCTCGATTCGCGGTGAAGGCAATAAGGCAAGTGGACATGTGGTGAGGCAAAAAGGACAAAGGTGTAATTAGACGTTGGCAAGTTAAGTATACGATGGCATGGTAGTGTAGATTAGACTAGACTGACTAGACATCTGGGTTGAGCGTTAATTTTTTGTTTTTTTAATTTGAAATAACTATTAAAAAGAAAATCTTCTTAATATTATGTGATTATCTACTCAGTTTTATTAAAAAGACGGGCATCTTATTGGAAAAGTATCATAGAGAAATCCTTCTGATTTAGAGGGCATTTTATGTGACTTTTTGCTCTACACGTATACTAAAACGTTGCTCTTCTTGCAAGCTAGTTTTTTTGAAGTTCTCAAAAATTATTTTTTCTTGAGTGACAATTGCTTCTCTGTCCTAACTTACCCCAGTGGGAAAGTAGGTAATGCATTACCTTTTTCATCCATGAAAAGAAGCATGAGTAAAGTAACGCTATCACATGGCTTACCATTTTGGAAGCTTCAGGGCTTCAACTTTAAGTGTATGTAAAAATATTTTCAAAAAAGTTTCAAAAATTGAAAGAAAATTCACTTTGAAAAAAATACTATTTTTCCCCATACAAAATGTATGGGAAAGGGCGAAAAAAATAGCCACCCCTAAGGGTTAAATTAGAGCGCTAATTTTTTGCAAGGCTTATTTTCTCATCAATACCCAACTTTTAACGGGGTAAGACCTAGTCGACATTTTTTTTGAATCACCCTAATGTACATATGTATGTATAACTTTTGTTACTTTGCCAGTAAAGTTACGGCATACGACTTTTGTCATTTTAAAAAAATGCCCCTTTGTTGAGAACGCTATAATTTGTTCGGTGTCGAGAAAACCCCTTTGAGGCCTTATGTAGAAGTACTTGTTTCTCAGCTTCAGATCTTATGTAACTCAAGCCTAAACGTTTGTTACGTTGTCACGAGTCTGTTGGGGTCTTTGCTTCAACGCGATTATTTGTCAAAGTCCAAGTCGGCCCAAAACTTATAACTAAGTATGTGTAGAACATCCAGCATGGGAGGATTTATTGTAATATATACCCCCAGTTTAAGCCCGCAAAAAAAGATTCGGTGAATCAACAAGGAAACTGTGGTCAGATTGATAAACAATGGCAAGTATCTTTTTGATTGGCACAGCCAAAATAAAGAAAAATTACCAAATGGTGAGACTATACTAAGGAAAGGCATGAATGCATAAACCCAATTGACAAAGAGACGACAACATGCCGACAACGTACCAATAGAGAGATACAAGCAAAAGCAGAAAAGAACAAGTAAGGAAAGCTGTCTTCGGCTGTGCCGAAGGCTATATACCTTTCATGAATAAGCGTCACGATTTTCCGTGTTCGATCCCCAGTACAGCCTGTTTCAATTTAACTATATTTACTATACACATTACACATCTTTGTTATAATTAAAAAAAACTTACAAAATAATAGGATCCGAGTTATCGGAACAATCGATTGTATGGAGGCTATATATTATACGTGTTCAATTGTACTGACTTACACTATACACATTACACATGTAGAAAGTACTAAAGGTGCAATATTTTACGTTCCTAACTTTTTAAATGCGGAAGTATTGGCCAAAAAACCTTATATCGGAACAATCGGTTGTATGGTGGCTATATGTTACATTTGCCCGATCTCGATGATTTTCACTATATACACTGGGTTGGGGTCAAAATTCTGCTTTTTTGGTAATTCTGCATTCATAATTCCGGAAGTCGAAACACCGGAAATCAAAATTATGGAAGTCAAAATTCTGGAATCCAAAATTCTGGATAACGAAATTCTAATTGCAAAATTCTGGAAACCAAAATTCTGTAATTAATGATTAAAAATGCGTGTTGATAACAAAAAAAGTGCGCACTTTTTTTGTTATCGATACGCATTTTTAATCATTAATTACAGAATTTTGCCTTTAACATTTAACTGGACTTGTTCTGAAGGAATTAAAATCAAATGTACCGTGCCGATTGTCACACAATTTCATGGCTGTGAACATGTTATACGAAAGTGAAATGAACATTCTCATAATCCATGTGCGCATAAAAAATCGGTTGCCGAAACGAGTTTTCTGCAGCCTAGCCAAATAATTCAGCGTTCGGTATCTATAACAGAAAAACACATTGGACATTATCTGCCATCAAGAAATGCCCTTAAGTTAAAAATTAGAAGACATCGGAACAGTTTAAAATGTTTTAAAGAGCCAACGTATGTTGAAAAAATAGATATTCCTTTATTATCACTTTATGTTTTGGAAGGTCAACTATTTATTTTAAGTGAGAAAGTTATTAAAGTTATGGCGAATGCATTCTTATTTTTGGAACAAAATTTTCACTGCAGTTGTTAAATGAGAGCGACTGCTGGATTATGGACGGTACACTTGACGTTGTTCCAATGATGATGAGGCAGCTATTTTCCATACACGGAAGAGTAGAAACCCAACAAACACAGTCTCTAACGTTAGAGAAATGCTCGCCTTTACCTAAGATAACTAGGGTAATTCTCTAACTATTCTCTATTCGAAGGCAACCATAGAGAACTACACTACAACTCGATTCGAGATAGGTTAGAGAACTAGCCAAAAGGTGAGCATTTGCAAATTCACATTAGAATCCCATTAGAAAATGACATTAGAATTCGACTCGAAAACTAAGTTTTCTCGATTTGAGAATTATGTCCCATTTTGTTGGAGAATACTGTGATTCTCGAGTTTTCTCGAGTCGTCCTCTAACGTTAGAGATTGGAGAATGGGGCTAGTTCTCGAATGTACCTCGAATCGAAATCTAGCTTCATGGTTTGTTGGGAAGACAAATTGTTCCGCTGGTTTTCTGTCTTATGACCAAAAAATCAACGTCAATGTATATATCTTAAATATAAATAAATTAAATTTTGGGGAAAAAATTTCCAGAATTAATTCTGGAAAACGTATATTCCGGAATTATGAAAAACCGGAATTTTGAAATACAGCCAAAAAAGGCGAAGGAAGTGCGGAATTCCGATTTCCACAATTTTGTCGACCCAGAATTTTGATTCCGGAATTTTGACTTCAGAATTTTAATTTTAGAATTTTGACCGTTTCCGATATACACTACATAAATAGAAAGTACTCGAGTTGCAAAATTTTACGTTCCTAACTTTTTAATTGCGGAAGTTTTGGGCAAAAAACCTTATATCTGAACAATCGGTTGTATGGGGGCTATATGTTATACTGGTCCGATCTTGTCAGTTCCGACAAATGATTCCTATACTACAAAATGGTGGCCACATACAAAATTTCAGCCAGATATCTCAAAAATTGAGGGACTAGTTTGCGTTCAAACAGACAGACGGACAGACAGACATGGCTAAATCAACTCAGCTTGTCATCCTGATCATTTCGGTATACTTATTGATGGGTCCATCTCTTCTTCTTCTCATACTTACAAACATCGGACCAAAGTTATAATACCATTTCATGTTCATGAAAGGTATAAAAACAAAAAGGAAAAGAAAAAACAAATAATTATCGAGCAAAACAGTCTTCAAAAACGGTGTGAAGGTGAAAGGGACTAAACAAAAATCAACCACAAACTCCCAACGACTAAAACTCCAATCCGATACTACAAAAAATAGATGGCAGTTAAGCCTTAGATAGATTTATCCCCATGCAGATTTAGTCCCAAAAGCTCACTCCTTCCAAACACAAAAGACGCCTACAAAAGCGATGAATGCTTAGATATTTATAGCAGAAGATCTATATATATACTTGTGTATAGTAAATTTATCAAGTAACCAGAAAAAGCTTGTATAGGAAATTTCCAAGAAGCATTTGTATGTATTTGAGAGAGTCCTTTTTAAACACTGATATGTATATATATCTGTACTTAAGACTAAGTTTTATAGCTAAAAATCAGTATTCTCCTTTCACCATATTCGCTCGCTAACAATTTTTGCGCTGTATCCCAACCCCCCAGCATGACAAATGCGCCTCGAGTCAAGAATGACAGCTCCAAAGCAATAAATTGTGCTGCAGGCTTCTTTTATCTACCACTTCCTTCCACCTAAAACGACCCACTGGCATATTAGACTAACAAAGATACACACTTACACATAAATTTAAGGTATTTGTGAGGGAGGCTACCCAGCTAGCGAAAGTCGGAGCTCTTCGAAATAATGATCTAAAAAAAGTCCATAAATTGAGCTGAGGGCATCGCGCCAGGGGAATTCCGAGACCTGGCCTACCGCGCTATTTTTTCGTCACGGAAACTCCCAAAGGAAATAAACATAATTCCACGAAGCTACTGGAACACGTCCAAAAATGTCGGGAGAGGTAACAAGATACTCGTTTCGACTTCGACTTCAATAATCCGAAAAATTAAAGTTCTTGCTTCAGTGAGTAGTTATTGGCTAAAAACGACAATTTTACCAGATCCGGGATAAAATATCGAGTATTCGCTTTCTGATTATGCATACCGAGGGCAAAAAGCTCGGTTTTTCAATGCAAGTTCAAGCCACAGACAAAGTTGAGTAGAGTTTGTCTCATACACATCGGCCTTTTAAACTAAGATTAAACTCGCACTGAAAACCGGGCCTTAGTCATTTTCGATTATTTTTATGTCTCCTTTTAGGGTGCTTGCGTAGACAGATTTCCGGTCATTTTGGGCTCAAAAAAAATAATTTCTGAGAATAAAGCTCCGAGAAATGTTCGTTTTATGGCTTCTAATTAAGTAATTTTTCCAACTTTTGGTTAGTTGGGTAATTTTCCTCGAGGCACGATTAAAATTTTCTTTGCTGAGCAGACGGAAATGACTGTCAAGGCAGCCAAGACAAAATCAACAAACAACAAAGCGAGTACAACAAGGCTGAGAAGTATGGCCAAGATATTCAAGAGAACTAGAAAACGATTAAATACGAACGCACGAACGTCAACGATTGATTCTCTTGCCGACGTAAACAGCAAGAGAAAGGATCAAAGGACGTAGGAAAAAGGACGCAGGAAGTGCAGATTGTGGCTTTGCCTTTTTGTGCGAGTGTTAAATGTTTGTATTTTTGTTCGTTTGTTAACAATGTTTGGGTTCGACTATTGAGTGTTAATTTTGGGCGCAAGGTGCCACATAACACGACGATGTAGTTTTGTTGTTTTTTTTTTTTTGAAAATTTGGTATCGCCTGCTGCTCATTTTAGACCGCAATAGCTCATGTATTATTTCTGTGTTTAGATTTTATTTATTGCTCGTTGTGTTTTTGTTTTGTTGAATTGTTTCCTCGTTTCGAATTTGTTTGTTTGCTTGTTGTCCATGTCTGTGTGGCATTGCAGGAAACTTGCGTCTCTTTCTTGATGACCGCATTGAGTTTTCTTTGCTTTGTTTCGTCCTTGCTTGGCGTTACAATACAATGCTTTTGGGACTGGGAGGACTGGGCCTTATCAGTTATAAACAAATGGCAAATTTATTTATTTATTCTTTTTCATTGAGTTGGGTTGTTTGTCTTTCTTTGCATGGTATTTATTACTATCAATAAAGTGTTTGTTTTTGGTAAGTGATTTGGTATAGGTACAGGGTAAGGACTTTGGAAAAAAAAAACAAATTTCGAAATACAAATGTTCTTGCCACAAATACTGTAGCTTGTTGCACCAGAGTACGACAACCAGGATAATGTGATCTTTATTATTTAAAGATAAGCTTCCACCAGAAATGAAATAAAAAAAGTCAGCCTTCAAGCACATTTCATTTAGTTTTTGTTGGTATGAGTCCCAAACAATGTATGAAAACTAATATCTTAATTCCCAAATAGGGACCATTTGAACAAAAATAATATATGCAAAACGATCAGCTTAGCTGAGCTAAGGATTTAAGAACGCCTTAAAGGTGCTTACAACTTTTTCTTTTCCGACTCATTTTCTGACCCAGAAAACATTGAGACTGACCTTAACAAGATTGCTAAATTCCACTAATACTGCTAAGTCCTACTCGGTATTGGCTGACTTTACAGATCCTTACACTCTTAACTGTTTACATCTCTAGTACACTCTCTGCTGGAATATTATTTTCTTATTTGAAGGCCTTATCACAAATCCCAATATCAAACAGCTTGGGCGAGCACAAACCAGTTTTTTAAGCTTTTTACCTCAGGTCACTAAACTTGTCTGACCCGATTTCCTCTTTCAATGCCAGATTTACACTCATTAGCCTCCAATTACTTCAAAGTAGAATATCCATTATTTCTCTTACTGTTATCTCTAACGTTAGTAACGGACTGAATCAATAGTCTACTCGATAACATCTTTCTCCACATACCTCTAAGACATGGGTCGGCAGATTTGCAAATGCAGGTGTATAAGTGAGAACGCTTATACACGCGCTGTGATCGTCCGAATTATACTTTTTACATTCGCTGACCAAACAAGCGACACCCCCACGCGATGTGGTTTCGCCCCTTGCCCAGCGACGACTAAAGGTGATGGCCCAGTGCACGCTTGCTTTGCTGGCTTTGCCTCGAGAAATGTCAAAATTCTTTTGAACTCTACTGAAATATATGAAAGTTGGACCAGTTGCAGCCTTACTTTGCTTGCTTGAAACGCTTCAAAGCGTCGAATAGCCCAAATCTCTATTTGACAGCGCTTTAGACGCTTCGCTGTTTGTCTTGTTGTTGTCTTGTTGTCTCATCCTGTATTTTTGACAACTTTTGTAGCTTCTATTGGGCCATAGAAGCTTTAAAAGGAAAGCAAGGTAAGCCTAGGTAAGCAAGGCAAGCAAAGCAAGCGTACATTGGGTTATCAGCTTAAATCATTTGGTAAACAAAGAGCACAACGTGTCTGTGTGATGAATCCAACTTGTTTGACTGATCTTAAGATCTATGAGGCGCCGATGCTTGATCTAAGATTACTTTAAATTAGGGATATGTTTTACACTGATTGAGACTGGACCCCATATGTCTCCAATGGTCATATATAATATACCTTTCCAATCCTTTGCCTATTGAACTCTCTTTTCCTAAGACCGCCTACAAATCTTTAGTGAGTGGAGTAAGTTTTTTATAAGTAACGTGTCAGGTCCACAAAATCACGTAGTCTGAAATTACCTTGCAATCTAGACTGTTATTAAAATTATATATAACTGGTTTTCATCTCTAATCTTATTTCTATTCTTTTTTTACACATTTCGCCCTTTAGCCGTTTTTAATTTATTCGCCACCTTTTCCGTGTTGGTTTTCACTACATCTTATCTTTTGGGTTGTATCCCTTAGCCAGGTTTTTCGGTGCAATTTTAAACCACCGATAAAGTTGACTATAGTTTAATCCATACAAATTGACAGTTTAAACTTTCACTGAAATCCCGAGCCCTAGTCCTTTTGTTTACTCTTTTTCTCTTCTCGAACCCTTGATTTTATCTCTTGTTATCTATTATCTAGTAATCTTTTGTAGTACATTTAACGTACCGGATTCATATCCAGCAAAGGTAGTAGTTACCGATAGTTAATATTATGGGGCACTATCGACCATTTCATGTTTTGTTGTTTTATGCAAGGATTAAAATCTTTAATAATCTTGCCGCAACATAACCACAACGAAGATTTAAGGCTTAATTATACTTCGTTATCGCTAACGCCATGGCCATAAAGATAACGCTAACCAACTCCAATGTGAATAATTAGTCATGCTGTGACAATCTGATTAAAACAAAAAGGCACCAGAAATAAAAGTTTAAAAATGTGTGAAAATTCACCATCACAAACTTTAAGAAGTTGGGAAAAGGCAAAAAACCAAAAACCGTTTGGTTGGCTACGGTATGGTTAACGCGGTAGCTTTATGGTATGGCATCACTAATCGTTAACATTAATTTCCATAAGTTTGGTTGGAACCGCTTATTAGCGTTATGGGTATGGCGTTAGCGATAAGGAAGTATAATTTTCGCTTAACTGACCTTTAACGTTTAAGTTTTTTATTCATAGGTTTTGCATCTGGTCCATCATATGTATAACTTTTTATAAGCGGATCGTCCGACCAGGCAGGGCGAAGTACTGCTAGAACAACAACAGAGCTTCATATTTTAGTCGCAGCTTATGGGTAATATACTCTTCCCAAGTTTTGAGAGGCGTTTCCTGAGTAAAAGTTTTTGTTCAATAAGAATTCGGATCGCTTCCAGCATAGGTAATCCGAGAACTTGTTACGATTCCCCCTCGAAATGCTATCCCTGATTCGGAATAACTTGCGTGATGTTAAAAACCTTTAATAAAAGTCAGTTATTTCTAATATCCCCTACGAAACCATACATCCTACTGCGTCACCCTTTGTTAAAAATCCCTCAAAATGAATTCCACCCCTTCTTTTGGTAAGGATACAATTTCGTTACGTAGGCCAATAAATATGCACTAATAAAGATTTATGCGTTATTTTAGTAAACTTGATGGACGACCTTTCTGTGTGAGTATGAGCAAAATAGGAGTAAAACCATCAAGCGGAAGGACATAAGCTACCAAACTAAGCGGTAGCTAATGCTATGGATACACATACGGAGATTATCTCCAATAAATCTTCTTTAATCAGATCCAAATTTTACCCTGATACACACAAAATTGAAGATTAACAGCATTGAGAATTACTGCTTTGGTTGTTATTGCACCACATTCTTACCTACCTCGGCGACATCTAGCTCTCGAAAGTCGGATTTTACAAACCAGCGCGACGCCTATCTGTCAGCTATCCTTAATTTCCTAGTGTTTCTTGTTGTTGTTGTCTATTTATGTACAGAGTGTTCCCAGTGCAAATTTTTTAAAACTGCTCAAATCTTCTTAATTTTTGGGAGTTTATAATGAAGATTATGCTCAAGTTAACTCCCAAAAGCGCAGTTAATTCGGAATTTGCGCTAATGTATCAGCCGTATAAGACAATAAAATGATGCAGGATTTTTCGATTTCATTAGAGCAAGGATAGTAAGTCAGTAAGAGCTAATGTATTACAATACACAAAGAAAGTATTTAACCTAGATGTGTAACTCAGTTGCACAAGAGATAGATGTTTCGAAAAAATATACATACATATCTAAATTAACGCATAAAAACGCTCACCTTTTGTGCTTTGCAAGTAACGCTGATCGACTGCACCTCATGTCCTGGATGTTGTTTTTCGGCAATGCACTGTGGACAGGCGGGCAACTTGCACACCAAACAATACATAGCCAACGTATCACCGTGTTCACCACAAACAGACTCTCTTTGTCCTGCCGAATTGCGCGGCTTCACCAAATTATGTTTAGCCAATGGCCCACGTGCTGGATGACACAATTCACGACATGCATCACAATACCTTATTTCACATTGCTCACACACAATCGATGCCACTTTGGGATCTGTTTCACACATTTGACAACGTAACGCCTCGCGTGCACAAAAACGATCAACAATCGATTCCATTGTACGATAAGCGGGTAAATTGCGTACACCGCCCTCGTCAAAGAATACCAGCTTCCGACAAAGTGGACAGATGAGATAAAACGCAGCACCAGGTGGCGCAGCGGCAGCACCCTGCAACAAACCTTGTAAATGTGCTGTGCCAGCGTATGAGACCGGTCGTGATGTATTTGAACAGCAAACAACACCCGAATCAGCTTCACTCAATATGCTAACTTTATCCGCTTGATCCTGATCGGATGTAACACTTTCGCTGCCTGTAGCTGAGCTTGCAGTGCTTGCGGCCGAGCTATTTGATGAATGACGTGTCGATGGTGGATGTGATGCGGTAGATGGTGGTGGGGGTGGTGGTACTGCTCCACCGGCTCCACTGTGTGTATGTACTGTAGCTGCAGTTGTTACGCTATTTCCGCCATGTGCTGCAGCGGCATGTAGAGTGTGTGAGTGGACTAGACAGCCTCCGTTGAGCGTACCATTTGCGACGAGACCGGCGACAGCACCGGCATTTACAGCGGCCAATGCCGAGGCGGGCGTGTAAGCGGTCTGTATGTCAAGTGCACAACCCAAGCAGAGGGCGTGAAAGCAGGGCAATAGTACGGGATTGGCAAAGAGTTGTTTGCATGTCGGGCACCGTAGTTCGTCCTCCATGCTAGCGATGTGTGTTTGTGATGTGTGTGGGGGGGTTTTGAGTTTTTGGTATCTATTCCAATGTATCTATGCTTTACATGTGTGCGTGTTCACATTAAAATTGTATAATTTCAGAGGTGTGAAATTAATTCAATTTCGATTTAACGATTTTCCACTTTCACTTCCGGCGTATGCTGCGCTGCTGTACTTCCGTTCGTTGTTTTTAATCTATGCAAACTTTATTATATTTTGAATTTTTATTGTTGTGTTTTTTCTTTACTGCCCTCTACTATTTTTCCGCAATATTATTTCCACTTTTTTATGTACTTTCTGAAATATTTAATCCGATTTGTTTTGAAATATTTAATCTGATTTACTTTTTATTATTATTTTCAAAATATGCATTTATAAAATTTTTTGCAAATAATTTTGGTTATTTTTTTGTTTTTTTTTAATAGTTATGTTATCATTGTTGAATATTTCGTCGCTCCCAACGAGAACTAGCACGGTTCAGTTAGCGTGGAAGACTAACACGGTTCGTTCTTTGCGTCGAAGACTAACACACTCAAGTTTTATGTGTCGAAGACTAACACAGTTCAGTTCTATGCGAACTGTGTTAGTCTTCGACGCAGAGATCGAAATGTGTTAGTCTTCGACGCAGAGAACGAAGTGTGTTAGTTTTCGACGCAGGGAACGAAGTGTGTTAGTCTTCGACGCAGAAAACTGAACCTATTAGTCTTCGTTGGGAGCGACGATTTATGGATTAAACACTTTTCGTAATCAAATTTAGTATATCAAACATAAATTTCGTCGCTTTTAGATGAAACTTTGTTGGAATTTGTTTATGATTTAAAATTTTCGTATAGTTTGGTAAATATATGATGAATTTATCACTCTCAATTAGTCAGTATTTATTTTTATAAATGCAGGTGTTTTTTTTTTTTTTTACATTCAGAAAGTTTTTCTGTGGTCATTGTTTTTCATAATTCCACTATTCTAGGTATTTTTGAGTTTTGGTTGCAATTTATGGACTCATCCCATCGATCCCATATGTGCTAGAAAAGTCAAAAGCCGAGGAAGATCCCAAAAAACACTCAAATATGGATCTTTCACCTCGAATAAGTATTTAAGCGCATGTGGGATAAATAAGAACCTTTGCAGTTTTCTTTCTGGGGGCAAACCTAAGCTCTCCACAAAAATTTGGCTCTGTTGGAACTTATGTTATACAAGATATCTAAATTTGCCGGGCTAGTACCTAGTTTTGGATTTTTTGAATGGAGAAAAGGTGGCTCTAGCTCGAGAACTATACCCTTAAAATAAACAACTACATTCGTTGTCGATGGGGAACTTCGTGACAAACACCCGGTAAAAAAAAAATTTCATAAAATATTAACGTTTCCAAGAAAAGTCCTGATAAGTTTATACGTGGCATATAATAAGTTTTACAATCGCGATATCTCAGAACTGGCAACTCTTAGAGAAAAATGTTTCGACCATTTTTCAGGTGTACAACTTGATCTCAGATAGTTTTTAGAAAAAAATTAACGTTTTCGAGAAAAATCCAAAAAACTTCAAATTTTGACATTCAAAAAAAGTACAATTTTCGAAAATGAGCAGCTAAGATTTTGATAAATACGGATTCTGGCAGTAAGCGTTTTGTATGACATTTTAGTTCATCGTAAACTTCCTTCAGGACCACCGTGTGCAACTGACAACGGAAAAAATCACAAATTTATTAAAATGCACCGGGATAAAAACGAGTTGTTCGACATATCATAAACGTAAAGGCTTGAAATCTACTTACAATAATGGAAAAAATCTCGCGAATGTTATACTGTATGTACAATAGACCGGGTCGGTGTCCATACAAAAAAAAGTTTGCAATTACCCTCCCTAGGATGAAAGATGACCCTGCGGGGAATTAGGGATGATACAAATTTTCATCCTGTGATAGTCCTAAAAACAGCCAACATCGATTTTTATTCACAACCTTTTTATTTATAATCCAATTGCAAAGTTTGATATATCGATGAATAGGTATTTTTTAGTACTACATAGTTATCTCCTGAATGTCCTTTTACTCAAAACAGACACCAAACTGAGTTAGACCGCGTAACTCGATTTATGGTGAAATCTCTTTGGTTTTAAGAAGAAATTCTTATTAAAAAAACTATACATTTAGTACAAAAGTGTAGTTAGACGCTGACAATTATTAGTATACGATGGCCGGATGGTTAGCAGCTGGGTTTAGCATTCCACAAATTGTAAGTTCGATTCTCGGTGAGGGCGATATCATTTTATTTTTCATTTAAAATATTAAAAATAAAACCTTCTTAATAACATTAAAAAGACTGTCTCTACAATAATAAGAAGCACATCTTCTTGAAGAAAAACTATACAGATATCTTATCATTTTTGTTCTATTTTATTAGGTACCTTTGGCTCTGTGTAGTTATTTTGTAAAGGTTATAGTTCTCGAGCTAGAGCCACCTTTTCTCCATCCATAATATCCAAAAATACTAGTTCGGAAAAATGGATTTATTTTAAATTCCCACAGAGCGAAATTTTGGTAGAGAGCTTAAAAACAAAAAAACTAAACAAAATCCTATTTGGATTTTTCTCTTTTAGACTATAGACTTTACAAAAAAAAAACTATTTTCATTGTCGATAGGAACCTTCGTGACAAATAAACGGTAAGTGAAAATGTTTCTATTCATACTAAAGTTTTCGAGAAAAATGCTGAAATGTATGTAAATATGTGGCATATATTTTCTAGAGGACCATATTTGTAGAGAGTTCTACAAAATCTTTAGAACCTCAAATTTGGACTTTGACCTTTTTTAGCACACATGGGATCGATGGGAACTTTTGAAGTCGAATCTTATCTCTCAACCAAAATTTGGAAAACATCATTTTTTCAAATGTTTATTTTGACCGGACTATCATGCGATATTAACTAATCGTGAATTGCTTTAACATTGTTGTTGGGAAATTTCATACCAGTTTTCAAATAAAGTTTTCGTTTATTAGAATATACATACCTACCTACATATATATTTTTTGTGGGTGGACTAGACCCCGGAGCCTATAGGCAGTTGCCTATTCTGCCTCAGGGTTAATCCGGCACTGCATATGCTCCCTAAAGGTGCCAACGATTTTTTAATTAAGCACCTAGGTACCTACCTACGTAAGTTTTAGAAATGCATACTCAAAAAAATCAATTC
Source organism: Campiglossa producta (assembly GCA_964058755.1). Classification (NCBI taxonomy): domain Eukaryota; kingdom Metazoa; phylum Arthropoda; class Insecta; order Diptera; family Tephritidae; genus Campiglossa; species Campiglossa producta. Next base: position 44,082,046 of record CAXKVI010000003.1, on the reverse strand, counting down.
ACAAAACAGAAAAATTAAGAAAGAAAAATAAATTTTTAGTTTGCATAACTTTGGAAAAAAAAACTTTAAATTTATGTTTTCTTGGCAGAACATGGTTTAATGATAAAAAGAAACTCCACACGAAAATTTATTAAGAATGTAAGGGAACGATTCCAACAATCTGACGATTTTACATGGAAAGACCATGATATAATTTCCACACATTCTAGTCATTATTTAATACAGTATCGACAGCTTTAATTTTTTTTTAAAGAAAAAGGGAAATAGAAAAAAATATCATTAATAACTTTCATTTTATCCCTTAATACACTTTTCAAATATTTGTTTGACGTTTCCGCAAAAAAAAACGTTACAGCGTTGAACACACAAATCACACACAAACAAATTTATGCACAAATGTCTCTAATGTGCTTTCAATCAAAATCACCCAACTTTCAAAAGGTATTTACAGCAGGTGAGCAACAACAGAGCATGCCACCCACTGGCGGCATCAATAACAAAACAAAAAAATAACACAAAAACCGGCTAAGCTGCAAAACCAACAAAAGGAGAAAAAAGGAAAATTCTGCGCACTTTTCCACTTTTCATTGATGGTTATCGCGTTGAGTTCCCGCACTCATATTGCAGGCACACATCCTGTTTCCTATCGCACAAATCTGCTCACACTTTGTTTAAAACTGCTAATCCCTCTTTGAATGCGAGAAAACACTGCTAGCAACACCAACAGCCAACAACGTATAGAGGGGCTGAAAAGTAGGGTGTGTGTTTGCTTTTATAATTTCACATTTGAATTGAACTCACTTGGGCGCCACTAAACGGAAAGCGCTATCTCACCGGCAAAGTAGCAATAAACACAAACAACCAATAATCGAGCAGGATCAAGCAATCAATTTAATTTTCACAACTTTTTATTTTGTTTTAAAAAATCAGATTTTTTCTGCTTTCCCAAGATTATTTAATCTAATTTTCACTTAAGTGTGTAGCTGAGGATTTATTTACATTTTTACTATTATTTGTCACCTTTTCACGTCTGGTTGCTAAAGCATTTCCTCACAGCACGTTTTAGGTACTACACTTTTCCAACTTTTCTCACCTTGTCAGTTAACATTTTTTTATTTCCGTTTACTTTGGGTGCAACACCTTTCTTTGTTGTTATTTTTTTCAATCAATTTTTTTTTTGCCGGTTGCTCTCGCTTCTTGCAACAAATATTTATTTTTGCAAATTTCATTCACTTCCTTTCAACACAACTGCTATCGTTTATTTATTTTCTTACACTTTGTCGAATCATCTCTTATTAATCATTCAATAAATGTTTAAAACACTTGTTCCATTCATAAATATTTCACCGTTTTTTTCACATTCAAACTCACTGAACGTTTTTCTTTTTCATTCAAAAAAACGACCGCGCTCACGTCTATTCTTCGCTACGTTTAGCCAACAACAAACCGTTTTGATTTTTCCGTTGCGCCAAAGAACCGCTGCAACATCAACGAACATGTTCCTTCGTGTGGAACGTATTGTGTTGATTGTTGTGTGCAACATGTTTGTTGTTCTTTGTTTGTGGAAGGTAACAGTGGTTCGTTGCTTGTGTTTTCTGGGAAAACATTTTAACTGAAACATTTTAAATATCTGCTGATTTTGTTGGTGCTGCCAATTTTTAAGGTCATGTTGAGTTCGTGAGGTGTTGTAACTATGGATTTCGGGTAAATATATAGGAAACTGCTTCTTCACAAAAACATTTCAGATAAATGTACATTAGACTGGGTCAAAAATTCAAAATTTGGTTTTTTTCAAAAATTTAATTGATTTACCTTTCAAGAACGGTGAAAAAATTACTGTAATTTTTTTAGATTTTTAAATTAAAGTGTAGAGGTCTATCATCGCTAGTTTAGATTTTGCAGACTTAACCTCCAATTTGGTATAAAAACGACAAACCATTGTTGAAAAACACCATTTACCTGAAAATATTTTTGTAGGAAATTGAATTCCCTACAAAAGCTGCCTAGACTGAAATTTTCTCAGTCGGCAAAAAACTGTAGGTCCCGCCAACTTGTAGGAAAAACTCAAAAGCAACACCACAAGTTGGAAATAAGTATGTAAAAATATTTATATGTAATTTCTTACGGAAGATTTGTGGACGTGTAAAAAGGTGCGATAAATACAATTGTGACACACACATAAACTAAACCTTTTACACCTTATTTATTTATTTACAAATGCATCAGGTGATATGTGAGTGTGAAAGCATGTGTGTCTGGTATTTAATCACAATCGATGGCAAACATTACTTGCAATTGATAATAGATATTTATTTATAAGTGCACAAACAAACATGGATACATATTGATTTATTTTCGATGTGGTTGTATGTACATATGTATCTGGGTAACTGGACAGACAGTTTATACGGTTCAACAGCCGCGACAGTCTTGAGTTTCCGATGATATGGACAGCGGTCATTATAGCCGCGGCTGAAACAAATAAATTTATTCCAATGAAAAGCAAAGAAAAGCCTCGGATGAGAACCCCCTTTAATGTTGACGGCCCGGCAAAACGAAATAAGGACTACGAGAAGGATATTAGGGCATGTACCTGGAATGTCCGGACCCTTGCAAGGGAAGGTACCGCTGCCCGACTGGTTGATGTCCTCGCTAACGCAAAGGCTGACATCACCGCCCTGCAGGAAATGCGATGGACGGGACAAGGAAAGACGACCATCGGACCTTGTGACGTATACTACAGTGGCAAGACGCGCGGTGTAGGATTCGTGGTGGGAAAGAGACTTCGCCGCCAAGTACTAGCGTTCACTTCTGTGGACGAGCGTCTCGCTGCGATCCGCATCAAGGCGAGTTTTTTCAACATAACATTTATCTGCGCCTATGCGCCGACTGAGGAGACGGACGACGCAGAAAAGGACTCCTCCTACGATAAACTTGAACAAACTTATGATCGCTGCCCCCAACATGATATCAAAGTCGTGCTCGGCGACTTTAATGCCAAGGTGGGCAAGGAAGGAGTCTTTGGTCCTACAGTTGGAAAATTTAGTCTCCACGATATAACATCACCCAACGGCACTAGGTTGATTGACTTCGCCGCTGCTCACAATATGGTCATCAGTAGTACCAGGTTCCAGCATAAGCGAATACACCAAGCCACATGGCTGTCCCCTGATCAAAGAACTAGAAACCAGATTGATCATGTCTTGATTGACGGCAGACTTAGCTCCACCGTTCTGGACGTGCGTACACTGCGAGGTCCCAATATTGACTCTGGCCATTATCTTGTCGCAGCCAAGATACGCACACGCCTCTGTGCAACGAAGAAAGTGCGCACAGTAACGGAAGGAAAGTTTGACGTCGAGAAGCTGCGCATGACACAGACAGCTGATAATTTCACAACTCGACTCTCACACCTGCTAGCAGAGGGCAATCCTCGACCTAACGATGTAACCGAGCAATGCTTCATATCTCTCACTCATTGCGTACCGCCGCTGAGGCCACTATAGGGTTCCAGCGAGCCCGCAAGAACAACTGGTACGATGAGGAATGCAAAACTGCCTCGAAAAAAAAAAAGGACGCTGCCTACAAGGAGACGTTGCGAACGGGCGCAACCCGCAGTGTATGTCAACAATATCGTGAGGCAAAGAAGGAAGAGAGACGCCTTTTCAGAAAAAAGAAAAGTGAGGCCGAAAGGCGTGAGTGTGAGGAGCTTGAGATGCTGGCTGACAGGAATGACGCCCGAAAATTCTATGAAAAGATCCGGCGGATGACGGAAGGTTTTAAGACTGGGGCAAGCTCCTGTAAGGACAATAATGGCGACCTGGTAACGACATACAGAGTTTACTTAAATTATGGAGCACTTCTCCTCACTGCTAAATTGCCAGGGAGACGTCGAACCCGATACCCCAATCCCTGACGATGGAAAATTCGTCCCACCACCTGACTATGATGAAGTGAGGATAGCTATATCCCGGCTCAAAAACAACAAAGCGCCTGGAAAAGACGGACTACCCGCCTAGCTGTTCAGCGGAGGCGAAGAGCTGGTAAAAAGCATGCATCAGCTCTTATGCACAATATGGTCAGACGAATGCATGCCTCCGGATTGGAATTTAAGTGTGCTTTGCCCAATCCACAAGAAAGGCGATCCCGCTAACCGTACCAACTACCGCGGAATCAGTCTTCTTAATATCGCATATAAGGTTGTTTCTAGCGTGTTGTGTGGAAGGCTGAAGCCCATCGTAGACAAACTGATTGGACCTTATCAGTGTGGCTTTAGACCTGGTAAGTCTACCATCGACCAGATTTTCACGATACGCCAAATCCTGGAGAAGGCCCATGATAAAAGAATCGACACACACCATCTCTTTGTCGATTTCAAAGCCGTTGCCTGTATGCCGCCATGTCTGAATTTGACTTCCCTGCAAAGCTTATACGGCTTTGCCAAATGACGTTGAGCAATACCAACAGATCCGTCAGAATCGGGAAGGACCTCTCTGAGCCATTTGAAACCAAACGAGGCTTCAGACAGGGCGACTCCCTTTCGTGCGATTTCTTCAATCTGATGCTGGAGAAGATAATTCGAGCAGCAGAGCTAAACCGCAATGGTACAATCTTTTACAAGACCGTGCAATTGCTGGCGTATGCCGATGATATTGATATCATTGGGTCTTGCCGTGAACGAGGACAAGACGAAGTATTTGCTGTCATCAAAGAAAGAATCGGCGCAGCTGCGCCTTGGCAGCCATGTCACTGTTGATAGTTACAAATTTGAAACTGTAAGGGACTTCGTCTATTTGGGAACCAGTATCAACACCGAAAATAATATCAGTCTAGAAATCCAGCGGAGAATCACTCTTGCCAACAAGTGCTACTTTGGACTGAGTAGGCAATTGAGAAGTAAAGTCCTCTCTCGAAGAACAAAGATCACGCTCTATAAGTCTCTCATCATACCTGTCCTGATGTATGGCTCCGGAAGATTTATGGTCCTTCCCGTGATGCCAACGGCGAGTATAGGAAATTTAACGATGAGCTGTACGAGCTCTACGCAGATCTGACCATAGTCCAGCGAATTAAAGCCCAAAGACTCCTCTGGCTGGGCATGTTATGCGAATGGGCAAAGAAGCTCCAGCACGGAAGGTTTTCCTATCGTCGCTGAATTCGGCAGCAGAGGAAGGGGGAGGCCTCGACTGAGATGGAAACAACAGGTGGAGGATGACTTCAACTCCCTTGGGGTTTCCAATTGGCGTCAGTTATCGCTAAAAAGGAATGACTGGCGTGATTTGATATGCAACGGCCAAAATCGCTTAGGCGGTTAAGCGCAAATAAATGATGATGATGAAACGAATAAAGATAATACTTACCTATCTTTGGCTGATCCCCGTAGGGAATTCTTCCAAGATTTTAAAACGGGGAGAAAGCGGCGGGGTGCGACATTAGAGTGCAATTACTTATAAATTCCCTTTGATGGAATGCCAGGAGGAACCCGCTCTAGGCCATTTCGCCCAGTAAAACCACAACAAGCATCAACACCCCTATAAAAACAATAATAACAACCACTTGACAACCCCAACATGGATAGTTATTCTTCATTGAACTCAGCAAATTCACCTCCAGGAGCCATGGCTATACACCGTCGGCCAATCAACAATGGAAAGTAGGAAGTAACACGTGCAAGAGCAGCTACAAAAGCGTCTAATGAACTCAATAAGTAGAATAAAAAAAAGAAGTGTACAAATAAGTATGGAGACGAGCTGTAACATGCCAGTTAGTCAATAGTCCAACGCATTATTTGTTAAATATCGGACTCCACCGGTCTGATTTTGCTGACCGATAGAATGTCCGTCTATTTATGTAATCAATAGAAATAACATTAAAAATAAAAAAGAATATGGTACGAGGCTAATCAAACAACAACAAATTGTGCTTCATACGCAGGAATAACACATTACGTACTGAGGGACATAGTAGCCCAGCGATCCCAATGTGTTTGGATTGTTTATTTGTTCGAGGTTTTGTGGTCTTAAGTCGGACTGATGGTGACGGATTCATTTAATGATAAATATGTATTTTTTATCACGATTCTGTTATGTTTACATGTAGGGTAGACGGGGGCACATTCGCCCATTCGAAACTTAACAGTGCTATCGGTTTTTAATAATCTATAGTATTCTTTAGCGGACCTCTTTTAAAACTTTCTTTGACATTTGAAACGACGGCTATATTTTAAAAAAAAAATCTAAAGTCAGTTTTGCAAAGTGCCGTGGAGTGCAATATTAAAATAAGTTTAAAAAGAGTTTTTTTTCATTGTGGAATAGAATGCGTTTTCGAAAAAAAATTCCGAGCTTGTATAGGTCGTCGTTGAACAATATTTTCAATAACTCCAATCAGAAACTTTTCATGGCAGAAATACACTTGGAAATTTTGTCAAACCACTACTGAGGGGCGACCCCGTTTAAATGGTGCAGTGAAATAACGCCCGCCTTTTTTTGGAAATAACGCCCGCTTTCAAAAGTAAATAGCCCCGTGTGGAAATTTAAATTTTCATTTTTTATTTTGATAAAAATTTAAAATATTTAGTCTGATTAATTTATCATTTACTCAAAACTGAGTTAAAAATCGCGCGATTTTTAATTCCAAATTATCATTTTTTTAATAAAAGTTTAAAATATTTAGCTTCATTAATCTAACTTTACCCAAAACTGAGTTAAAAATACTGGCTCTATTACAAAAAAGCGCCGCAGTCGAAAATTTGGAATTAAAAATCGCGCGATTTTTCATTCAAAATTTTCATTTTTTATTTTAATAAAAATTTAAAATATTTAGCCTTATTTATCTAAAATTTACTCAAGGCTGAGTTTAAAATAATGGGTTTATAAAAAAAAGCGCCGTAGGAGAAAATTTTCATTTTTTATAATAAAGGAATGCAAAGATTTAATATTTTTTATTATTTTATTATTCGAGAACTTTAAATTTCCGCACGGCATGATCTCCTTTTGTCAACACGGGCGTTATTTCTTTTTCAAAAGGGAAATAACGCCCGTTATCAAAAAAAAATAGCGCCCGCGGGCGTTATTTCACTGCCCCCGTTTAAATCGCTACCATGAAAGTCGGGCAGAACCGCAAGGGAGTACCGCAGCGTACCGGGTTAATGCCCTTGACTGTAAATTTCGGCATCACTCGCCAAAACCTTCGGGGGTGTTTTTGCTGTTAACACCAACAACAACCCCGTCTACAAAAAGCTTACCATTACTAGTACAAGGGTATTATAATTTTGTCCACATAACGGTTCTAAGTAACGGCACAAAATAATCGAGATGGATTTAGAGTTCCACATATGAAAGTTCTAAGGTTGAAAAAAAGTTCTTTAAGGCATGTCCGTCCGCCTGTCCGTGTACACGATAACTTGAGTAAAAATTGAGATATTTGCATGTATTCAGGTTACTTTCTGGTCAAGGTAGGTTTCTATTGAAAATGGACGAAATCAGATGATAACCACACCCACTTTTTCGATATCGAAAATTTCGAAAATCACATAAATTGACATATCTCGGTAGCTGAAATAGCTGAAATGATATAATTTTATAGGTGAATCCCCCTGGTCATTCTCTTATGATTTTTTCATAAATTTTTTAAAGTTTCAGGGAGGCTTATTTGAAAATTTCACGGGTCATAACTTTTAAACTGATTACGGTAGAACGATGAAACTTGGTACAAGGTATACTAGCATAATAGGGAGTATACCTGATGTAATTGGACATAATTGCTTCCCAACCATGCCCACTTCCGAAATGGAAAATTTCGAAAATCATATGAAAATTACCGCTGGGTATTTAATGTTCGGTTTAGCCGAACTTAGACTTCCTTACTTGGTCTAAATAATTTTTAATGTTGCTTTGGGAGTCGACACCCGATTACTTGGTGTAGTAGGTAGAGCACACTACCGCTACACCACGGCGGCCGCATAGATGCTCATGTGCCCTTTTCTAGCCTACATTAGGCTGGGTCACATAAAAAAATGGGGGAAATTTTTTGAATTTCGAAGGCCGTTTTTTGAAACTCATTCTGAAATAGGGAGTTCTTAAGCCAACAGGCCGGCATAGCGTTTATTTTTTGCCAAAGGTTAGGCAACACGCGATATACTCAAATGAAAGCGCAAAATTACGCTTAATTTTCTCTTGTTGTTGTTGTTGTTGTTGTTGTTGTTGTTGTTGTTGTTGTAGCCATACTTTGCCCTGCCCTGTCGGAAGATCCACTTATAAAAAGTTACGTGACAGACCAGACAGGGGTTGTACGGGTGTTGACAGTCCTTTGCCGGATGAATCCGGCACGTTCCGGTATTCCCTTGCGGTACTGCCCGACTGTCTTGGGAACGATTTCGTGGATTACAGTCGCCTCTTACGACCGGCAATAAGTGTGCTGACCACTTCTTTGTGTCATATTAATGAGATTGAGTCGGCCATAATCGAGCTTGTACATAAGTCCCTATGTGAAGCCAATTGACCGCTAGGCATTTTTATACCTTTCATGAACATGAAATGGTATTATAACTTTGGTCCGATGTTTGTAAATATGAGAAGAAGAAGAGATAGACCCATCAATAAGTATACCGAAATGATCAGAATGACGAGATGAGTTGATTTAGCCATGTCCGTCTGTCCGTCTGTCCGTCTGTCCGTCTGTCTGTCTGTCTGTCTGTCTGTCTGTCTGTCTGTCTGTTTGAACGCAAACTAGTCCCTCAGTTTTTGAGATATTTGGCTGAAATTTGGTATGCGGCCACCATTTTCCAATATAGGAATCATTTGTCGGAACCAGCAAGATCGGACCAATATAACATATAGCTCCCATACAACCGATTATTCCGATAAACGGATTTTGGGCTATAGCTCCTGTAATTAAACACGTAGGAACGTGAAATTTTGTAAGTGTTGCTATTTTTATATGTGAAATATCGGTGTTGAAACTCATAGAGATGGGATAAATATTTCACATAGCTCCCATACAATCGATTATTCCGATAAACGGATTTTGGGCTATAACTCCTGTAATTAAACACTTAGGAACGTGAAATTTTGGACGTATTGCTATTTTTATATGTGAAATATCGATGTTGAAAATCATCGAGATTGGATAAATATTTCACATAGCCCCCATACAATCGATTGTTCCGATAAACGGATTTTGGTAGATAACTCCTGTAATTATATAGGTAGGAACGTGAAATTTTGGAAGTATCGCTATTTTTATATGCGAAATATCGATGTTGAAAATCATTGAGATGGCATAAATATTTCACATAGCTCCCATACAATCGATTATTCCGATAAGCGGATTTTGGGCTATAACTCCTGTAATTAAACACGTAGGAACGTGAAATTTTGTAAGTGTTGCTATTTTTATATGTGAAATATCGGTGTTGAAACTCATAGAGATGGGATAAATATTTCACATAGCTCCCATACAATCGATTATTCCGATAAACGGATTTTGGGCTATAACTCCTGTAATTAAACACTTAGGAACGTGAAATTTTGGACGTATTGCTATTTTTATATGTGAAATATCGATGTTGAAAATCATCGAGATTGGATAAATATTTCACATAGCCCCCATACAATCGATTGTTCCGATAAACGGATTTTGGTAGATAACTCCTGTAATTATATAGGTAGGAACGTGAAATTTTGGAAGTATCGCTATTTTTATATGCGAAATATCGATGTTGAAAATCATTGAGATGGCATAAATATTTCACATAGCTCCCATACAATCGATTATTCCGATAAGCGGATTTTGGGCTATAAGTCCTGTAATTAAACACATAGGAACGCGAAATTTTGGAAGCATCGCTATTTTTATATGTAAAATATCGATGTTGAAAATCATTGAAATGGGATAAATATTTCACATAGCCCCCATACAATCGATTGTTCCGATAAACGGATTTTGGTAGATAACTTCTGTAATTATATCGGTAGGAACGTGAAATTTCGTAAATGTTGCTATTTTAGAATGTGGAATGTCGATGCTAAAAATCAATGAGATTGGACCAATATAACACATCGTCCCCATATAATCGATAGCTCCGATAATTTCGGTATGAGCTAAAGTTAAATTCACACAGGCTGTACTGGGGATCAAACCGTGAAAATCGTAACGCTTATTCATGAAAGGTATTTAGCCTTCGGCACAGCCGAAGACAGATTTCCTTACTTGTTTTTACTAATTTCGTTAAGTATATAAATTAAGTAAATGCATATGTATAAATATGTATGTATATAATATCAACTTTGCAAAGCTTTGGCAGGATATTATCGGAGTTAGCATTGAAAGCGGAAGATGGAGCATAGCTGCCAATCGTTGCTTAAAAATTTGACTCTATCTTCCCTCTTCTCTATCCAAAAACATAAGCGCTAAATGGTGTAGTGGGGTCGAGTCCCTCTGTAATGTAACCATTTTCCGCAGTCCATTACTTTACGCCGCATCTAATTTACGCTTGAAACAAACTTGTCATCGAAAGCAAATGCGTTGAGAGAGGCCCTCTATCCCACACTCCCACTTCGAACTGCTAAAAAGTTGTTAATTAACCACCGAAAATCCCAATTATTTTTTACAACACCCACAAACCAACTTAATTATTTCGATGAATAAATTTAAAAAATGAAATGAAATGAAAAAAATGAATGAATAAATTTAAAAAATAAAAATATTTTTGGTAATTTTTTTCTCCTACTTGTTCGGATAGCCCCAAAAATAAACACCATTCATTTTAATATTTTCGCAATACCACAGTCAACTGTGGAGGCACTCGTTTTGCTGAAAATTTCAATGACTCGAATGGGAGTAGGATAAAACAAACGTTTTTTTAAGATCCGATTACGAAAGCGAGTGTGATAAGCAATGAAAAAATGTTATAAACCGAACAAAAAGTATATTTGAAGTTGTAGCTGGAACTAGTTTTGTATGTCTTTTTTCGACTCGTCCTTGAGTTTGGTGCTATTTGGTGCACCGCTACTGTTCAACACTTTCAGATAAATGCAGTTGAAGTTCGCAGATTGCGACTGTTGGCTTTGTACGAAAGGACTCTGAGTGAGTAAATGACGATACTCAAGAGACACTGTGCAATAAACGGACTTTTATCAATACAAATGTGTGAGTAAATATAATAACACCGTAAAGTTGAACAGCAAAAATTTTAAAAAAGTAGACCTGATAATGGAATGTATGTGCTCACATTGCCTACTTTGGACTGAAAGTAAAGTAGTGCCTGGAATATAGCGCCGCTATAAAATGATTTGGCCCTTATAGTGTTCAAGTGTACCAGCCTATAGCAGATATGAACATAGTGCTGCGAATTAAAGTACAAAGACTCTAAGGGCGAGGCCGTAGTGTAAATACCCTGCAGCGAAACCTCAAACTAGTCAGAAAAATACTAGTATCCAACTATAATTTTCTGGCTGAATTCATACTAGTCAGGAAATATCCATTCCATACTAGTATACAACTATATTTTTCTGGATGAAATCATACCAGTTAAAAAATACAAAATGCATTCGTTTCGTTGCATATTTTTCTCTTATAATTCATAGATGCTTTTTCGTGATAGGGTACATACAAATAGTCGCTGCTTTCTTAAGAATAAACATGAAAATTAAGGCAAACGATAAAATAAAGGGTAAGCCATGAAAAGTCTGTTTGAAATCATACTAGTCCAGGTTCAATGCTTTTTGGACTAGTATATTTCATACTAGTCCTTTTTGGACTAGTATGGGGACTAGTTCATTTTATGGAAATCATATTAGTCCAGGTTGAACTAGTATGGGACTGGTATTTTACATCTAGTATAATCTAGTATTCATGTTCTCGTCGAAATCTGACAATTGACATTTCGTAGAACATGAACACGTAAAAAAAACCAGTTGCTTATAAGGAAAAAAGACAAAACTCTGACTAGTTGGGCCCGGTACACCAACTAGTTGTAAAATAGTTTTCAACTAGTTTCTTTCGCTGCAGGGTAGGTACACTATACCTATTTCTGCGTAGATTTTATGTAGCTCTGCAGAAGAATTTGTATCCAAAAAACTTTAAAGGAATTTTGTTGTAGGGGGACTCTATCTAGCAGGACAGACTAGTTTTCACCGGTCGCTGCTCTGGTTAACAATTTTTTTTTACTTATATACTTGCGAGGAACGAGTGGGTGGAGAATAACTTATCTGGGAACCTGGTAACAGATGGGTCGATTCTGGAGAGACCCGAGCATTGAGGCGTTTCACAAGCGGAGACTACCGCCATAAAGGCAGCGTTGGATGGGATGGTGTCGAGCGTAGTCAAGGAGTTTTACATCTACTGGGTGCAAGCAACGTACGACCGAGGAAAGTTACTGTTTGCCATCCCTCACGCATCTAACTTTCAAGATACAAATTATACAGGTGCCAGGCCAGGCTCAAAGGCACATCTCTCCGTGATGATGAAAGTCATGCCGGCGGTTGAATATTTTGACATTATCAGCTATGTGTGCTGCATTCAGTATGATAAAGAGGAATTATCAAATCACTTCTTGCTCAGCTGTCCATCTTTCACTAGGACTAGGCTGAAATATCACGGTTGGGATAGTTTTAGCTCTGCGATATACGAGGCTTAACTGTCTGTTACTATCTCGACTGCTAGTAATGGTGCTACAGCGACATCTACCACTAAAGCCCGGTTTTTCAGTGCAAGTTGAAACTTCAGTGCGAGTTTAAACTTAGTTTAAACGGTCAACTTGTTTGAGATAATCTTTAGTCAACTTTGTCTGTGGTTTAAACTTGCACTGACCAACCGGGCTTAACTATTTTCTTGACCGCTATTACACGTGTCGTCAAATCACATGACTTCATGTCTAAAGCCATGCCAAGAAATGCCTCGAGAAAAAAACGAGCATATATTTCTTATACCTGGTCAAGAAATTTTGACGTTTACGGCATTTTCCACTTTCTTGAAGATTACTATTATAAAAATGTATAAAACATCTGTAGCGAAGTATATACTCATCTTTGCCGTGAATCTGAACGTTTACCTCAAGAAATATATACGAGCATATTTATTTGTTGAGGTAAACCGGCGTTACCACCATCGAAAATTGTATTATTTTTTCTTATGAGCTGAGTATTGGCTCAAGAAACATTGACGTGTGAAAACAGTTCTTGACCATTTCTTGAGCGTTTTTTTATATGGAGTTTGACATTTCTTGCCAGGTGAGTAGCCCGCTTTAGCAAGGTGAGAGGACCTAGAATGTTCGGCTTTATCACGGCAGCACTTCAAAAGCATACGAAATTTTTAACAGCAATAAAAAGGTTACAAAGTTTCATAAATTTCGGGAAATGTGCTCCGAGAGAGTTTCGGAATTTAAATGAAATGTAGATACATATACTATATGCAACCGATATTACAGAGAAAAGGTGACAACGGCAGCGATTTATTTTATCCCACTATGTATATCTTTCACCAAAATGATAAAAAAAAATCATTTATTGCTGTAATATTGTAAAACACTGTGTACAAGAACTTTTTTTGTAACTCTTACTCAATCGTGATGGTCATGGCCATTGAATGCTTTGTTTTCGTGTTTTGGCAGCGAACTTGACCAAAAATTTGTATTTTCCCTCTTCAAGGGTATGAAAAGTCACCACACAATGTGCACCGCACAATGCATTTTTTGCACTTCTCAACGCATTGTTGCCCTACACCCGCTCCTCCCTCTCTATCTCTCGCACACCTCTCACACGCTAAAATAAAATATTTGTTTGTACTTTTGATGGGTATTATTCGTGCGGTTTGGCTTTCCGCTTCAAACTCCCATCACTGTATTGCGGCGGACCCTGCTGACATCACAAAGTATTCCAACAATCATCCATATTCAAATACAAAACTAGTGGCATGGCAACCCGTTCTCTGCATTGCAGTTGTGGATATGCATGCTATCGCATGTTGGTTATTGTTGTGACGCCCAAAAGTATGCAACAAACCTTTAAACATTCTGTTTGTCGATTACCACACTGCTTAGCCGAAAAAATGAAAGTGACCAAGTGGGGAGCTGAGTCGCCGTGCATGGCTGAGCAATAAGGAGGCGACGATGCGCCAAATGAGATTAGGAAGGATATGCGCGTATTTAACTGGCAAAACGGCACAAATGAATAAAAAAAAACGAATTGCTGGAATAAAAGAGAATGAAATTACTGAAACATAGGGGTAAAACATATTAGCTGGTACGGTGTAATCGCAGACATACAACGCAACGCTGACAATTGCTAACATTTACGGGTATTTGCTGGACTTGCGACAGGGTTGGACCATTTTGAATGAAAAATTATTCAAATAAAAAATAAAAAATTATTCATTATTTTTAAAACTTTTAGTGATGAATAACAATTTATTTTATTCAAGAATCGATTAAAATTAAGAGTAAAATTTTATTTTTGTGTGACGACTGACGAAAAATTAAAAATTAATTTTTATTCATTATTCGAAAAAATTTGAGTGATTTGTGACCGACTACTTTTATTCAAAAAAATCAAAGTGATGAATAACAATTTATTTTTATTTCAAGCCATTCTTGAATAAATTGTTATTCATCACTCAAAATGTTTTTTGAATTAAAATAGCCGGCAAATTTTTAAAATAATGAATAACTTTTTTATATTTTCATCACTTAAAAATAAAATATTGCCCATCCCTGACTTGCGTTTAGCTCATACCTACTTGCAAGTTTTCTGAAGTTAACTTCTTAGGCGACGATGTTTACAAGGAGAGTGGAATTTGAATAGCAAATAAAAATAGGGGACGGAAATACGGAACGAAAATCAAAAAAGCTGGGGAAATGAAAATTTTTAGAGTTTATATCTCGGGAAAGGCTGAAGCCATTTGGGTAAAATTTGCCATATAGATAATATGCTTCATTCTCAGACTTTTTAATTGGGTGTTGCCACTTATTGCGGTTAACAGGGTTGCCATATATCTAAATTTTTCTTAATTTCTCGGCCGATAATTTCAGGCAGTGTTACCGCCCAGGGTTGCCATCTGACCCCATCATACTTATTCCTTCGCATATCGATATATACGATTTTTCGTTATAACTATTTTTGAGGTAAGAAGTTAACTTGTATCACGTGTACTATGCTACACGAATGTTTTTCATGCCCTGCTGAGCTTTTTTAAGCAATTCCGACAATTCTATTCCTTATTCGCTTTTTTTTGTAATTTTGTTTGCGTATTATTTCTCTTATTGTTTTCTTTTATTTCGTTTGTGATTTTTTTATTATTATTTTTTTAGTTATAATCTTCCAAATGCATAGACAATAATTGTTTTCTCATTGTTATTGCACTTGTTCTATCGCCTTCAACAGTTGTTTTCTCTTAATTTCCTCTGCTTCCTCCAGTCGTTGTTTGGCGCACAGCTTGTGGTTCAATATAACTTTTGTCTGGCTGGTGCCGCCAACATTTGTGCATTTCACAGCAATAAAAGTCAGAAATTAAGCTTCTTTATGGCTCGTTGGTCGAAAAATGAATTGAGCAAGGACTATTGAAGGAGCAGCTTTGCTCGGCTAGAGACACTTAAAGCACTATATCGTCTAACATTTCAGTATTTGGTTGAGGAAAGTCTAAACTTAAATTATTTTTAAATTCGTAATAAAAAAAGGATGTGCTTAAAAGGAAATTCTGCGACAGCGTGTTTTTAAATATTTTTTGGGATAGGGATTTATTGAAAAAACTCTGATACAGAGCGTTCTTCAAGAAATTGAGATCTTGGATTCAACCCCATATTCAAAAGCAAGGTCTCAAGATGTTAAGCGCCAGTAAGTGCAATCTGCATTCTATACCTGTAACAATTTAAGTGAACTAGAATACCATACCTAGCAATACAAGAAAAAATAATATCAGACTGAATGAAAACTCGCCACGCATATAAAATTGTGGAAAATAGCCAAAGCAGAAAAGGACTTCAAAGAGCAAATTTAAAAACAGAATTTTGCTAAATTTTACTCGTACACAATTCTTCGAAGCTCCAATTACCATATGAGATTTACGGAGGGCTATTATAAGTTATGCTTTGCCGTGGGAGAAGAGCGACTGACAGGGAAGTAGTTAGAAAGAGTGTGAAGGTGATGTTGAAAGCATATCTCCCGTGACACAACAAAATCAAGTAAGTAGCTCTCCCGTTACAGCACAAAACCAAGTAAGTCCCAGTTATTTTCCCAACTACTTAATTGGTTTTGTTGTGTCACGGGAGATATAAGCTGCTCGCTGATATCGTTATTGCTTTTTCTTTTTTTTCGGTAACGGTCTTAACAGGCAAATTTGAGCGGCAAGTTGATAAAAAGAGAGCGTTGACATTGTGTTTTGTTCCATCAATAAAAATGTGAACCAGTCTCAAAAAGGACAATCTGCGGTACACATTTCTGACTCGTCCTGTACCGGTTGCAAAAGTGACAACTTGACACCATCCAAATATAACCAGTAGGGAACTAGTCGAAGCGAAGCTACATACTTTAGAACTGTCTAAAAGTTTATATTTGCCCAAGAAGTAAATTTCAAAAACTCCATACAGTACACAGCATAACGAGATAGAAAGTAGCTGACCTTCAAAAGAACACCTACTCCTGCTCTCGCTTGCAGGGTTGCCGTTTGGATACAATTGTATCCATTTGGATACATTTTAAGTCAATGGATACAAAGATACAAAAAGTTTTAAATGGATACATTTTTAACAGCTCCAACAATCGTTTTGTATTTTCAAAGAAACGAACAAAATCCAAGAAGCTATACATTAGGGTGATTCAAATAAAAAGAATTTGTTTTTTTTTCGGTCATACCCCCTGATAAACTAGGTATTGATAAGAAAAGAAGCTATGCAAAAAATTTGCCCGTTAACTTATCCCTTAGGGGTGGCTATTTTTTCCGCCCTTTTGTATGGGAAATGTATGGGAAAAAGTGAGATTTTTTCAAAGTGTTTTTTCTCATAATTTTTTAAATTTTTGTGTGTGTTACTGTGTATGTGTGTGCTACAGTACAAAAATCTTTCATTTTTATCTCTCCTTTTTTGAAAAACATTTCAAATATTATGAGATAAATCACTTTGAAAAAAATCCTATTTTTTCCCATACATTTTCCATAAAAAGGGCGAAAAAATAGCCACCCCTCCTATGGATTAAGTTACAGCGCTAACTTTTTGCTCGGCTTATTTTCTCATCGATACCTAACTTTTTAGGGCCTAAGAACAAGTCGACCTTTTTTGAATCACCTGAGAAAAATCACTTTAAAAAAAAACCTATTCTTTCCCATACATTTTAACTAAAAAAGGGTGAGAAAAAATAATAAGGGTTAAGTTACAGCGCTTTTTTTTGCTTGGCTTATTTTCTCATCGATACCTAACTTTTTAGAGCCTAAGAACAAGTCGACATTTTTTGAATCACCCTAGTGTACATGTTTCTTTGCTAGTAAAAAATGTGGATACATTTTTGTCAGGATGGATACACTTTTGGATACAAAAAAAGTTGAGCTTGTGGCAACGCTGCTCGCTTGGCTTCTAAGTACTCTATGAAGTAATTTTTTTAGGATTTTTTTTGAAGGTACCCGGGTAGAAAATCTGCTAAATTTAGCTTAGGGCCTGACTAGATTTTCCCTTTTAAAATCATGGGCCTGCCAAGGAAAGTTTACGCAGGCCCTTATCTGTTTGTTAATGCTTTTTAATAAAGGGCCTGTGGGGTAATGCAAATCTAGGCCCTTCCTAATTTTTCCAAGGCAATGCCAGCTAAGAAATAAAATATTTCATTGCATTTCAGGCATCATTGAACCCGGGCACCTTTACATCACATTCGTCCTCTCTGTACATTGGGCTATTCCAATCATTGAAAAATTTTCGGCAAATGAACAACTTGAATTAAATTTCTTCACATAATTAAAAAAGTTCATTGCCCATGAGCCAGCATTGAACCCAGTCATCATCTCTATTCAGTCAGCTGAAATTTGTTCGGCAAATGAACAACTTTAATTAAATTTTATAATCGTGGAAAAACTATCCTGGCGCTGGATTTGAAAAACTAGGCCGCCCCAATATAGAAAAAATATTCAGGCCCTGGATTGGAAAAACTGAGCAGGTGCAAGGTATGCAAAACTAGGAAGCCCCCTTACAGAAATTACCATATATTGCCCGTAAATTGAAAAACATACGTTTTCCATTCCAGAGCCCTGGCAGGCCCAAGGGAGAATTGTATATTGTAGGAAAATCTGGGCAGCGCCTAGATTAAGAATAGATTTGCCTAGATTATTTTCTACCCGGGTACTCTCTTTTAGGTATTCCATGGAGTTCGCAGAAGAAAAGATATTGAATTGTGAATAAGGTGGCCATCTCCTAAGACATCGTCATGTGAATAGGACCCTTTTTTTATAAGAAAGATGATTTCTTAGGAGTAGTCTGGGTACTACCCCGTTTTATGCAGGGTATAGACTATACCTATATATGCACAATGTTGCTGCCATTCATCACCTCTTCGACTCCTTGTATTTTCGATTCTGCATAGAGTATTGAATTTCATAATTGCAGTTTGTTTTTGTTTGATAAATAATTATGATGATGGTATCGAAGCATCGCTTAAAGCAAAAACTAATGAGGTGAAGTATCAGAGTGAAAGCAGTAGCAGCAACCCTTACAACAGGACACCGGCCGACCACAGCAAGAGGACAACAACCGACCAGGCAACTAACCTCTCAGCAATGAGAAATGTTGCAATTTTCTACAGCGGGGAGTGATGTGATTGTACTGGTCTAAACACTTTTGTCGCGAATTTTATTGTTTCAAAATATTTTTAGTTTTTTTCTTCAGCACCGCAAGATGTTGTTGCATCAGATGGAGAGGTGCTCAAATTCACAAAGAAGATATAAACAACACGCCGAAATACAGAGTGGATGGAGAAAACAAACAAAGGGTGAACATATGGGATTACAACAAAAAACTCACTGGCGTGTAGTACATCCAGCAGAAGTGTAACCTTTTTTACATTAACTAAACTAACGAAAATTTTCAAACTTTTTAAAGTTATCTTTTCCGCTGCAAATATCGTTGGATCATGTGTTCCAATTTTGTGATATTGGAGTACTCCAATAGTTATCCTTTGCAAGGCCTCAGCGGACCACCTTTGGCTTATTGAAAGCCGATCATTGCTCGTGATTTATCGATCACGCCACAATCGCTGTTAGACGGAGTTGCCATGAGGCAAATTACTTGTTTATTAAATTAAAAAAGAAAATAAAAAATTAGGGACAATAAGATATCGCACCAGATATTTGAAAATAAATATTTTTTATATATCCACTACTATCAGCGGAAGCGGCTGACCGTTTTGGATGCACATTTCGTATAGAAAATACGCTTCATTCTACGATTTTGTATTTGGGTGCCGCCACCTAAGGCGGTTTGCAGGATTGCCACATATCCAATTTTTTTTGGTTAATATTGAGCAAGATATATCACAAGGGTATCAAATAAAATGTACCTACTTTCAAGCGTGGTTGCCACCTGACGGAATTTTATTTATTCTTTCGCATATCGACCAATATCCCAGGAACGGCTGAAACGATTTATTAACTTTATTAAAATATTCTGTGCTTGGGTGCTGCCACTATTTCATTTTTTTATATTGAACAAGACATGCCAATATGGGTATCAATGCAGTTTAAAGGTTGCCACCTATTTAATTTTTTTTTTTTAAATTATGTCGCTGTAAAAGTTTAAACTTCAAAAACACTTATCTATAGTTAAAAACATCCAAAATACGCAAGGTTTCAAGTTTAATTTTCGAACAAAGAAATACAATTTAGTTGCCATATATTGGTTTAGAATTACGCCAGCCTAATTACTTTGTATTGTAACCGAGTACTGCGGACGGCAAACGAGAGATAACCAACCACTACTAGCTGAAGACAAGATTTCCCCCAAGACGCATATGACAGCGTGGAAGGAGGGCGAGGCTGCTTTCAAAAAGGACAACATGCCACAGAGCTTAAATGTGCTCCAAACTAACCAAACACGAGACGCTCAGTTTAGTTAGGTAAGAGGTATGTGTAAAGTCCAAATATGAGTTGCTCATCATCTGTCGTACAAACATGGATGCCACTTGGAGTTCATGTATTCATTGCGCATTGTTTGTTTAACACGATTGCTTTGTAGTGTATTTTATATGTTGTAATTGTTGCAAATTGTTGTAACAATAAATGAACAACATGAACTTGCAGTGGCAGAGCCCATCGATACACCCTGCGACCTTTTACCTTTTTGTCATACATTAAGGAACACCATCTGACCTTAACTCCTCTCCCCAATAGCTCCATACTCCACTTTACTTCTCAATTTAGTCCGAATTGTCGTCATTGTTATTTGAAACGTAGTTAAATGTTTCCTGGTTGCTTTGCCATTTACTCGAAGGCTCTAAGTGCTGGTCTGCGATAACATTTATTTTTAATAAGTAAATATTTGTTTGTTGGTGACAAAACATGAAGTTGTGAGCCATTCATTGGAATACACCCACAATCAGAGATTCCTGCACCACTTCGAGCTACACATAAGTGCTGAGGAACACAGCATAGTACCGCAGCATTGTAATGCAGTGTTGCAATGCATTCGCATTGTAACGCAATGGCAAAAAAATTTTATACCCAGCGTACTAGAACTAGTACAAGGGTATTATAATTTTGTCCACATAACGGTACTACGTAACAGCACAAAATATTCGAGATGAATGTAGAGTTCCATATATGAAAGTTCTTAGGTTGAAAAGAGGAGTTCATTAAGGCTTGTCCGTCCGTCTGTCCGTCCGTTAAACGATAACTTGAGTCGAAATTTTGATATTTGCATGAAATTTGAGCTAAATCGGATGATAACCCCTTTTTCGATATCGAAAATTTCGAAAATCACTTAAATTGATATATATCGGTAGCTGAAATGGCTAAAATGATATAATTGTATAGGTGAATCCCCCGGCCATTCTATTATGATTTTTTTGATACAATTTGAAGGGAGGCATTTTTGAAATTTCGACTGGTCATAACTTTTAAACTGATGACGGTAGAATCATATACATATATAACGAGTATACCTGATGAAATTGGAAAAAATCGCTTCTCGACCACGCCCACTTTCCGCATGGAAAATTTCGAAAACCACATAAATTGACATAATTCGGTAAGGTAAACAGCTAAACTAGCATAAATGTTTAGGTAAATCTTCCCAGGGCCTATAGATCCGTTATCCCTTTTTGGTATTTAATGTACGACTCACCCGAAGTTGGACTTCCTCACTTGTTTTTCGACCCCATGTGTTGTAAAAAAGATTATTATTATTATTATTATTATTTATTAGCAATATATACAAATATACAACTTAATTTTAGATAGAGTACTAGCAACAATGGCCATCGACTCAACTTAAAAAATTATAATACCTTATATATGTTTAAGTTAAAGTAAAAGTGAAATACTAAGGAAAAAGTAAAATATACCTATGTACAATGTAGGAGTTAAGAAATAGATAGGTTTTAAATAAGTTTTGAAAGTTTACAGTCCGTTAAGAAATTAAAAATGTTGTTTATATTTTCTTGAGATACAGTTTTAAAAAAAGTAAAAGGACTAGAAGAACTAAAATATTTAAGCCTTAGTCTTTCTAAAATTGGACACCCAGTAAGGAAGTGTTCCACTGACGAGATGCAGGAGCAAAAGGGGCAGGAAGTTGGATTTGTTCCGGATAATAGGTGTTGATGTGTGATCCTGGTATGTCCTAACCTTAAGCGGGTGAATATGGTTGACTGATGCCGTGTTATACTACTGGAATACAATGTCTTACTGCGAGTAGGATTGATGTTGGTGTACCTATGGCTAAAATTAAGCCACTCGATGTCTCTTTTTTGCTGAATAAGATTATTGATGTATTTACTTAAGTCTTTCTGATCGAGGGAATTGAATTGTATGGTTGGCGCTGCTTCGAAATAGCGTGCATCAATGTCAGCGTATTCATTCCCCGTTATGCCAGCATGACCCGGTACCCAAAGAAGTGATAATTTCTTTTTGAATTTAATACAAAAGTCTCGAATTGCAGAAATCGTTGGAGAAGAGTTGTTTATATTGTTTACAGGCAATAAACATGAAATGCTGTCCGTGCAAATGACGAATTTGCCTTTACTTTTTACAGCGTGCTCAATGGCTGTGAGGACTGCATGACATTCGGCAGAAAATACAGAAGAGTATGATGGGAGGATACCTCCAGCATTAGTTTTACCATCTTCAGAAGTAACCGCAAATGCGGTGTTGTTTTTTTTTGAGCCATCAGTGAAGATAGGCGAGTATTTAAGAGACTTGTATTTGTTAATAATTTCCAAAAATCTTTGTTGATATACATCTTTACTTGTGCTTGACTTTTTCAAACTGTGAAGAGACAAATCAATCGATTTTTTATTAAGTAGCCATGAAGGTTGAGTGTTGGTTTTTGCGCAAATTTTTGGAGGAATAATACCAAGCTCTTTCGCATATGTTACACAGCGTCGTAGAGTAGACCCAGGCTTAAAGTAACGTTTGTGTTTAGATACTGTAAAAAAGATATTCGGGGTCAAAGGTCAAAATTTTAGGTTTTTTTGGACTTTTTTCGAAAACGATAATTTTTTCTTTAATATTTACCACTTCTGAGATATCGCGAATGTAAAAATAGCTCTGGAAGTCAATGAAAATATATGCCACGTATGGGATTTTCAGGATTTTTCTTAAAAGTTTTAATATGCATATCCATGGACGATGCAAATAGTTATTTTTGTAAGGCCTATAGTTCTCGAGCTAGAGCCACCTTTTCTCCATGCATAATATCAAAAAATACAAGTCCGTTAAAAATAGTTTATCTTGTATAATAAAAATTCCAACAAGGAAAATTTTTTTTGGAGAGCTTAGGATCACCCCAAGGTAGAAAACTGCAAAAGTCCCCATTGATCCCATTTGTGGCAAAAAGTTATTCGGGACAAAAGTCCAGATAAATCCATATTTGGGGTTTTTTTTATTTTTCTCGACATTTGACCACGAACCAATTCTTTAGCACAAATGGGATTATATGCATATTAAAGTTTTCGAGAAAACCCCTGAAAAGCCCATACGTCGCATATATTTGCATATAACTTCCAGAGCTATTTTTACAATCGCTATATCTCAGAAGTGGTAAGTCTTAGAGAAAAAATGCAAGGATCATATTTGTAGAGAGCTTCCGGGTCTACAACTTAGTCCTAGGAAATTTTTCGAAAAATATTACCTAAAATTTTGACCTTTGACCCCGAATAACTTTTTTAGCACACATGGGATCGATGAGGACTTTTGAGGTTTTCTATCTGAAGGTAAACTTAAGCTGTATGCAAAAATTTGGCTCCGTCGGAATTATTGTTATTTCAAATGTCTATATTGACCGGACTATTCATTCAATTAAATTTTATTTTAATTTACTTGATTTTTTTTCACTTAAATAAATATAGGGCGTCATAATTTTTTTATTTTTATTTTATCTTATCTTATTGCATTTTCTTCATTTTAATTCAATTTAATTTAACTTTTTTTAAATTTTATTTTAGTTTATTTTACATTAAATTTGTTTATTTTTTATTTTATTTAACTAAATTTAACGTAATTATGTTTTTTATGTAACTACACATGTTTTCTCATCTGTGTTATCATCGCGTTCAACAGAGCGCAAATGTTTTTTGTCAAATGTCATTTTGATTAGTTTGTCCTTATCAGCAACGAAGCATTGGAACAGCGGATTAATACACATGTCCGCACGTCTTAGGGGAAATCATAAAAAGGACCAAAAGGACAAACGCAAGTTTTTTATGATATTACTTGTTATTTTTAATTGCATGATGTAATTTATCTAAAATTAAGTACACCGAAAATTATTTATGTATCAACCATTTGGGATAGCAGGAGTAAGCAGCAGATGTGGTTTACTTTAGAGCCGTTTTCTATGCTAGACATTAATTTTAAAGTTCACTAGAAATCACCGACAAGACCCTTTACTTTGAAGGGAAGGTGACGGGTGAAATGAATCATGATATTCTCTGGAGCTCTATTTTCGTGAGATACTGCTTTAGTTTAATAACTAGGGGAGTAAAACTCATTATCAATCCTCTGGAAATTCAAAGGATTCTTTATCAATGCATTGGTCATGTTAAGAAAAAAGTTGAGTAGCTGTCCTTTGGTGCGAAGTTGCATGCAACATGTGCTTTGTTCAAATAAATATCCCAGCAAACACCGAGCACCACAAACTCAAAAGTTAGAGAAAACTTCTATTCTCAACTTTTTCTCAAATGATGTTTATATAACAGGATTATTTTTATACCCAGCGTACTAGTACTAGTACAATTTTGTTCACATAACGATAGTACGTAACGGCACAAAATAATCGAGATAGATATAGAGTTCCATATATGAAAGTTCTTGGGTTGAAAAGAAGAGTTCATTAAGGCATGTCCGTCTGTCCGTCCGTCCGTCTGTGTACACGATAACTTGAGTAAAATTGAGATATTTGCATGAAATTTTATATACAGGTTACTTTTTGGCCAAGGTAGGTTGTTATTGAAAATGGACGAAATCGGATGATAATCACGCACCCCTTTTTCGATATCGAAAAATTCGAAAATCATACAAATTGACATAACTTGACTAAAAACTGAGGTATTTGGATGAAATTTGGTATACAGGTTACTTTCTGGCCAAAGTAGCTTGCTAGAGAAAATAGGCGAAATCGGATGATAACCACGCCTCTTTTGTCGATATCGACAACTTCGAAAATCACATAAACTGACATAACTTGTCTAAAAACTGAGATATTTGCCTGAAATTTTGTATACAGGTTACTTTCTGGCCATCGGATGATAACCACGCCAACGTTTTCGATATCGAAAATTTCGATAATCATACAAGCTGACATATGTATCTCGGTAGCTGAAATGGTTAAATGATATAAATTTATAGCTGAATCCCCCTGGTCATTCTCTTATGAGTTTTCCATAATTTTTTACAGTGGGCGTGGAATCGCCCACTTTTAAGGAAATTGAAAATTCTGGTCGTAACTTTTAAAGTGATTACGAGAGAACGATGAAATTTGGCACAAAGCATACTAGTATCGTTTGGAGTATACCTGATTAAATTGGATAAAATAGCCCTCCAACCACTCCCACTTTCGATATCGAAAACTTCGAAAATCACCTAAATTGACATAAATCGGTAACGGAAACGGCTAACATGATATAGTTTCGTAGGATGAATCCCCTAGTCATTCTATTCTAATTTTTGGCATGGCACCGCCCAATTTTCAGGAAAGCAATAAAAAAAAAACATTGTAATTGTGAGCTTGAGGCCAGGAAATTATGTTTTTTTGTTTTTCTTCAAATTGAAAACGATGATTAGTTCTCAAATGCAGCCAAATTGAGATTAGCTAAAAATGTTTGTTGGGATACGACTTCATATGAATGTATGTATGTATGTATGCTTTCACTACAAGTAAGTATGTAATATCCGAAGTGAAAATCCGATTACACAATTTTGTGTTTATGTAATTTTCAGCTTAGCAGTACAACACCTAAGAGTGTTCAAATCTCGAAACGGGTCAAAGATGTAGAAATGCACTTACAAATACACGCATGAAACCATAACCTGAAGGGATATAAATAACTAATAACAGATATTGCTGGTTGTAATCTAAAACAATACCAGATATGAACTAGTTTTATTGGAACTAGATATGGACTAGTTAAAAAAATGTTCTCTGAGTTTTTCTGAAGTCTTATTACTTGAAAAGGATTAGCTTGTGACTAGTTAAGAGCTACATGTATTCGGTTAAACGGTACCCGACTGATTCTTTTTTGCGACTACTCGCACAATTTTATGTTGGGAATAGTTAAAAAGAGGGTCCATTCTGACAGGGGTGCAGCCAGGGGGTGGTTTAGGGGTTTAAACCAACCCTGAGACATAAAACTGTATATGTGAAAACTAGTTTTCATGCAATGTTTGCAAAAATTTCGATTGCATGAAAATCGAAAAACGTCAATTCCATAACAGGGGCCTAAGCTTTTGGGCCGTTTGCATAGGAGGGGTGTCACACGTTACATCCATATTGGCGCGATCTATGGCTGTTACATCCATACACCTAAGATACAGGGTCATAAGTGTGCCAAGGTACGAAAAACCGGGTTTGACCCCTAACTCAAGATTTTGAGGGTGTCCGTCAAATTTCTTGTACGCAGTTCTTCTTATCTCATTGAGATCTACCAGAACAATGCTATCTCGTCCCATGTATTTTTTCGTGTTGCACAGTGTAATAGATTCAATGACAAATAAAAGAAGAAGGCTAGCCCTTGTTATATAAGTCAATATAAAGTAACATTTATTGGCAGGGCCGAAAATCCCAAATTTCGTTTTTTTTTTCAAAAATTATATTGATTTTCTTTTAAAGGTGAAAAAATACTGTAATTTTCCAGATTTTTATATTAAAGTCTAGACTCTAGAGGTCTATCATCGCTAGTTTAGATTTTACAGACTTAACCTCCAATTTGGTATAAAAAATTTGGTTGAAAAACACCATTTACCTGAACATATTATTGTAGGAAATTGAATTTCCTACAAAAGCTACCTAGACTGAAATTTTCTCAGAATTCCCGATTTTGGTTTGAAAATTTGCGAAACATGAAAAATCCTCGAATAAAGCTAAATACATATTCTTAAGGGAAATTGGATGCTGAATCCGAATTCGATATCAGAATTTAACAACGGTCCCGAGGTTCGGCCCTAACTGCGACCTGTTAGGCTACTTCTGATCACGGATTTGGATTTAGCACGCCAAAATACATGAAAATTAATGTATTGAGGTCACAGATCCGTCAACTTTTTGCTTTTTTTGTGGCTGCGCCATTTGAAGACCCGTAGAACTACAATGAGAAATGTATATTTTTTTCTTATAATATTGATCATATACTGATAATTAATCATGTAGAATATCAATAAACAAAATTTAGTAAAAAAAAATTGGATCAAAAACACCAAAAAAATTCGGAAATATGATTTTTTTTATTTAATACTAAATAAGTTTTGAAAAAGTAACTTTACGAAAAAAAGTTGTTTAACCTTTTGTAGCCCACTCAATTTCCTTTAAGAATCTTTATCTATCTTTGTTGTACATGGATATTTGCATTTTTGACAATTTTTGAAAGAAAAAATGGGAAATCGAAAAAACATGCTAATTTTTTAAGCTACAATACTAGAAAACGGCTAGTCTGAGAAAATTTTGGTCAATGCAAATTTTGTAGGAAATTCGATTTCCTTCAAAAATATGTTCAGGTAAATGGTATTTTACAACAATGGTTTGTCGTCTTTATACCAAATATAAGGTAAAGTCTGTAAAATATAAACTAGCGATGATAGACCTCTAGACTTTAATTTAAAAATCTGAAAAAATTACAGTAATTTTTCACGCTACTCCTGACTGGCGCTATAAAATAATTTTGTAAATAGTTGTGCTAGGAAACTATTAAAAAGAAAAAAAATTAAAAACCGCCCCAAACATTTTCTTCTGGCTGCGCCCCTGCATTCTGATTGTGTCCTGTGTGTGAGTGTGCGCATTAGATGCATTGTGTTTTGCGGCAAAGATTTTAGTGATGTGATCAAGTACGTCCGTTTGCGCCTAAAACCACACTACATGTGCAATCGCATGTCTAGTGCAAGGGAGATACCCAGCTAACCAAAATAGGAGTGCTCCAAAATAGTCAACAATTTGATTTAGTAAAATCAAAGAAACGACTTTAAAACATTTATAAAAAAATAATATTAGAATGACGAGGGGGATTTACCTATAAAATGTTATCATTTTAACCATTGCAGCTACCGAGATATGTCAATTTACGTAACTTTAGAAATTTTCGATATCGAACTTCAAAAAGCTTCATAAAAGAGTCAATCATTATCATCAATTCGAAACACCAAGGGAGTTCAAGTCATACTCCACCACTGGTTTGCATCTTAGTCGAAGATCCGCTTTCCTCTGCTGCCGAATTCAGGTGTCGATAGGAAAACCTTGGGCGCTGGAGCCTCTTTGTCCATTCGCACAACATGACCCATCCCGTGGAGCCGTTAAGCTTTAATTCAATGTACTATGGTCAGATCTGCCTAAAGATCCTACAGCTCATCGTCAAGTTTCCTTCGATACGCACCGTTGGTATCGCGGGAAGAACTTTTTTTATGAAATACTGCAAGGACCATCCCATCTTCTCTTGTCACGGGCCATGATTCCGAGCCATACCTACATCATGACAGGTCTGATGAGGGACTTATAGAGCGTGATCTTTGTTCTTCGAGAGAGGACTTTACTTTTCAAATGCCTAGTCATTTTCGTTGTTCATGAAGGCGACCGGCCTTTCGGGGATCACAACCCGGTAAAATCAACATCGAAAAATTCTTTAGAAACAATTTTTTCTAAATGGGTTCGCACCACAAACAAACAAATTCTCCGAGCCTATTTCTGCCATGAAAAGTTTCTCAGTAAAAATCATTTGCTTTGCAGGTGCCATTCGGAGTCGGCAATAAACTGAAAGTCCGCCAAAAATCACAAAACGCTCCAAATCCATGGGTGCGGAGTAATTTTGGATTATTATTTATGACACTTTTTCCTCATTTCTGGGGAAAATTTCTTTGAGAAATTTGCCTTTTTTAAGTAGGTTCGAATTGAGTTTTTTTTCCTAAGTTTGGTTAGTTGGGTACTCCACGTTGCATATGTGGAGTAGGTATGCGGCGAAAAAACAGTGAATCTGCTCCTAGGAGGAGATTCAATTTTCGATATATGAACACTCGGAGTGCATGAGTGGCACTTTCCAACTTACATATTGCACCCTAAATCAAAAACCGTCACAACACAAAAGTTTTTATATCGCTTTCTAGGCATAGATTGCCTAATAAAAAGTGGTACAACTAGTACATACATTTTTTTTCTTTTTGACTATTATAGTTACTCTTTAAAGAGCACACTGATGCCAAGTTTTTAAAAATCAAATGACTTTTGTGCGATCGAGAAGCAATTACCTGAAAGTCACTCTGATTTTGAGTTGTGACTCTTTTTGATTTAGTGTGCGATATGTACATCGTTTTGGTTGTTCGTTACTTTTCCCAGATTCACTCTTCTGTGGGCTGCTCCAAAATCAAATCATTTCCACCATCGCTGCTCTTGTTGCTCCTGGCGTTGCAACTACACACAGGCATGCATATAAGCATGACCTCTTATCACGTCAATTCAGATCACACAGCTTGTCAATCGAGTCCAGTATGTTTGCTTATAAGTAAGTAATATTAGTTTGTTTGTATGCATGTATGAAAGGGTGCTGTTCGTCGGCTAGGGTATTTGCATTATTTGTTTGCTTAAGGCTTTTGCTCTTCTTCTGCATCACTGCCATACATGCATACATAAATGCTTCGACGTTATCCTTCAATGGCAAACAACAAATGTCGAACATGTTGCACTGTTTTGTTTCGTTTTATGTGGAAATTGACAAAATTTGGCCAATGCCAATGTGTCGCCAGTCATGTTAAAGCACACAAGAGAATTTCCCGCCGAGATAGAGCACATGCACACACTCCATTTACACACATCTATAGATAAGTACTTTAAACATATTTCCTATTATTAGAAGGCCGTCTTCCACTTAGCTCATTCAAAAAGCTGAAAGAAGACATTATGGGTGTGATTGAATAGATTACGAGACCATTGATAACGGTTAGGTATCCCATTTTATCATTATCACATCCTCCATCTGTTTTCTCCAACAACTTCGGTGTCTAGGTCACATCATACAAATGGCCAATTATGTGTCGGCCCAGTAGGTGTTCCTATTGACACCTGACTTTAGTCTGACGTGAGGGGAGACACCACCACTGAGCTGAAGGTAGTTGGAGGATACCTTGGGCTTGAAATATTTCGGCCCAGAAGGTGTTCATATTAACACCCGACTTTAGTCTAACGTAAGCTGAAAATTCCTTGCGCTTCCTTGGTGTGCCTAACTTCTCACATATGAGTGCATAGAATGATCCCAATAACGCCCACAAAATTATCCAAAAAGAATGCCCGAACGGTCCCGAAAAGTCCCAAAATGATTTAAAAAAAGTTCCGAAATGCTTATTAGAAAAGTCTCGAAATGATCCCGATGATAATCGAAAAAATTCAAAAATTATTTCAAAAAAGTCGCAAAAAGTCTCAAAGCTTTCCTTAAAAGGTCCCGAAGCGATTCCAAAAAAGTTCCAAAAAGTTCACGAAACAATCCCGAAATGACCCCGAAAAAGTTTAGAAATGATTCCAAAAAGTCGCAAAATTATCCAAATTCTATAAAAAGATCCTGAATTATTTCCAAAATAATAACTAAAAAATCGCGAAACGGTTCCGAAACGATTTAAAACAAATTTCAAAATGATCCCGAACAAAGAGACTAATCTTAAAAAAGTTTAGAAATTATCTAATAAAGTTTCGAAATGATCCAAAAATTAACGCCTAAAATATCATTAAAAAATACCAAAAGTGATCCCGATAACAAAAATATGGCCAAAAAGTCCGCAAATGATCCCAAGAAGTCCCGAAATTATACCGAAAAGGATTGAGAATGATTGCAAAAAATGTTCCGAAAGGATCATAAAACAGTCTCAAAATAATCCCGAAACGATCTCAAAAAAGTTCAGAAATTATCCAGAAAACAATACCTAAATGACCACAAATAAGTATCTACTGAATTATTGAAATTGAGAAACGGTCCTGAAATCAACCCAAAAAGTTCTGAAAAGATTCCAAAAATATTAAAAAAATCCGAATATGTTTGCACCAGTATCCCAAAAAGGTCCCGAGGTGATCCCGAACAGACCTATAATAATCCTAAACAAGTCTCGAACCTATCTATAGCAAAAAGGTCACGAAACGATTCCAAAAAAAATTCCCGAAATGATCCCGAAACAGAACGGAAATAATCTCCCAAATGTTCAGAAACTATTTCCAAAAAGTTCCAATATAATACCGAAAAAGCCCCGAATGCTTCCAAAAATAAATATTTTGGGTATATCCCAAAACGTCTTAAACTTATAACAAAAAGCTACCGAAATGATTTCAAAACAAGTCCCGAAATGGTCCCGAAACGATTCCAAAACAAGGATCAACTTAACAAACCGTCCCGAAATGATCCCAATTGGGTTTGAAATGATCCAGAAAAAGTCCTGAAAGCTCTCAACAATAATTCAGAAAAGTCCTGAAATGTTCCCAAAAAAGTCTGAAAACTATACCAAAAAGGTTTGGGAATGATTTGAAGAAAAATCCCGAAATAATCACAAAAAAACGTAAATCGATTCAGAATAGAATAATCTCTGAATTATTCCTGAAGAATCAATAAAAATATCCGAAATCAACCCAAAAACTATTGAAATGATCCCGAAAAAGTCCCAAAATCTATTATATATATGTAAATGCGCAAACATAACAGCTTTCTTGAGCTTAGGTACAAACAGTTTTTACAAAAACAAAATCTGTGCGTGGGGATTCAGAGAAGCAAATGCTTTTGAAAAAAAGCACAAATAAGCTAGATCATGACAAGGCCCTTCGTGGCTAGACTTAGTGATATAAAATAAAATGGAAAATTGAAAAAAAAAGTAAAATCAGAAATAGAAAAGTGATTGAAAATAAAAAAATAAAATTTGTTGGAAATGAAAGGAAAGGGAATAATATAAAATAAATAAAAATGAAACAAAATGAAATAAATAAAAGTATTAAATTAAGAAAATAATAGGAAAGGAAAGGGATGGATAAAAGGAAAAAGAAAGAAAAAAGGAAGGTAAGTTAAGGTAAGGAACGGAAAATATGACAGAAAAATCAAAGGGAAAGGAAAGGAATGGAAAAGAAAAAAGGAAGGGAAAGAAAATATGGAAAATAAATGAAAATAAAAAGAAAGAAAAATAAAGGAAAGAAAGGTAATGAAAAGCTAAAAAAATAAGTTAAGGAAATAATGAAAGAAAAAGAAAAGCAAAGGAGTTGCGGAAAGGAATAAAAGAAAATAAGGAAACGGTAGGAAAGGAAAGGTCAGAAAAGGAAAGGTAAGGAAACGAAATGACAGGAAGGGAAATTTAAGAAAAAAAGTGAAAGAAAATAAAGGTAAGAAATAAATAAAAGAAAAGAAATGAAATTAAAAAAAATGAATAAAATGAAAGGAAACTAAAGCAACGGAAACTAAAGGAAAAAGGAATGTAATGGAAATAAAAGAAACGAAAAGAAAGAAAAATAAAAGAAAAGAATAGAGAAGAACAGAAAAGAAAGAAAGAAAGAAGGGAAATAAAATGAAATGAAAGAAGAGAAAAGGAAAGAAAAGGAAAGAAGTGAAAAGGAAAGAAAAGGAAAAGAACGGAGAAGATAAGGGAAGGAAATAAAAGGGAAGAGAACGAAAGAGAAGTAGAAGAAATAAATTGAGATGAAAGGAGAGGAAAGGAAAGGAAAGAAATACGTATGAAGACGACCTAAGAAGAATAAATAATTATCAACATTGAAACTATATTACTGAATGGTGTAAAGAGGGAGGAAAAGGCAAAATGAATAGGAATGTATAGAAACCAAAAATATACAAAATATGGAAAAGAAAGGAAAATTTAAGAAATAGCAAAAAGGTAGGAAAATAAAATAAGGTTTTGTGGTTGAATTTCAACCACTGGGCGAACTCTAGTATATCAAAAAAAGGCCTAAATGATTCCAAAAAATCCCTGAATAATCTCGAAATGATCCTGAAAAGCCACGAATATATAAAAAGAACTAGAACTAATGGCGACGATATACAGGCAGGCTATCATAACCTCTAACGAGATTTTCGCCGAGTTTCTCTTCCAATTTGTGGTGTGCTGCTTTGAATTGGCGGGACCTGCAGATTTTGCCGACTCCGAATGGCACTTGCAAATCAAATGAGTTATTGCTGAGAAGCTATTCATGGCACCCGGAGAGTTTGCCAAACTACTGCCGAGTGGTGACCTCGTTTAGGAAAATTAATAATTAAATAATTTTT
Organism: Campiglossa producta; assembly: GCA_964058755.1. Classification (NCBI taxonomy): domain Eukaryota; kingdom Metazoa; phylum Arthropoda; class Insecta; order Diptera; family Tephritidae; genus Campiglossa; species Campiglossa producta. Next base: position 44,048,939 of record CAXKVI010000003.1, on the reverse strand, counting down.
GATGTTGCTTTTGCCGGGTATCGATACCCGACTACTTGGTGTAGTAGGCCGAACACACTACCGCTACACCACGGCGGTCGCCGGTTTCGAAATATTCCAAGAAGAAACGAAGTTGTCCCAAAAAAAAATGTACCATAGTGGGACCACAAAAAATTCGATACATTTTGAGTCGCAATTTTTAACGAATTATTATCGCCTCTTGTTTACTTAAAATAAATATTATTATTTATGTAATTAAAAATCTCTTAGACAAAATACTTGTGTTCATATTCGTCAGTGTTAAGCACATTTTTATGATAATATGTATAACAATATGTATTTGTTTTAAATCTTCCTGCATAAAAACTATAATACCCACTTAGAGCTTACATACACAATTATATACAAGTACATCTAGATTTCTTTAAAACTAAAAAATCAATCTCTTACTATCCTTTTACCAGTACTTCAAATTTTCCAAACCTCTCGCGCTTACTTCCTCCTTTTTTGCTGCCACTTCAAAGCTCGCCACGTTCAACCAACTTCATTAGCCTCAAAATGCGATCATATAACAGCTCGTGAGCATCCACACCCCAAACAAAATCCAAATGATTAAAGCTAGGATAGCCCACTAAAAATTTACCAATAACATTTGGCAGCTGAAGGTGCAACCGCTCAACATCGACCGGTGTTGCCAGCCAATCGTTTCTTGAATAATGTAATGCCACCTTGTTGCGCACATTCTCCAAATGATATTCAGGTGGTGAGACTTTGTTGTAAATCCAATAGTTGCGTACCCAACCATAGTCGTATTGACGAAACTGGCCTGATCGTTTTAATTGACCGAAGTGTTGCATTTGCTTTGTGGAAGCGCCAGCTGGTGAGTGGCCCAGAACAACTGGCAGCATTGTCTGAAAGAAAAGAGGAAGATGGATCTTGAGTTGTTTTAATATGGAAGAAAACTAGTAAAGGGACTGTAAAACTAAAATTTTGACATGAGGAAATTTACTAGTTAGGGGATAAGAGTAACTATTTTATGAGGCTATGAAAGTTCAAACAAATTGCCAGTTCCAACAGGTTTAGAATGGTTAAGAATTATTCATTTGCCGATTTCTGAATGGTTTTAAGGCTCACTTTTCGAATATATTCCGAAATAGTTCTGAAATGATCCCAAAAAGGCTCGAAACAGCCAACAAAAATTCCTGAAATAGTCCTAAAACGACCTGGAAAACCTCGCAAGAAAGTCCCGAACAAGTCCAAAAATTACCCCGAAATGACCCCACAATGTACTCAAAAAGGTCGCGAAATAGTCCAACCATGTCTCGGAACGATATCTAAAATGGTTTGAAAAAGTCCCGAGATGATCTCCCCGGGAAATGTTCCGAAAAAGTCCAGAAATTATCGGACAAAAATTCCCGAAAATATCTCAAAAAAGTCTGCAAAAAACCAAAATGAGACCAGAAAAGTCTCGAAATGATCCCAAAAAGTCCCAAAATAGCCCGAATTGATCCCGAAAGGCATCCTAATTATTATGAGAACTCAGAAAAACTCGTATAACCAACATCGTTTTAGTTCGAAAATATTTACTTTACTCAAAACTCACCTCATTCGCTTGCGCTCTATCGAAGCCCGAAATCAAGAAGATCACATCCGAACAAATATCCAATGTAAAGGTGTCTTCATCACAAATCAACTGACTAAACATGGTCATGAACTCGTTATTGGGCAAAAACTCGTGAGCGCCTATCAACTTCAAAAGCATCTGAAAAAAAATTGCAGAATACGAATAAAATCATTCAAAGTATTTCATTATAAAAGCATTTCAATTTATACCACATACACCGAGGGGATCTTGAAAGAAGGCCAAAAACTCCACCACCGGACTTTTGCTATGCTTAACATAAGCCACTGGCGCCAAAGCTTGCATCAAAACGATTTTCTCACTATACTCCGGATGTTCACTGCACATAATCCAAAAGGTCATGGTACCCTGTGAATGACCGATGTAGTGCAATCTGTCATTGGACGTGTGAGCTAAAATATAATCAATGCTAGCGGGTAAATCGTATTTGCCCATTTCATGAAAGGTAAAATCCCAAAACTTGGCATGCTTTGTGGTGTATTTTGTGTGATTGCGGGAGTAGGTATTGCCACGAACATTCGGCATCCAAACGTCATAGCCTTCGTCATAGAGAAGATACGCTGAAATGATAGAAGAAAATCAAATTATAAATATAAATTTTACACGGCAAATTTAGATAGGTGGCAACCTTGTTAACCGCCCTAAGTGGCAACACCCAAGTAGATACTTTTCGAATGAGGAAAACTATCTACGTATCTACCAAATTCAGTCGTTCCCGAGATATTAGATACATATTAGATACACCAAAAAAATTTAATTTCCGTCCCTTTTTTTATTTCCTATTCAAATTTGACTCTCCATTAAAACATTGCATCGCCGCCTAAGAAGTTAACTTCAAAAACTAAAATATTCCTTGAAAATAAACTTTTTCAAACATTCAGTTTCTTTTTTTCCCTTTCTTTATTGGGTGATCTTTCATATAAGTTAAACAATAATTGTAAATTTTTTATTTTAACGTTAATCACGTTTTAATTGCGTCATGTGTGGGAAGAAACAAAACAATTGAACATAACTTGTAAGATCAGTCATCTATGTATTAGAAAAGTAATTAAAATAAATGTAGAAATTATGTAGTTATACTCTTCTCACCAAACTTTTTGTTGCTATTCTTGGGCCGGTCTTACTACTCATGCTAATTAGGGGTCATAAAATAAAATGTTGTATTATGCACTCTATGTTTTTGACCTTCACCTAATATTTGATTAACCAAGAGTATTTAAGAGTAGGTAGCCTAAGAAAAAAACACTATTAGAACAAGTAAGGAAGTCTAAGTTCGGGTAAGCCGAACATTAAATACCCAGTGTATGGAAACAATATTAGCACCTATAAGGTATATATTTTCTATATATATTATAATTTGGGCAAAACGAACTCAATAAATTTATTAGTTAGTTTATAAAATTAATATTTATTTATGCTGCGGTATAACATATATGTAGGTACATTGTTCGTGTGCCCTCAAAATATTACTTATAGTTGAATGCATTTCTTACTTCTAATATACTTACGCCCAATTTGTGACAAAGTTTTAAATTGAAAAAAATATGTTTGGGCCTGTTTTTCGAAATTCAAATTATTTTCAAAGTTATAGAAACCGCTCTGCACAGCCTAGTGTCTGTCATTGAGAAATCGCTGTGTGAAAAGGACTACTGTCTCGTGGCCCTCCTAGACATTGAGGGGGCTTTCAACAATATAAGCCCGGAGGATATCAACTCCGCTCTAACTAATCTGGGAGTAGATAGACCTCTAACTGGTTTAATTGACCAACTTTTAATGGGAAGGAAAATAGCTTCTTCACTTGGTACGGTTGAGTTATCACGCTATGTCACAAGGGGAACACCCCAGGGTGGTGTTCTTTCCCCGCTTTTATGGAACCTCACAGTCAACTCGTTGCTACGTGACACAAGCTGGGGGGGCGGGAAGATAGTGGCATACGCAGACGATTTAGCTATTGCATTCAGAGGCAAGTTCCCACAAACTCTGTGTGACCTGATGCAAGTAGCACTGCGAGAAGTTTCGACGTGGTCCTCTCGCTGCGGACTTAGTATCAACCCAGGGAAGGTGGAACTTGTCCTCTTCACCAACCGGTACAAAATACCGCCACTAAGCCTACCAGAACTAGATGGCACGCGCCTGGGCTTGTCGGATAAGGCCAAGTTTCTAGGCATAGTTCTGGACAGGAAATTGAATTGGAAGGAGAATGTTCTTCAGCGCCAGAAGAAAGCTTGCATCGCTCTTTACACCTGCAAAAGAGCCATTGGCAAAAAATGGGGGCTCAGCCCTAGAGTATGCAGTTGGATCTACACGGGCATCATTCGCCCAATCATGCTTTATGGAGTCGTCGTATGGTGGCCTGCGCTGAGCAAGGCAACATACCTGAATCTGTTGCGGAAAGTCCATAGATCCAATATGATCTGTATAAGCGGTGCGCTAAGGACAACGCCCAACGAAGCCCTCCAGGTCATTCTGGGCATTTTGCCACTTGATCTGGAAGGGTTTCGGTCAGCGGCGGCATCAGCTCTGCGCCTAAGAGAAACCTCCAGTTGGGCTGCGGGTACTATTGGACACTCCAGTATTCTGGAATCTTACAGCTTTCTCCCTCTAAGCACAGATCGTTGTGCGACTACTACAGTCGGGGATAGCTGTTTCAAAATAAACATTCCCAGCAGAGAAGACTGGGAGAGGACGGATTGGTGTCCCGAAACAAATGGTGGCACTTCCATATACACCGACGGCTCGAAGTTGGACGGCAGAGTTGGAGGAGGCGTTTATTCAAGGGATTTGGACCTTTAGCTCTCCTTCAGACTACCTGATCATTGTAGCGTCTTCCAGGCGGAAGTCTCGGCAATCCTGGACGCCGCGGCCTGGTTAAGCAAACGTGTTATCGGAGAAGATATCGCTATTTTCAGCGATAGCCAAGCGGCCATCAAATCCCTTGGCTCATACACGTTCAACTCTGAACTGACGCTCAGCTGTCGTCGATCTCTTCAGGAGATGGCCCAACAGAACCGCGTAAACCTCATATGGGTCCCGGGACATAGGGACATTGAGGGAAACTGTAAGGCAGACGAGCTTGCCAGGCAGGGCACGACCAAGCAGGTTCTTCAGGATAAAGAGAGCTTAGGTATGCCGTTTGCCACATGCAAACTAATGCTGAAGGAGCACACACTCCGTCAAGCCAACGAAAGATGGCTGCAATCCCCAGGGTGTCGCATATCGAAACAAACCTGGCCAAAATGGTATCTTAAAAGGTCTAGATGCATTTATGCCCTAACTAGGAGGGAAATCTGCATATTGATAGGGGTATTAACCGGTCACTGCCTCATTGGTAGGCATGCAGAAAGGCTAGGTGTGCCCTACCGACGATGCTGCAGGAGTTGCAAAGATGATGAGGAGGAGGAAACAGTGGATCACCTCATCTGCAACTGTCCGGCTTTAAGCGGCGCGAGAACGCGCTTTTTGGGAGTTCCGTTCCTGGATAGCCTAAGCCAGATCGCGGAACTGGACATAAAGGACTTGATGGGCTTCATAAAGTCATCTAAGTGGTTCGAGGAGGAGTAACGGTGTCGGTTTAGGAGTGTCAGTCCCGGGATTCTGCTATGTGGAAAATCCTAACAACTCAGGGATTTTCCATATGGCTGGGTCCCGGGACTGACTTTCCTTGTGTTGGTGGTATCACAACGGGCCTTTCAAAACTGGCCTAAGTGTGCCTCTGCGGCAGCCACTTGAACCTAACCTAACCTATAGCTATCACCACTTTTCGAAATTCCTTACTTTTTGATGTAAATAACTTCCGCTCCCTTAAAGTGCCAAACTAATTTTTTTTGCTAATAGTTACTAATGCAATGCCCAACAACATCATACAAAAGCGCCATCTCGCCACGATGCAGAAGTTAAAAATTAATGTTTGTAAAAAAAATTTTTTTGCAAAAATTGGAAATGTCCTTTTGTAGAAGATACCATCTTTTATATATATTTAAAAAATTAGCACAATCGGTTTGACCAATCGTGAGAAAATCATCAAAAAGTGAGGAATTTCGAAAACTGTTGATAGATATAACTTTCAAAATAATTCGAATTTTGAAAAATTGTATACGTATTTTTGTTTATTCGTTCTGAGCCATACTACCCACTTTCAATAAAATCCATGGCCGTCGAAAAAATTATAGGTGGCTCACTTAACAAAATTAACTCTTCTTTTAAGACTCGTTAATAGTAGACAATTCCTTACAAATTTAACTACCAAATTATACTATAATTATACTATTTTAGTTATTTACCTTACCGAATTATGTCAATTTATGAGATTTTCGAAATTTTCCATATTGAGAGTGGACGTGATTGGGAAGCGATTTCGTTTAATTTCAACAGGTATACTTCCTATAACTCTAGTATACCTTGTGCCGAATTTCACGATTCTACCGTAATCAGTTTAAAACTTACGACCAGTCTTTTAGGTGATTTTCTAAATTTTCGATATCGAGAGTAGCAGTGGTTGGACGGGGATTTTATCCAATTTCATAACGTATACTCCCAACAGTACTAGTATGATTTGTGCCAAATTTCATCGTTCTACCATAATTTGCTTAAAAGTTACGACCAGTCGAATTTTCAAAAATGCCTCCCTTGAAAGTGGGCGGTACCACGCCCACTTTTTAAAATTTAACAGAAAATCATAATAGAATGATAAGAGAGATTCACCTATGAAATTATACCATTTTATCAATTTCAGCTACCGATATATGTCAGTTTATGTGATTTTCGAAATTTTCGATACCGACAAAAGGGGCGTGGTTATAATCCGAGTAATCTGTATACCAAATTTCATGCAAATTCCTCAATTTTTACTCAAGTTATGTTAATTTGTATGATTTTCGAAATTTTCGATCTCGAAGAAGGGGGCGTGGTTATCATCCGATTTCGCCCATTTTCAATAGCAACCTACCTGGGCCAAAAAGTAACCTGTATATAAAATTTCATGCAAATATCTTAATTTTTACTCAAGTTATCGTTTACAAAGACGGACAGACGGACGGACAGACGGACGGACATGCCTGAATAGACTCCTCTTTTCAACCGAAGAACTTTTATACATGGATCTTGATTATTTTGCGCCGGTACATAGTACAGTTATGTGGACAAAATTATAATACCTCTGTGCTAGTACGCTTGGTATAAAAATGCCTCCCATAAAAGTGGGCGTGGCCCCATCAAAAAATCGTTATATAATGACCATGGGGATTCACCTATAAAATTATATAATTTTACCCATTTCCGTTAGCGAATTATGTCAATTTATGTGATTTTCGAAATTTTCGATATCGAAAGTGGGCATGGTTGGAGGGCGATTTTATCCATTTTCATCAGGTATACTCCCAACGATACTAGTATGCTTTTTGCCAAATTCCATCGTTCTATCGTAATCAATTTAAAAGTTACGACCAGTCAAATTTTCAAAAATGCCTTACTAAAAGTGGGCGGTGCCACGCCCCCTATAAAAAATTTATGGAAAAATCATAAGAGAATTACCAGGGGGATCCACCTATAAAATTATATCATTTTAGTCATTTCAGCTACCGAGATATGTCAATTTATGTGATTTTCGGCGGTGCCACGCCCACTATAAAAAGTTTATGGAAAAATCATAAGAGAATGACCAGGGGGATTCACCTATAAAATTATATCATTTTAGCCATTTCAGCTGCCGAGATAAGTCAATTTGTGTGATTTTCGAAATTTTCGATATCGAAAAAGGGGGCGTGGTTATCATCCGATTTCGCCAATTTTCAATAGCAACCTACCTTGGCCAGAAAGTAACCTGTGCACAAAATTTCATGTAAATATCTCAATTTTTACTCAAGTTATCGTGTACACGGACGGACAGACGGACGCACATGCCTTAATCAACTCCTCTTTTAATCCTAAGAACTTTCATATATGGCTCTATATCTATCTCGATTATTTTGTGCCGTTACAAACAGTCGTTATGTGAACAAAGTTAATATACCCTAGTACTAGTACTAGTACAATGGGGATAAAAAGCATTTCTAAAGTCAAGCTTCAAGAAGGCTAAATCCTCAATTACATAAAACTTTGCTTCAACTCGGACTTTGACTTTGATAGATAAAATTTTGCTTGCTTTGACAATCAGCTGTTAATGACTTTGCTTTGGTTTTCATTTTTGCGGGAGCATGTATTGTTATCGCCACTATCTAAAATCTATTACCTGCTAGAATTAATCGACTGTCAATTCTCTTATCTATAAACTATAATGACATATTAATGACAGATCGTAGAATGACTTCTATAATTGCGCCAAATTCTTCTTTTCGTTGTACTTTAATAAAGTCGAATGCACAAAGCGCAGCTCAAAAGCAATTTATATAGAAGTCATCTTACGTCTTGGTTTTCATACCTTAAAGTATGTATAATTACACTTTCATGTATATATTCTACTTAGAAACAGAATTCATTGTAACTTATTCCCGAAACAGGAATTTTAACAAAACGCATTGGCAAAACGCATTGATATATTCTTGACTACATGTAAAACTATTCCGAATAAAGCCTATATCTACATTTAGCTATCGCCGTTTTCGTTCAAGATTCTAGGAAAATCAGGACGCTATCGTTCCGTTGGGAAACTGTCTCAACATTTTAAAATTCTTTAAGTACCACAAAAGGATTCGCTTGAGTGCTGCTGGTATACCTACACGTGCCCGTGCTAACCTCAAAGTAAGTACAATATGAATTTTGCATTTAGAAGTCAACCACCACACCCGCCGCAATGTTCACATTGCAAAAACGACAAGATTAAAGTGGACTTCGTTTTCTGCGTTAAATGTCAAAACGCGTTCCATGAATCTTGTGCCTACGCTGTCTCCGACTCCTCTCTGCAAGTATGGAAATGTCTAAAATGCTTAGAATCGGCTTCAACGCCATCAAACAGAAGTTCTTCAAGTCGCAGTTCTAGTTTGACAAATCGTGCAGCTGAACTTGAGCTTCAACGATTGGAGGAAGAGAGGCAGATGGCCATAGCGCGTGACAAAGAGTTCCTTGACAGAAAATATAAACTTCTTGTAATGCATAACCTAAACATGCCACCTCGGCATCAAGAAAATTCAGATAGTCGCAGTTCTGTAAGATCAATGTATTTTGATACCATAACAAGCAATGTCGCAACAAATTCGAAAAACGAAAACTTGTCATTGTACCCTAATATACCCATTACCGATACATGCGAGCAAAACAAAATGCAAAATAAGTCAACGTGCGTGCCGGAGAAGTCAGTGAATGCGGCTACAGTCGCTGGTCAGCTTGACGCTACAGTGCGCCATACAAATTCTGCGCTGACGTGTGCGCCTATGACATCGACAATCTTCGATGAACAAGCTGCTAGAGTGCAGCAAACCAATTCTGCGCTGACGCGTGCGCCTATGACATCGACAACCTTCGATGAACCAGCTGCTAGAGTGCAGCAAACGAATTCTGCGCTGACGTGTGCGCCTATGACATCGACAACCTTCGATGAACCAGCTGCTAGAGTGCAGCAAACGAATTCTGCGCTGACGTGTGCGCCTATGACATCGACAACCTTCGATGAACCAGCTGCTAGAGTGCAGCAAACCAATTCTGCGCTGACGCGTGCGCCTATGACATCGACAACCTTCGATGAGCAAGCTGCTAGAGTGCAGCAAACCAATTCTGCGCTAACGTGTGCGCCTATGACATCGACAACCTTCGCTGAACAAGCTGCTAGAGTGCAGCAAACCAATTCTGCGCTAACGTGCGTGCCTATGACATCGACAACTTTCGATCAATCCGCTGCTAGAGTGCAGCAAACGGATTCGGCACCATCGAACATCCCTATCACGGCAACAGCTGCTCAATCTAATAACCTAGTGCATCAGCTAAATGGTTCCCTAACGTGGGAGCCTACGACGTCGACGCAAGCAGTAGCCGCTACTGCGCAGACCGCTACTATAACGCAAAATATGCAGTCTCTGCCTATGCCTTCAGCGGCAACACAATCTTGCCTTACATCGACTTTCGCAAACTCTTTGCCTATATGTGCACCACAATCAAATTTTATTTCTCCAACAGCGCAAATGAACACACAGCTTAATTCAACATATTCTTTGAACACTAACCTATCCAGGACTCAAATAAGTGCACGCCAATCTGTGCCTAAGGAATTGCCTACTTTTTCCGGCCAGCCAGAAGAATGGCCGCTCTTTAGTTCTACGTTTCAATGGTCAACAATAGTATGTGGCTTAACAGATGCCGAAAATTTGATAAGGCTCCAACGATGCCTCCGCGGCGAAGCCCTGCAAGCTGTTAAGCACATTCTCGTTCATCCCTCCTGTGTTAGTACTGCAATGTCCACTCTTAAATTGCTATATGGCCAGCCGGAAAAAATACTGTATTCTGTAAAAAATAGATTAAAGTTATTACCACAAGTAAATCAAAACAAAATAGAAACATTTACACATTTTGCCATTGGTGTTAAAAACTTGCAGACAACTATCGAGGCATGCGGATTACACGAAGAAATGAATAACTCGTCGTTGTTACAAGAGTTGATAGAAAAACTGCCTCCAATTTATCAAATTAGTTGGGGTACACATAAACTTGATTTGGCCAAAACTAATAGACGTCCAAATTTAGCTGAATTCTCCAACTGGATATATAATGTCGGTTTGTCTGCGAGCACTGTTGTTTCACCAAATTATTCTGCTTCTATTGAGAAAACAGCTGTTCGTACAATTGACAACAAGAAAGCTTATATTCACCTTCACAAAGAGGGTAAAGAAGAAGAGACAGCATGTTGTGTATGTAAAAAGTTCTGCAACAATGTGGCTAGTTGCAAAATGTTTAAATCGCTAGACCGTGGTGAAAAATGGAATGCAATAAGAAAAAATAACTTGTGTAAACAATGTTTGCAAAAACACTCAAATTTCAGATCGTGCGCAGAGATATGCGGAGTAAATAATTGTCGGCTCAAACATCATGCTCTGCTTCATAGAAACATGGATTGTAAGCAGAAATCATACTCTCCACAAATAAAATCGACTGAAATAGATGTAAAGACCGAAAAACATAAACTAAATGCGCATAACGCACAAATTGGTGACATTCTATTTAAAATTATCCCGATAACGTTAAAGGGAAATAATGAGAAAATAGTAAATACGTTTGCTTTTATCGATGAAGGCTCTTCAGTGAGTTTATTAGATGAAGAAATCGCTAATGAATTGCAACTAAGCGGCCAGCCACAAGCATTGTGTTTGAAGTGGACTGGTGAAATACAGCGCGAAGAAAAGTCATCAAGAAACTTGAATGTTGAAATTTTAACAAGCAAAACAAGGAAAATAAAACTGAATGTACACACCGTTAGTAACTTGTCGCTGCCAATGCAAACAATAAATATTGCAGATCTATGTAAACAATTTAGACATTTGCAAAATATTCCAATTCAAGGCTACAAAAACGCCAAACCGCGGCTTCTCATAGGAGTAGATAATTGGAAAATAGGAATTCCGCATATCATTCGAGAGGGAAGGCCTACGGAACCGGTAGCGATCAAGACTGCACTTGGGTGGTTAATTTACGGAGCATGTAATAACAAGCAAAAACTTAGTGAATCTTATAGCTTGCACATCTGCGAGTGTAGTTACGATGGTGATACAAAGTTACATGAAATGGTTAAACAATTCTACTCATTAGAAAATATTGGCGTTAATTTAGCGCCACAACTAAAGGAAAACGCCGAAGACAAACGTTGTCTAAATATGCTAAAGTCGCTAACCAAAAGACGTTCCGATGGTCATTACGAAACTGCACTTTTGTGGCGGTATGATAAATTCGAACTCCCACAAAGCTACGACATGGTAAAGAAAAGACTTTTGTGTCTTGAGAAAAGGTTGATTACTGATCCGCAATTGCTAAGCGTTTTTAGAAAAACCATGTCAGATTATTTGGCTAAGGGTTATATCCGCAAGTCAAATGAAAACAAATTACGCGAGAAAGTCTGGTATTTGCCAATATTCCCTGTATTCAACAAAAATAAACCGGGTAAAACAAGGATAGTCTGGGACGCTGCCGCCAAGGTTAACGGAGTGTCACTTAACAGTCTACTACTGAAAGGGCCCGACATGCTGGAATCGCTTCCTGGTATATTACATCGATTCAGACAGAAGTCTGTAGCGGTGTGTGGTGAAATTGCCGAAATGTTTCACCAGATCTTTATTCGACCTGAAGATCAATACGCTCAATGTTTTCTGTGGCGAGATTGTAAAACCGACATCGAACCGGAAATCTATACAATGAACGTTATGATTTTCGGTGCCACTTGTGCGCCGAATATTTCGCAGTACATTAAGAATCTTAATGCATCAAATTTCGAAAGGGAATTTCCACAAGCAGCTAATACTATTAAGCATAATCATTATGTTGATGATTATTTGGATTCCTTCGATACAGTAGAAGAAGCGATAAAGATAGCCAAGGAGGTTAAATTTATACATAATCAAGGCGGATTCTACATGCGTAATTGGACATCGAATGCAGACAAGGTTCTGCAAGAGCTCAATACCGAAACACAGGCTACTAGTAAAAACCTAATACTTTGCAGCGTTTATGCTATGGAGAAGGTGTTGGGAATATTTTGGATTCCAAGTGATGACAAGTTTACCTTCAAAATATCAGCGATGAAAATAGAGAGTGAAATCTTCACTGGTGATCGTGCCCCTACAAAAAGAGAGGTATTACGCTCGTTAATGTCGCTATACGATCCTCTTGGTCTGCTGGGCCACTTTCTAATGTACGCGAAGATCTTAATGCAGGAAATTTGGCGCAGTGCTATTGCCTGGGACGAAAAGATTTTGCCGGAGCAATTTTCAAAATGGATTAAGTGGGCAAAAATGCTTCCGGATTTAGAAAATATTCGTATAAGTCGCTGTTATCTTAAAAGTTTCGCCAATTACAACTCGCTCGATGTGCAGCTGCATACTTTTGTAGACGCTAGCGAAAATGGATACGCTTCAGTTTCATATTTCAGAATTACAGACGGTAAGGATATCGTGTGTTCATTAATTGGGTCCAGGACTAAAGTGGCACCGTTAAAGCTGACATCCATTCCTCGCTTGGAACTCATGGCCGCGCTTATCGGAGCTAGGCTAGCGAAATATATTGTTCAAAATCACGAACTAAAAATTACCCGCAAGGTCTATTGGTCAGATTCTAAGACGGTATTGAGTTGGCTACATTCTGATCATCGCAAATACAGCCAGTTCGTAGGATTTCGCGTAAGTGAAATTCTAGATTTAACTGATCAAAATGAGTGGAGGTGGATACCGACGAAACTTAATGTCGCAGATGAAGCCACTAAGTGGGTGCGTAAGATAGATCTACAAAACGATAGCCGCTGGTTTAATGGCCCGCAATTTTTATACATGTCTGATGAGAAATGGCCGCCTAACATACATACAATCACAGATACGACGGAAATGAAGCGCCACCTATTGCATACAGTTACAGAGTCAGAAGTCATCGAAGTAGAACGTTTCTCTAAGTGGAGTCGAGTCGTGCGCACTACAGGGTTTGCGCTGCGTTTCATCGGTAACATGAAATCTAAACTACTCGGACGAAAACTACAGTACGGAGAACTAATTCAAGAAGAGATTAAAGCGGCGGAAAATGTCTTATACCGACAAGCGCAGGGTAGCGCCTTCGCTGAGGAAATTGAGAGGTTGAAAAGAAGTAAGCTGTTACCTAAAGCGAGCCCATTATATAAAAAATCTCCATATTTAGATGACAATAATATTTTGCGTATGGATGGTCGCGTAGACATGGCATTTATTGCAGACGGGCCGAAAATGCCTATAATTCTTCCAAAAGAAAATCCGGTAACTACATTAATAATAATGCATTACCATAATCTATATCACCATTTAAATAACGAAACCGTGACAAATGAACTTCGCCAAATTTACTATATACCGCGCCTACGCGTCGTTTATAAGAAACATGTTCGAAATTGTCAAATGTGTAAAATCCAAAAGGCCGTACCGCAGATACCAGAAATGGCTAAGTTGCCTCGCGCAAGAATAACTGCTCATATTTCGCCATTTACTTTCACGGGCGTAGATTTTTTCGGACCTATTATGGTTACAGTAAACCGACACAAAGAAAAGCGATACGGAGTTCTATTCACGTGCTTAACAATAAGAGCGGTACACGTTGAAATCGCATATTCTCTTAATACAAGTTCTTGTATATTGGCTATACGAAATTTTATGGCAAGACGAGGTACCCCGCAAGAATTTTTTAGCGACAACGGGACCAATTTCATCGGTGCCGAGAGAACGCTGCGCGAAGCAGTTGCCGAAGTAGATCGTGATGAGCTCGTCCGTACCTTCACTTCTTCGTATACGAAATGGAATTTCAATCCGCCTCTTGCTCCACATATGGGAGGTGCCTGGGAGCGTTTAGTGCGCTCCATAAAAACTGTCCTATATAAAATAACGCCAACTCGCACACCAAATGAAGAGCTTTTGAGAAGTATGCTGGCTGAAATCGAAAATATCGTTAATTCAAGGCCCTTAACGTACGTCCCTCTTGACGATAGCAATGCTGAAGCTATCACGCCCAATCACCTTTTGCTGGGAAGTTCCAACGGCCTGAAACCATACGCATTATTTGACGACAGCGCAAGTGTGCTAAGAAGCAGTTGGCTTGAATCGCAACGATATGCAGACAAATTTTGGAAACGCTGGTTGACAGAATATTTACCGTCATTAACGTGTAGGACAAAATGGCACGAGAAGGTGAGACCGTTATGCGCCGGGGATCTCGTGGTGGTGGTTGACTCTTCATGCCCTCGCAACGTCTGGCCACGAGGCAAGGTACTCCAAACGAGGTTAGCAAAGGATGGGCAGGTACGTAGTGCAAAAATCATGACCAATAGTGGCATCTTAGATCGGCCGGTTTCAAAGATTGCTGTTTTAGACGTGGCTCGAGATCAGGAGTAAGGCGACGAAAGAACTTCTTGCCGTACTGGGGGGTGGAATGTTATCGCCACTATCTAAAATCTATTACCTGCTAGAATTAATCGACTGTCAATTCTCTTATCTATAAACTATAATGACATATTAATGACAGATCGTAGAATGACTTCTATAATTGCGCCAAATTCTTCTTTTCGTTGTACTTTAATAAAGTCGAATGCACAAAGCGCAGCTCAAAAGCAATTTATATAGAAGTCATCTTACGTCTTGGTTTTCATACCTTAAAGTATGTATAATTACACTTTCATGTATATATTCTACTTAGAAACAGAATTCATTGTAACTTATTCCCGAAACAGGAATTTTAACAAAACGCATTGGCAAAACGCATTGATATATTCTTGACTACATGTAAAACTATTCCGAATAAAGCCTATATCTACATTTAGCTATCGCCGTTTTCGTTCAAGATTCTAGGAAAATCAGGACGCTATCGTTCCGTTGGGAAACTGTCTCAACATGTATATTTGTAACAGAACTAAAATTTTAAAAATACCAAATACCAAAATACTCTAAACGCAAAGAAATAAGTAACCAAAACAAATGAATAAAAGAGAAACGTCAAAGCGTTCATTGTAGCATACCTCTGAAGTTGCGCGCAAAGTTTTGAAGTGTCAAATGTCAGCCGAGGTTAACAAAGTTTTATGTAATTGACCCCTAAAGGTTAAGTATGTTTTTATGAGCTAAGCTCGTTGCATTGTATGTAAAACTTTGTGTTGAATTTTTAGATATATGATCCCAATATTGTTATGACTCCGGGGTAACTGAAACTATGATCACGAATTCTGGGAACCTGGTTTGGTTTGAGGATACACGACTCAAAAACCATAAATGAAAGACGTGCTACCCTCCGAGCTGTTCATACACGGGGCGAAAAAAAGCATGCACCGCCTCTTATGCAAAATATGGTCCACAACAGAGGCGACACCGCTAACCGCTAATGAAGCCCAATTAACACAGTGAGCGGGCGGTTAACCAGATAAGCGAGTTTTTAAGGCACACGAGTTAAAGCTTGCTTCTCAAGAGGTACTACTAGGAGGTACTAACTACATCGAAATGTGGCAACAGGGTGGTCAAGCACCGGGACCATAAGGCATGGTCCACGAAGAAAGTCGCATTCTTGTCCATAGCAGAATGTAGATATTTATTAGTCATCTGGAGCTAGGACGATATGGTGCCACCCACTTCCCACAGTCTGCTTTCCTAATGACACTGGTGAAACCCTCTTGGAGGGGTGGAAAGACCGAAGGGTCCAAAGTGAGGCTTTTCACCAGGTACAAACCTCGTAGATACTAATTATTATCATAGCTTCCTAGTTATACTGGTATATTGGAAGTCATTTTCCGGGTAAAAATCCGGTATGCTCCGGAACTAGCCCCTTGTAGTACTAGTTCGTCTGCCGTGGGAATGGTTGTGGTCGTATTTTTCGGTTCATTTTTTCTTAAAAGCACACCTCTACAGAAGTTTACACTTCAAAAATGGAACTTGTTAGTATTGAAAATTGCATGTCTTTCCGTAGAAAATAAAAAGTTTTTTATGAAAGTCTCAACCGATCTAAGAATAATTTCAAACTTACCAAGACCCTTATTCGGTCCCATCATTATCCACGTAGCAGATGAATCCAATAGACCATGCATTAATAGCACTGGTTTCGCGCCTTCACGAGCTATGCGATGCAATTCCAAAATGTAACCATCATCGGTGATCGTATGATGCACTTCGGCAGGGTAACCATACTTTCTTATTAAATCCGGCTAAAGTTGAAGTGAAACAAGAAAAGACACGCACAAATTTATTATTTTCACTTCACAAAGTGCATCAGAAATGTTTGCCTACCGTTTTCAAATGTGAGTCGTCCAGCACATCTGGATCCACATCACGAACAAGACCACGTGGCAAAATATCAACAATATTTAGGGGATTTTCGGTAACCACACGAACCGTGTCCAAAATTGAACGACCGAACTTGGGAATATTGAATAACGAAAGCCCATTAAAATTGAATGACCATGTCGCTGCGGATCGTTCGGTTGTGCTGCTGCTGGACGCATTAATGCTGCAGACGCAGAGGAATGTAAATAACAACAAAAGCTTTAAGCGTAACATGTTGTGGAACGCGCGGCGGTCAATGGGCAACTGTGTTTACAATGCAGCTCACCGCGAGATCAGAGGTCGAGTTCTGTTTGTGCGATTTTTTTGTTGCTCTTTTATCAGTGGGAAATTGGAGATAAGCAGCTGTGTGTGTGGAAAAGAGGGCTCGTTCAATTGGTTTTTTTTTTATTTGCTGTATCATTTATGGTACACGAGTTTTTCACAATAGCACGTTTTAAATTTTCTTCTCTTTCCGTTTCAATAATACCTACACAAAATTTTTTCACAACTTCACTGCTGGCCGTTTAAATATTGAATGGGGATTATTGTTGAATCGCCAGCAATATGAATGACTCTGACCAAAGTTGATAAGATCACTTTATGCTTGTTGTTATTATTATTATTATTTTTGTAAGCATTTGTGTAAAATTATGTCAATTCCCTCAGCTGATAACGGAAAGTGTTGGTCAGCGGAATCATAGCTTATCAGCGGCTCGAGCTCGTATGACGCACCAAGACAAATTTCGCACAAGTAGCGATCTGCCATAAGAGCGTCGTTGGTGCTATAAAAAGAATATCTGTGGACTTTTGGAAAACCCGCTTAAGTCTAAAATCCAAATTTTACAGGAGAGCGAAAAAACACATTTAACTGATAACAAAACTTTTGTTGATACATATTAAAAAGAAATAGGACCATTACATAAAAGGGTCATGATTTCTTATGATTTTCCAGTTAACTATCTTCGACTAACCGCAACAGTTTTATTTTAAACGGAGTTTAAAGGAAATAAGTGCTTCTTCCAAACTGATCTTAGAAAAAATATCCGCTTATGTCAGGTAAGATCATTTACAAAATCACCTGAGACGAAAAATTTCACAAAATTTTTAACCTATTTAGACTTAAGTTCAAGTTAATTTCAAGTTATGCCCGGGGAAAAAGCACTTGCACAGAGTTAGGTTGTTTTTCCAAAAGCAAAATAAAAAAAAATCATCAGATCAAGTTGACTTAAGATGGTTTTCTAAACGATAGTTAGAAGTTTATTTAGAAGGTTTTTTTTCTATCTTATCTGACTTAAGTTGATTTCCCAAATGCACTAGGAAAAAATATCGACTTAAGATGCTTTTTCAAAACTCATATCTCCGTAGCTAGTCACGCTATAAGTACGCCGATAAGACAGAAACGACCGTTATAAAAATGTGCTTTTATGATAAAGAAATTAGAAAATTTACTTATCTCGACTTAAGCAGGTTTTCCAAAAGTCCAGAGATATATAAATACGAGGGTCGACAGTAAAGTTCATTGATACAGTTATACGACCGGGAAAATAGAGTAGCCACGAAATGAAAAAAATTTCGTTCCAAAACTTCAATTTGCATCACTAACCCTTCTATCCATTGTATCAAACAAGAAAACCTACATATTAATAAAATATTTGCAACTTGTGGGACATTTTTATTACTTGCAATAAAAGAGTGAAAAAAATATAGAAGGAAAATGGGCAGGGTTTTGAAATGGTATTATGAAGAATTGCCAATAGGACCAATACCACGATAACCATCAAAGCTATAACTCTTCAGGGGAGTCCGCAGTGCTTCCTGCGACGTTGGTTGATCTACAGATATGATGCCTTCCACCTCTCATTACTCATATTCTCCTTCCTTACGGATGGAGGAATGACACGTCCTAGAAGGTTCCACTGGTCATACCAAATCGCTACCACAAGTGTCGGGGAGTATCGCAGCGTACCGAGTTCGTATCCGGCCAAAGACTGTCAATTTCGGCATCACTCCCCAAAACATTCGGGGAGCCTTTTCACGTTTACAACAACAACAACACGACTCACCCTCCTAAGAGACTCCTAAAAGGCTACCAACGGAGCATATCCCACAGAAAACAGTGCCCAAAACCTTATATTTCTTTCGAGAATATAAAGACGGTACCTTATCAAAACTCAGAAATTTCTTAACAATAACCTAGCATTCATACTAAAGCATCTTTGGACTTATGTGCCCACCCTCGTAAAAACCAATCTATGTTTTTTTTGTCGCCACAAGCACGAGATCAAACAACAATGTAAATAAACACGAAATAAATAATTTATAAATGTTCGTTTCGCGCCGCTACCAGTCGTTGACTGTCTCAGAATCACCAATTGATGATGATAATTCCCACCCAAAACGCTTAGTGAAGGTTGGCTGAGTCGCAGTTTTGAAGAATCGCTGAAGCGTATCAAATATGTTGCCGCAACATGTAGCCAGCAAAATTTCACAGATTTACACAATTCGTTTGGCTTCGAAGGTTGTGAATGGAGCTTTTATTTATGTTTAGGATTGTTTATTACTTCACGCAATTTTTTTTGTTTTGATAACAAAGCTCCTCCTCTTTCCCACTCATACTTATTGAGCAATTTTTCAATGAACTCCTATGTAATCAAAACTATTGTTTGTGATTCGCTGAGCAACGATTTGCAAGATATATTTACGTAGGTAATAGGTAAGTATATAGTACGTCATTTCACTTTTTATTGTATTCTCTGATTATATTTAGCACTAAACTTATATTTATATGTTGGCACTAGATATATGGCTACGTTCTTTTAAGCAACGCTTCATAATTAAAATCTTACTGTATGCACTCACGGCAGAAGATTGACTGAAGGCAAGCAAGCAATTTCGAGCTTCTCAAGTTCAAGA
Source organism: Campiglossa producta (assembly GCA_964058755.1). NCBI lineage: Eukaryota > Metazoa > Arthropoda > Insecta > Diptera > Tephritidae > Campiglossa > Campiglossa producta. Next base: position 44,029,466 of record CAXKVI010000003.1, on the reverse strand, counting down.
CTAGTAGCCACAGCAGAGGCGTGGATAGTGCATATTTTTGTTGGGCCACGCTTAAAGCGGGCTACTCACCTGCCAAGAAATGTCAAACTCCATATAAAAAAACGCTCAAGAAATGGTCAAGAAACGTTTTTTCACGTCAAATTTTCTTGAGCCAATACTCAGTTCATAAGAAAAAATACAGCACTTTTCGATAGTTGGCAACGCCGGTTTACCTCAAGAAATAAATAAGCTCGTATATATTTCTTGAGGTAAACGTGCAGATTCACGGAAAAGGTGAGTACATGTCTCGCTAAACATATTTTGTACATTTTTATAAGAGTAATTTGCAAAAAAATGGAAAATTTGGTAAACGTCAAAATTTCTTGACCAGGCACAAGAAATATATGCTCGTTTTTTTCTTGAGGCATTTCTTGGCAGGTGAGTAGCCCGCTTAAGCAAACAAAAAATATGACCTTATTGCTTTTCTTGATGCACTGCCCAGCAAAAATGGCAAAGTTCTCTAATCAATACTCTGTAGTATCCAATAATAGTCCAATGCCATATGCCTGATGTCCTAGGATTGGACCACCTATATACAATTATCAGTCTATAGAGTAATCCAATGTAAAGCAAGCGTTGGGGTAGATGTTCCTCTCTCACTACGCTTTCTACTCCAACTGGAGTAATCTAGTTGGACCTTTTTTGGAAAATGCTCTTGTGTGGGTGTTCCATGGAGTACGGGATGGAGTACTCCTAGTTGGATTAGGTTGTCCAATCCTAGGACATCGCCATGTTAATTGGAGAACATTTTTATATTGAATTGGATTTTTTTGGAGTAGTATGGGTACTCCAACGTTTTTAGAGGGTGTTTGAGTCGCCAAAAAAGCAGGTAACCGGATTATTTATTACTTGCTTTAAAACAACTAATGAACATTAAAAAAAAATCTCAACCTACGACAAGCAGACAAGCTAATCTTTTTCGATCTCCGGATAGTTGAACGTTTTTTCAAGCTTTCCAGCACCTTGATGTATTCACTGTGGGGCCGAATCATTACATACGATCATGGATCGACAACCATACTCGAGACAATTCCGTAATACGTCAGTCGTATAAGCGAAATGGGATTGTTAGATACGATAGCAAAGTGATTATAATTTATTATCAGTCTCTCGGTCACGTATATAAAAGTCCGATTCGGGACCTGAAATCAGCATCTCAAACGAATGAAAAATTTACTTTCACTCGTTTTATTGAGCTAATTTAGAATAACGGCTAAGTTCTTAGTTATTATTAGCGGAACCTGCAGACATTGCCTTTATCGAGTACTGATTTCATTACATTTGAAAAATGCCCACCATCTCTCTCTTACTTTACTTGTAGCTCCCCATATCCCACTTATTTTCCGTCCTTTCCTATTCCGTTTATCTTTGCCTCTCCCCCTTCATCTTCCGCAATCACCATTCTTTTCTACTTCTTATTCCAGTTTCTTTTCCTTCTTATTTTACCTACATACTTCTTCCTCTACCTCATCTTATTTCCCTTTCTCTCCTCTCTTTTTTTTCATCGATCTCTATGATAGTACCTTCGACAAGATCGATACAAGGCGTTGAAAGTTTTAAGCTCATAAGCATACTCATTAATTTTTATTTAAAACATCAAGTAATTCTGAATGCAAACACAGGGTCTGGAAAGTAGAGCACAGCCTGAGATTAATATATCGGGCAAATTTGCAAAACATCTAAGGTATGTCCCGGAATCACTTCTGGTACCACCCTGCAGCGAAACGTCAAACAAGTGGCCAAAATACTAGTATACAATTATAATTTTCTGGCTGACTAGTATGAGCCAGGGAAATATCCATTTTATACTAGCATACAACTGTATTTTTCTGGTTCATTCGTTTCGTTTGCTTTTTACCTTATAATTCACAGATGGTTTCTCGTGTTAGGGTAAATACAAATAGTCCCTGCTTTCTTAAGAATAAACATAAAAATGAAGGCAAAGGATAAAATAAAGGGTAAGTCATGAAAATAATGCGAATAGTAATTTTTGGTTGAAATCATACTAGTCCAGGTTCAATGTCCTTTGAACTAGTAAGGGGACTAGTATATTTCATAATAGTCCTTTTTGGACTAGTCAGGAGACTAGTGAATTTTTTGGAAACCATACTAGTCCAGGTTGAACTAGTATGAAACTGGTACTTTATAACTAGTATATCATGACTAGTAAATGACTGGTAGTATGTTCTGGTCGAAATCTGACAATTGACATTTCGTAGGGCATCAACACGTACAAAATATCAGTCGCTTATATGATAAAAAGATAAAAGACTGACTAGTTGGGCCTGGTGCACCAACTAGTTGTAAAGTAGTGACCAACTAGTTGCTTTCGCTGCAGGACAGTTATGGATGTTTCTATATCATTATTGAAACAATTTCATGGCTCTCAAATCTAATTAAATGTTTCCTTAAAAACTCCTGAAATAATATCGAAATAGTCCCAAAAAATATCCAAAATATTCTCCAAATGAACTCAAAACAGTTTAACCTTCGAAATAATTTAAGAAATAGTCCACAAAAATCTTCCAAAATATTCCAAACAACTGAATTTATTCACTATATTGGGAGTAATGAACTAAAATTTATTTTTATTTCAAGTCACTCATTTATTAATTTTTATTCTCTGATCCAAAACATTGTCCCATCCTAATGCGAATTTATACAATAAATAGATCTAAGCAAATGGATGCAGTGAGTCATTTATTGCAGACGAATACAGACCTCTAGACTCAACTGTGCATTCTACACAAAACGTACAGAAGAAAATTGCAAATATACAATAACTGTACTTGCCTTTGTGTATAAATATGGTACATTCCATGTGAAATAGATAACCAAGTGGTTGAAATCAACCACTGCCGATTTGAATAAGTTTTCTGGCAAAATATTGGGAGTGCCTGATTTTTTTTAGAATAACAATTTTCAAAAACAGCAAAAAAGCAAAATTTTGCAATTTTATATAACTTAAAAAAACAGGTTTTATTGTAAAAGGGAACACCCCACTTAAATGTATTGAAATCGTTAGCGGGCGATTCCCACCATTTCATGATTTGACATAGAATTGCCCATAAGTATGTAGGTACATACTTTTGTTAATATTCGTGCCTTTTCAATGAACAAATACAAGAAATTCAAAATTGCCTCATTATTATTTTATCAGCTGAATAAAATGACTGTAACAGTGGCGATTTGCAAACTAAAGAAGTAAAAAGGTTCTTGTGAACTTTGTGCACAAAATGACTAAACACCGTTAGATAATACTAAACTTTAAGTACTTCAAACAAAATTATAATAATAAAACGGTTTGTTTTTAAATCGAATATTAATGCTCTATACTTTTAGACAAATTTTATTGCTTGTGTTGGTTTTTGCTCCCTTGATGTTCCCAACAAAGCTACTCTTGCGCTCAAAATCAGGTTCTCCTACATAAACACACAACAGCGGCTCTAGAGTGAATACGTGTTCAGCATTTGTAGTGGTGCAACTTTCAAATTAATTTTTTCATATTATTATTAATTTTTTTAATTATTGGTTTGTTGAGGCACACATAGCTCGAGGATACATATCGATACATATACAATTTTGTATACCTTAGTTGTAGTTATTGCAGTTATTGCAAAAAAAGGGAAACACTTTTGAACATTACGGGGGGGTGAAATACCCCAAACGGAAATAAACCAAATTTGTGTTATAGCTCAACTGAATGTGAAATAACACAAATTTGTGTTATTGCATCACTTTGGTGGACATGAACGCATCACTGACTTTTTTGTGTTCGCACCGCACATTTGTCGTATAAATATGTAGATTTACCGCTGCAGCATAAGCCCAGTAATATATAAGCATACATACATACATTGTAGATACATTCTTTGTTACTCTCAACTGGCCATTATGTATTAAAACAAGTGTTATACAAAAAGTAGATAAAGGTAGAGTTAAGAGAAGAGAGTGTAGAGTGTTTTAAATGAAATCCACACCTCTGATAATGATGATTCGGGTGATGAAGAAATATCCGAAACTGTACCTGTAGACGAACCTCAACAAAATTATATCCTTACAAGAACGGCAACTTTTCTTTGTTCCACGCAAAAATTTTAAAGTTTGTAATGACTGTTTTCAGCAAATGAAAAAGAATGAGGAAGGAAATACAGAAATAATTTGTTCGATTTGCCGAGCAGTTGTTAATGATGCCTTCTCTATATTTTACTAAACTTTACATAACTATGCTTATTTCGTGAATTATTGTTGTGTTTATAAATTTTTTCAAAATTTTTGTTAAATCAAATTTATATTAAATATAGATTGTCACAAAGTTAACAAAAAATGTCAAGTATTGCGTTTGAAGTTAAAAGGGACAAAAGATGTTAAATAAAAATGCCGGGGGGGGGACGGCGCGCGGCCCGCGGGGGTTGGCGCGCCCTTTCGCCCTTCGCGGGAATGTGCACGATCGCGGCGACCGGTCGCAGCGGGTCGTGTGCGGCTTGGCCCCAACGACTTAAGCAGGTTTGATATGAGCCCCTTGCGATCCTGTCTGAAATGAAATACTATATTTGAGCAATAAGACAAATTTTGACTTCTTTCCGAGTGGTAATAAACCAAACCTTAAAATTTTGCTACATTTTGTGTTATTTCACATTCAGTTGAGCAATAACACAAAGTTTGTGTTATTGCCGTTTGGGGTACTTCACCCCCCCCCCCCCGCATTTATAAATTTATATTCAAAAACGTCTGGATGATCTTTTCAATATTTTTTTTTTCGAAATCTTCCAATGAATTTGGAAACGCATTAAAAATAAACGAAACAAGTCCGAGGTAGTTTTTTTTTTTTTTTTTAAAAATATTTCAAACATCTTTCACTCAGCCGTCGTTTTTTTGTTTCAACCGATTTTACCCTTGCTTGCTTATTTTTCACTATTTTAAAAATTATTGCTGTACTTTTTTTTACCCTGTTACGCAAATTATTATACTAGCTATTCATTTTAAAATTCAATTAGAATTTACCTACTAATACGTTTTTTAATTATCGGTTAGGTAATCGCTTTGGAGCCAGCACAATTCAATGCAAAGAACTAAGTAATGTTCATAGGTACACTTTTGGCACATTAGCAGTTTCGTTATGCAAGTCATTAACTAAGTATTAAAGTAATTTAACACATAATCAAATTGCTGAGTATAATTTTTTTATTCAACTCGACTACTTTATTGACAAAAAACTAATAACATCTGCAAATTCATTAACAAAACTATCTAGAAGTTTAAAATTGCATTTACTTTAGGACTTTTGTTAACTTTCAATTTTTTTGTTGAATTACCCTACAAAAAATGCGATTAGTATAGGATGAGTCGCAAAGGCAAATGCGACTAATGCCAGTTCTGATCATTTTGTATGGGCTGAACACATTTGTTTGAGCATGTCCTATGGAGAGACCAATTTTTCACATTTATAATCGAACGGGTACGAAAGGACTTATCCACTTTATAACCAAACGGGTGCTTTGACGCCCTAGTGTTTGCTAAAAAAAAAAAATTTTCCTTCCACTATACATTCAGAAAAAAGTTTCCTTATTTTGTCTCCAAAGACATGGCTTCCTTAAACTAAGTAAAATATTCCTTTTACAGTAAAAAGAGAAGTCTAACTAATACCAATTTGGTGTTTATATATAACAACGCAGAAAAGTATTAAATTAATACCATGTTCGGTTTAATTAAGGGAGAGAGTATTATTTTCGTATTATTTTAAGACCATTTGCACTAATTTAATTCCAAAAAGGTTGCATTTCAATAGCGACTGGTATTAAAAGCAGACTTTCATTTTTTTCTGTGTAATTTGAAGACTTTTTTCCTCAATTTAAGGACTTTTTTCGTTTAATTTAGTAAAAAAGTCTTAAATTAAGGAAGTCATGTCTTTGGAGCCAAATAAGGGAAATTTTTCTTTGAAATCTTTTGAGTGTGGATCGCACAATTTTTTTGCCAATTGGCTATGGCAATAAAATTTAATTGGGACCACTGTGCATTGCATATATTAGCATCTTTATTCACACAAATTTTAGAAAAAGTTCATGATTTTTACAACTTCGCCCCTCGTGAAGGGTGGATACCTTGGCGCGGTACGAGGGCTTAAGTCGATAGCCACAGGGCTACGCTGCCCTTGTGATCATAGCTCCGTACGGCACTTCATCACGAGAGCAGCCTAGCCTCTCTGGCGCGACGACAAAGATCTTCCCCCTCCCAATCCAGGGTGTTATGCGAAACCGTGCCCATTGGACGTTTGCAGCCGGGAGGCAAATCGTGTTTGAACGGAGCCTCTCTGACACCGGGTCGCCTCAGAGAGTAAGCATGGCCTTACCGCGGTACGGGGCTCTGCCGCGGCGGACGACACATTTTCCCCTACTCTTCCCTTGACCCTAAGCTGGCCTTGTCCGGCGATGGGTCGTACGAACAAGACAAAAACGAAAAATCTAAAAAACAAACAACGCCAAATTTCACTCCTCAGCAAAGGAGAGCTATGGAGGAGCAGGCGAGAAAGCAACAACAACGCCGGAGGACAACCTCCGTTCCACAATCAAGGGGGGGATCGACAGCGATGGCAACTACGAGTCGGTCAACCAACCCTCTATCGAACAAGATTGACTTGATGGGAGCTAGCACCAGTGCGTTTGCCAACGCAGCTAAGCGGACAACGGCGGATGCTAAACTCCCATCAACCGCTGATATGAAAACCAGTATCTTTACATCTGTGGCAGCCGTCTCACGACCTGGCCTCGGAGTTTCGAAGGAAAAGGAAGCTGCAACTGAGATGTCGGCAAGGAGAGCGACCGCGATGGCAGCTACGGGTTCGCACTCCCGGGAGACATCTCCCCGCCGCTTCACATACCACGAGAAAAGAATGGCTGCAAAGATCCTGAAAAGGTATGAAGGGGTACCGCAGGAATCACTGTCGCCGAATTCCAGTAAATCGGTAGAGCTAGCGAAAGCTGTGATACCGGATTTCCAAAATTCTTACATGCCAAAGAGGTTAAAAGTTAACCCTTTCAAGCGCCAGAGATCGGACCTGGAGTTAATTCCCCCTCCCAAGCGGCATCAGAATACCCCTAGAGCGGGCAAACTAAGCTTTGCTGAAGTAACCAAGGATAGGATCCTTATAGGCGTCCTTGACCGAGGCAATGACCGTCTGGCCATCCCCAAGGACCGGTGGCGTTACGTGCGAAATGAACTCGGCAACATTCTTCTCAACGTTGCTCCGGAGTTTCCGGGTAGTTCGGCGCGAGTAACGGATGCGGGTTGACACCAGGATCAGATTAAATTACTCGCATACATTACGAGGATGAAATCCTTTGTACTAAAAACCTTTGAGAGGATATTAAGCGACTACCTCTTAACGACTATTGATAGCAACCTTATCTCTAGCTATCAGCATGAATACACCAAGGGTAAATCAACAGAAACCGCTCTGCACAGCCTAGTGTCTGTCATTGAGAAATCGCTGTGTGAAAAGGACTACTGTCTCGTGGCCCTCCTAGACATTGAGGGGGCTTTCAACAATATAAGCCCGGAGGCTATCAACTCCGCTCTAACTACTCTGGGCGTAGATAGACCTCTAACTGGTTTAATTGACCAACTTTTAATGGGAAGGAAAATAGCTTCTTCACTTGGTACGGTTGAGTTATCACGCTATGTCACAAGGGGAACACCCCAGGGTGGTGTTCTTTCCCCGCTTTTATGGAACCTCACAGTCAACTCGTTGCTACGTGACACAAGCTGGGGGGGCGGGAAGATAGTGGCATACGCAGACGATTTAGCTATTGCATTCAGAGGCAAGTTCCCACAAACTCTGTGTGACCTGATGCAAGTAGCACTGCGAGAAGTTTCGACGTGGTCCTCTCGCTGCGGACTTAGTATCAACCCAGGGAAGGTGGAACTTGTCCTCTTCACCAACCGGTACAAAATACCGCCACTAAGCCTTCCAGAACTAGATGGCACGCGCCTGGGCTTGTCGGATAAGGCCAAGTTTCTAGGCATAGTTCTGGACAGGAAATTGAATTGGAAGGAGAATGTTCTTCAGCGCCAGAAGAAAGCTTGCATCGCTCTTTACACCTGCAAAAGAGCCATTGGCAAAAAATGGGGGCTCAGCCCTAGAGTATGCAGTTGGATCTACACGGCCATCATTCGCCCAATCATGCTTTATGGAGTCGTCGTATGGTGGCCTGCGCTGAGCAAGTCAACATACCTGAATCTGTTGCGGAAAGTTCATAGATCCAATATGATCTGTATAAGCGGTGCGCTAAGGACAACGCCCAACGAAGCCCTCCAGGTCATTCTGGGCATTTTGCCACTTGATCTGGAAGGGTTTCGGTCAGCGGCGGCATCAGCTCTGCGCCTAAGAGAAACCTCCAGTTGGGCTGCGGGTACTATTGGACACTCCAGTATTCTGGAATCTTACAGCTTTCTCCCTCTAAGCACAGATCGTTGTGCGACTACTACAGTCGGGGATAGCTGTTTCAAAATAAACATTCCCAGCAGAGAAGACTGGGAGAGGACGGATTGGTGTCCCGAAACAAATGGTGGCACTTCCATATACACCGACGGCTCGAAGTTGGACGGCAGAGTTGGAGGAGGCGTTTATTCAAGGGATTTGGACCTTGAGCTCTCCTTCAGACTACCTGATCATTGTAGCGTCTTCCAGGCAGAAGTCTCGGCAATCCTGGACGCCGCGGCCTGGTTAAGCAAACGTGTTATCGGAGAAGATATCGCTATTTTCAGCGATAGCCAAGCGGCCATCAAATCCCTTGGCTCATACACGTTCAACTCTGAACTGACGCTCAGCTGTCGTCGATCTCTTCAGGAGATGGCCCAACAGAACCGCGTAAACCTCATATGGGTCCCGGGACATAGGGACATTGAGGGAAACTGTAAGGCAGACGAGCTTGCCAGGCAGGGCACGACCAAGCAGGTTCTTCAGGATAAAGAGCGCTTAGGTATGCCGTTTGCCACATGCAAACTAATGCTGAAGGAGCACACACTCCGTCAAGCCAACGAAAGATGGCTGCAATCCCCAGGGTGTCGCATATCGAAACAAACCTGGCCAAAATGGGATCTTAAAAGGTCTAGACGCATTTATGCCCTAACTAGGAGGGAAATCTGCATATTGATGGGGGTATTAACCGGTCACTGCCTCATTGGTAGGCATGCAGAAAGGCTAGGTGTGCCCTGCCGACGATGCTGCAGGAGTTGCAAAGATGATGAGGAGGAGGAAACAGTGGATCACCTCATCTGCAACTGTCCGGCTTTAAGCGGCGCGAGAACGCGCTTTTTGGGAGTTCCGTTCCTGGATAGCCTAAGCCAGATCGCGGAACTGGACATAAAGGACTTGATGGGCTTCATAAAGTCATCTAAGTGGTTCGAGGAGGAGTAACGGTGTCGGTTTAGGAGTGTCAGTCCCGGGATTCTGCTATGTGGAAAATCCCAACAACTCAGGGATTTTCCATATGGCTGGGTCCCGGGACTGACTTTCCTTGTGTTGGTGGTATCACAACGGGCCTTTCAAAACTGGCCTAAGTGTGCCTCTGCGGCAGCCACTTGAACCTAACCTAACCTAACCTTACGAGGATGCAAAAACCGTAGCACTGTACAAGGCAGCAGCTGCTAAACTGGGTGAAGTCTACAAGGGCGCAAAGATAGAGGTCGTCGACTGGAAGGACATTCCAGCTCGTCCAAGGGCAAGGGCGTGTATTCCGGCCATCCCGGACGAACCCGAGAGAATTCTCGGGATGCTACGGCTAATGAATCCGTCCCTCCCAACGCATGACTGGAGTCAATCTGGTCGGGGATGCGGTAGGGCCCGACAGACAGGTGGCGTTCACCATGAATAAAGAGTCAATCGAGCCCCTCAAAAGGTGCAATGGCCTAGTACACTACAGCGTAGGCCAGATCGTTATCCACGTATATCGTGGTGATGCTCAGCGCGCTGCCTTCTCGGCTGCTCCGGGGGAACCGGAAAACGAATTACCAGAAGAGGAAGCGGAGGATTCCGATGCGGAAAGCATGTTATCCGCCACGTCCCTTGGCCATAGTGCTGTAAACAACTCGGAGATGGAGGACAGCCTACAGGACGAGGAAGTCCTCGACGTCACGGTGGTAGCAGCCAACGCTGAGCGATTAACATCTAACGCTACAGGCAGAAGGACTCCTGCAACGCCACATCGGGCAGTTAATCGGAACAACTCGTCGTTGATAGGCAACCTCCGAGATGGAGCAAACCTCGACGATATGGGGACGGCAGGGAAGTCTGTGCGCTCTCATGTTGGTGGTGCTTCAGATTAATCTGCACAAATCTAAAGTGGCTTCGGCTGCTTTAAGTAAAGGCGACGTGGATGTGGTCCTCATCCAAGAACCCTGGGTCAATAGCACGAGAATCTGCGGATTGGGGACTAAGGGCTTCAAGCTCATTCGAGCCAGCGAGGAGAGCAAAGTCCGAACGTGTATTTTGGTCAAGTCTGAGTTGAACTCCCTTCTCCTACCTAACTACACCAATGGTGATATTACCGCTATCAGTTTAACGGTCGACAGCACCCGCCTGACGGTGGCGTCGGTCTATATGCCCTACGACGCCGAAGAACCCCCACCACAAACGGAGGTGAAAGACCTGGTGTCAAATTTCTGCACGGGTAATCTTATTATTGGAGCGGACGCTAATGCTCACCATGTCCAATGGGGGAGCTCCGATATCAATGCCAGGCGAGTCTCTGTTTGATTACCTCTTAACAACTAACCTGGTAATTTGCAACGTGGGTAATGAGCCTACTTTTATCACTAAGACCCGCAGGGAGGTTATAGACCTCACTATCTGTAGTGAAGGCGCTTATGAGTGGGTCAGAAAATGGCGGGTTCTGGAAGAACATTCATTCTCCGACCACCGTTACATAGAAATGGTTCTAGACTTTATTGTAGAACAACCTATCATGAAGCGCAATCCACCTAACACTAATTGGCAGCTACACAATGAAATATTAGAACGGAAGAGGAAACCCTTGAGCTGCTCTTGAATACACATTTTCCGGGGAATCTGCATGACGCACCACTAGCATCTGCAACAAACCTGGCAGTAAATATACCCATCACTGAGGAAAGGGTAAGGTGGGCAGTTAAGAGCTTTGAACCGTATAAGGCTGCCGGGCCGGACGGGATTATCCCCGCGCAACTTATAAACACGTTGGAGACATCAGCTAAACCTTTCCTTTCCTTTCTTTTCCTTTCCTTTCCTTTTCTTTTCTTTTCTTTTCTTTTCTTTTCTTTTCTTTTCTTTTCTTTTCTTTTCTTTTCTTTTCTTTTCTTTTCTTTTCTTTTCTTTTCTTTTCTTTCCTTTCTTTCCTTTCCTTTTCTTTTCTTTCCTTTCCTTTCTTTTCCTTTCCTTTCCTTTCCTTTCCTTTCCTTCCTTTCCTTTCCTTTCCTTTCCTTTCCTTTCCTTTCCTTTCCTTTCCTTTCCTTCCTTTCCTTTCCTTTCCATTCATTTCCTTTCCTTTCTTTCCTTTCCTTTCCTTTCCTTTCCTTTCCTTTCCTTTCCTTTCCTTTCCTTTCCTTTCCTTTCCTTTCCTTTCCTTTCCTTTCCTTTCCTTTCCTTTCCTTTCCTTTCCTTTCCTTTCCTTCCTTTCCTTTCCTTTCCTTTCCTTTCCTTTCCTTTCCTTTCCTTTCTTTCCTTTCTTTCCTTCCTTTTCTTTCCTTTCCTTTCCTTTCCTTCCTTTCCTTTCCTTTCTTTCCTTTCCTTTCTTTCCTTTCCTTTCCTTTCCTTTCCTTTCCTTTCCTTTCCTTTCCTTTCCTTTCTTTCCTTTCCTTTGCTTTTCTTTCCTTTTCTTTCCTTTCCTTTCCTTTCCTTTCCTTTCTTTTCCTTTTCCTTTTCTTTTCCCTTTCCATTCGTTTCCTTTCATTTCTTTTTGTTTCCTTTCCTTTCCTTTACAATCCTCTCCTTTTCTTTCCTTTCCTTTCCTTTCCTTTCCTTTCCTTTCCTTTCCTTTCCTTTCCTTTCCTTTTCTTTCTTTCCTTTCCTTTCTTTCCTTTCCTTTCCTTTCCTTTCTTTCCTTTCCTTTCCTTTCCTTTCCCTTTCCTTTCCTTTCCTTTCCTTTCCTTTCCTTTCCTTTCCTTTCTTTCCTTTCCTTTCCTTTCCTTTCCTTTCCTTTCCTTTCCTTTCCTTTCCTTTCCTTTCCTTTCCTTTCCCTTCCTTTCCTTTCCTTTCCCTTCCTTTCCTTTCCTTTCCTTTCCTTTCCTTTCCTTTCCTTTCCTTTCCTTTCCTTTCCTTTCCTTTCCTTTCCTTTCCTTTCCTTTCCTTTCCTTTCCTTTCCTTTCCTTTCCTTTCCTTTCCTTTCCTTTCCTTTCCTTTTCTTTCCTTTCCTTTCCTTTCCTTTCCTTTCCTTTCCTTTCCTTTCCTTTCCTTTCCTTTCCTTTCCTTTCCTTTCCTTTCCTTTCCTTTCCTTTCCTTTCCTTTCCTTTCCTTTCCTTTCCTTTCCTTTCCTTTCCTTTCCTTTCCTTTCCTTTCCTTTCCTTTCCTTTCCTTTCCTTTCCTTTCCTTTCCTTTCCTTTCCTTTCCTTTCCTTTCCATTCCTTTCCTCTCCTTTCCTTTACTATCCTCTCCTTTTCTTTCCTTTCCATTTCTTGTCTGTCATTCCTTTTCTTTTCTTTCCTTTCTTTTTCTTACCTTTCCTCTCCTTCTTTTTCCGTCCTTTGATTTCCCTTCCTGCCCCTTGCTTTCCTTTCTTGACATTTCCTTCCTATTCCTTTCCCGCCTTTCCCCTCCCTTTACTGTTGTATCTTTTTCCTTCCTTCCCTTTCTTCACCTTACCATTCGTTTTCCTTCCTTTCCTTTGCATTCCTTTCCTACTCTTCATTTTTCATGCTGGATTATTTTTTAATAAAGTTCATTATTTTATTTATTTTATTTTATCTGAGTTTCTTTCCTGAAGCTGATTTGATATTTTTGCCAGTAATTTTCTATTGGTTTTTTTTTTCTTTACATAAATTCAATTTAAAAGCTTGATGATATGGTTATGTTATTGTACAGTAGAAAATTTTCATTGCTACTATGTTCGTTAATACGTGTATTTTTTGATGTTATTTTTTTGTTGTATATGTATGAATACATATCTCTTTGCCTTTTAGATCACACAGCAGCGACATCTGTAGCTTGCGATGTGTGACTAGGGCTTTTAAGCTGCATCCTCTGTTACGAGTTTTTACAGCGCCATCAATCAAATATTAACGCTCTTCTCTTACCCCAGTTTAGTGACGGAGATCTGACAGCGATAAGCGTCGAGGGGCTAGGTAGAAGTTGCAGGTTCGCATCATTCTATCTAGCTCACGATCACCAAGGACCACTACCATCAAACAACTTTAGAGAGTTCGTGAGTTCCTCAAAACCACGGGACGATATCATCGTGCTAGGCGGCGACGCTAATGCCCATCACAACCAATGGGGCAGCACTGACACAAATGAGCGAGGTGAGTCACTCTATAACTACCTACTAGGCACTAACCTAAGTATATGTAACACGGGGAATGAACCCACCTTCGTAACAAGAAACCGAGAGGAAGTCCTCGATATAACGTTGGTCACTGACTCTCACAGTCACCTCATAGAATCATGGAGGGTGTTAGGCGAGCACTCCTTCTCAGACCATAGATACATTAGCTTCTCCTTAGTAGATTTACATACAAGTCCGAAATATATACAGAATATTAGGAAAACAAATTGGGGTTACTACCAAAAGCTTATTCGCAAATATTTGTCAAATCAGCTGGTAACACCTAGAAAGGAAGAGGAGCTAGACGACCTCGTCAGCTCCTTCAATCAACACTGCAAGATTGCTCTAGACAAGGCGTGTCCGCCTAAAAAGTTAACTGAAACCCACAGACCACCCTGGTGGTCGTCCGATCTAGATAATCTCAGAAGGACATGTAGGTCGGCCTATAACAAAGCCAAACAGGATGGTAGCGCAACATCCTGGGCACTTCACAAAACTAAATTAAGTAACTACAAGAAAGAAATTCGCAAGGCCAAACGGGCCTCCTGGGTGAATTTCTGCAACAATATCGAATCAACATCTGCAGCTTCGCGCCTGAGGAAGGTGCTCTCAAAATCGCCAGCTACACTGAGCCACATACAAATGCCGGATGGGAATTGGACCGATTCGAGCACTGACACAATGAATCTGCTTCTGGATGCTCACTTTCCGACATGCACAGTCACGGCTACTACTACGGTCGGGAATGAAATGCTTTCGGATCAGCTGATAAAGGAAATAACCGATGATAAAAAGCTGGACTGGGCCTTGGCCAGTCTCAAGCCCTACAAATCGCCAGGACCGGACGGAATATTCCCGGCCCAGTTACAACAAACAGCCGAGCTTATTAAGCCCTGGCTGAAGACCATGTTTGTTAGTTGCCTCAGGCTCAACTACGTACCTGCATCATGGAGAGAGGTTAAGGTAGTATTTATCCCAAAATCCGGGAAACCATCCCATTCTAAACCTAATGATTTTAGGCCAATAAGCCTATCTTCATTTCTACTTAAAATTATGGAAAGACTTTTGGAGGACTATGTCAGAAGATCGATAGACTCAACTCACATGTCGCGGGCTCAACACGCCTATAGTAAAGGTAGATCGACTGACACTGCCTTGCATTCTCTGGTATCTGTTATAGAAAAGTCAATTGACACAAAGGAATATACACTAGTGGCTTTCCTTGATATAGCAGGTGCCTTCAACAACGTTCTACCGGAAGCCATCACCTCGGCGTTAACGGGTCTGCGGGTCGATGCCTGCCTTGTGGAGTTTATCCGCAAATTGCTTATTAGCAGACGGATTACTACGGAGCTAGGCGGTAATTCGGTTCACAGACTCGTTAACAGAGGTACCCCGCAAGGAGGTGTTCTCTCTCCGCTCCTGTGGCTGGTTACTGTAAACCAACTTCTACGTCTCATGGAAGCTGAAGGCTACCAAGTGATCGCGTACGCCGATGACATCTGCGTTATCATTCGGGGAAAATTTCCTCAAACCCTCTGCAATTTAATGGAAAATGCTCTAACTAAAGTATGCGACTGGGCGAACGCTTCAGGTTTGGAGGTTAACCCCGAGAAAACCGAACTTGTCCTCTTCACTAGGAGGTACAAAATACCGAACTTAATACCACCAAAAATTGGGAATACAACTTTAGTACTCAGTGACAAAGTCAAATATCTAGGAGTTATTCTAGACAGGAAACTACTCTGGAGCGACAATATAGCGGAACGAGTTAAAAAGGCAACATGCGCGTTGTTTACTTGCAAGAGAGCAATTGGTATATCGTGGGGGTTCTCTCCCAAAGTGGTGCACTGGATATACACAGCTATTGTTCGTCCAATTTTACTGTACGGTGTGCTGGTCTGGTGGCCGGCACTAACCAAGAACACGTACCTCAAGCAGATACAAAAAGTCCAAAGGAGTTCAGAACTCTGCATAACCGGGGCCCTCGGCTCCACTCCGACAGAAGCACTCAACACGATGCTGAATCTTCCACCACTCGATCTGGTGGCTAAAGAAATGGCTGTGATTACAGCTCTGCGACTAAGGGAGACCGACGTATGGAAGGGCGGTACATGTGGTCACGCTACAATTTTAGGCTCCCATGCACCTGTGAGCATACCATTACATACTGACTATTGCACGCCAAGCAACGTGTTCGTTAGGAACTACGAGGTGAAAATACCCACAAGACAAGAATGGGATTACCGACCGCATACTGTGCGGAATGCCATGAACATATTCACCGATGGCTCTAAGCTTGAAGGGAAGGTGGGTGGAGGTATCTTTTCACCGGACCTGGGACTAGAGATCTCCTTTCGTCTTCCCGACCACTGCAGCGTGTACCAAGCAGAAATGCTGGCAATACACGGTGCAGTGAAAAGCCTAGCGTCTACGCCCCAAAACGGCAAACGGATATTTATCTTCTCAGATAGTCAGGCCGCGCTAAAGGCACTGAACTCATATGTCGACAACACAAAGTCGCTAACTGAATGCCGCAGATCTCTTAACGAGATGGCTCAGCACTTCAGTATCAGCCTTATTTGGGTACCTGGTCACAGGGATATTGAAGGCAACTGTATAGCGGATGAGCTGGCCAGAAGAGGTACCACCACTCATCTCCTTCCAGGAAATGATCTGGTAGGCATTCCCATGGCATCTTTTAAACTCCGAGCTAGCACAAATACCTTACAAAGGGCAAATGAGCTCTGGTCAGGTCTCTCGACGTGCGAGATATCAAGGCTAACTTGGCCTTCGTACAACAAAGGACGCACTAACTGTCTGCTGTCACTTAATAAATCCGGTGTCTCATCACTGATAAGGGTGTTAACAGGGCACTGCTTAATAGGCACACATGGTGCTAGGATGGGCGTAATAACTCACGATTACTGTCGCAGTTGCAGATGTATTGAAGAGGAGGAGAGTGTTCAACATCTGCTGTGTCATTGTCCTGCACTCAGCAGAAGACGATTGGCTATTCTCGGCCAACCGTTCATCGATGACCTCACGGAGGTTTCAAAAATGGATATTAGGGCTCTATCGAAATTCATTGATTCCACGAGCTGGTTTGATCCTCTAATTCAAGTGTGAGATTGTGAGAGTGTTGATGTTTGTCTCTCGGATATGGGGTGGGTCTTAAGACCGCATAGGGTATCACAATGGGCCAACTTGACTGGCCTAAGTGGTGGGCAGGGTCCTGCACTCTGTCCTGCCCTCGCAACCTAACCTAACCTAACCTACAGCGCCATGGGTCCTTGGCTAGAATATGAAAGCTTGATGATATGGTCATGTTATTGTACAGTCAATTTATTTAATATATGTAAGTTATTTTTCCAATATTTCAGAAAAGATTTTTTTAAGAAAAATGTAGTTGGTTTCTTTTTAATACAAAAACGACCCACAAGGTCGATAGTCTTCTCTCTTTGAACAAATACGCACACACTTGCTTCTATTTTTGTAAACACTGTAGGTATGTGCGATCAATCAAGTGTATGTACATTGTACATACTTGCTTGTGTTTGTTTTTGTTCCCTTGATGTTTCCAACAAAGCTACTCTTGCGCTCAAAATCAGGTTCTCCTACAAAAACACCAATGCAAGTGCTCATGCCACACAACAGCGGCTCTATAGAGTAAATAGGTGTTTAGCATTTGTAGTGGTGCAACTTTCAAATAAATTTTTTCATATTATAATTAATTCTTTTTTAATTTTTGTTTGTTGAGGCAAACACAGCTCGAGGATACCTATCGATGCATATAAAATAGTGTATACCTTAGAATTGTGGTTATTGCAAAAAGGGAAAAAACATTTGAACATCCCTGAATAAATGGCAAGGTACTCTAATCAATACTCTGTATAGTATTTCAATACCGGAATATCCAATAGTAGTCCAATTTCTTACAAAAAATGTGCTCCAATTAACACGGCGATGTCCTAGGATTGGACCACCTGTTTACAATTAGTAATCCATAGAGTACTCCAATGTAAAGCGAGAGTTGGAGTAGGTGTTCCTCTCTCGCTACGCTTTCTACTCCAACTGGAGTAGTCTAGTTGGACCTTTTTTGGAAAATGCTCTTGTGTGGGTGTTCCATGGAGTGCGGGATGGAGTACTCCTAGTTGGATTAGGTGGTCCAATCCTAGGACATCGCCATGTTTATTGGAGCACCTTTTTTATATGTAATTGGATTTCCTTGGAGTAGTATGGGTACTCCAACGTTTTTACAGGGATAGCGCATTTGTATATAGGAAGATAAGGGATATCTTGATTATTATTTTATGTAGGACTTCTAGTAAAGTTGCATTCCTTGCAATTCGGCAGTTTTTGAGTCATACAGGCACACAGGCAAAAATTCTAAAAAACTCGGATGAGATTAAAATGTTTTTTTTTTTTGTTTACGGAAGCTTCGGCCTCAGCTTGTATGGACTAGTATGTCGATTAGAATTTAGATCTTGGTGGGTCCTATGACTTTATTATTGGCACTTTCAGGAAGGATGTAGCACCTTACACAACTCACTATAGGTAAATGCAGCTACGGCATCATACGGAACTTTTATCACAAACGGCTTGTTCTTAATAATTTGACAAGTGAGCGCAAAGCTTTACATATTTTTCACACTTAGCCACCTTGAACCTCCTATAATCTGATTTTCGTAATATTGTCAACGGCAGATGCCAAAGAAAAGCAACAACAAAACCTTTCGTCGCATAATCAGACTAAAAACTCTTAAGGGACAGACATGTATATTTAAAAAGGCTTGCTGTTGGGCAACCTTGTTGGAGACCTGAAACGTAAAAGGTTCAGTACCTCCACGCACACGCATTATTGATAGCCAAGTGACTTCTTGCGTGGCTTCAGCACAATGAAGTCAGCGGTTCCCCTTTTATGCTTGTGCCAACACTTTTTCTTCCTGTGAATGTAATTATTTGTACCTACTCAGCTGCCAAATTGACTGTGGCGAGAACTCATTGTAGCTGGCAACTGGTTATCGCTTGGGTGGCTGTCGTTCAAGTGGAGCAGTGTAAAAGGAGGAGTATTCATATAACCTCGACTGTAGGTAAACGTAGGTACATATATTGGACTTTAATTTTAAAATTATGAATATCAAGCAATTTGTTATCGTTAAGTCATATGTAGATCTGTAGGTCGATTCCCTAACTATTTTATCGCCAAGTGTTAGCGTTAATTCTGTTTAACGCCATTTTTATCGCTTTTCCCTATTCTCTAAGTGTTAACCACACTAAAAGTCGATAAGCTCGATCAGCTGTTTTCGCTAACACTTTTATTGTAGCTAGTTATCGCGGATTAATTTGATGGTGTTTAAAAGTGTTTAAGAGAAAATAATAAATTTAAGTTGAAATAAAAATGTCTTTTGAGTTTGTGGCGCTTTATTTGGTGCGAAATATTGAAAATATGGAAATGCGTTAAAGGCAAGTTAGAGAATTACAGTTTCGTTAAGAGCAAACGCCAAACCCTGGCGAAAACCTAAAGGCTGGCGAGTGGTTAAAAGTTAGGGAATCAGGCTACTGATATGGTAATTGGTCACAGTGAGCAGTCTTCCGAGTTGAGGCTATAGATGCAATAGAAAAACCAAAATTTTAATAAAATAAAAAATAAATTTGTCTGAAATTTGGTGATATGTTAGAGATACCTTGAAATATCGGATATTGATAATCACTCATCCAAAACTGCCTTAGTAGCTATAAAAATCTCTCAAATAAAAACCAAAAATTCCTTTTTATATTATTTTGTTTTAAATTCTTTAACGGCATTTGTTAATACACAAAAAGCCTTAAAAAGTTGTAAACGCCTTTAACGAATAACCTGTATGCAGGCATACAAAACCCTTATGCCTCAATTACATAAAACTTTATTTCGACTTTGCCTCAGACTTTGACTTTGATAGATAATTCACCAAAAAATTCTGAACGCAAAGAAAAAAGTAACCAAAACAAAAATTTATAAAAGCACAACGTCAAAGCGTTCATTGTAGCATACCTCTGAAGTTGCGCGCAAAGTTTTGAAGTTTCAAATGTCAGGCGAGAGTAATAAAGTTTAATGTAATTGACCCTTTAGTCATCTTGGTAGAAAATGCAAGTCTCTACAAAAGAGGTCTAGGTAAAATTTTCGATAAATGATCTCAGTAAAAAGATATTCAAGGTCAAAATCATATTTTCCAAAGAAACTAGTGTTTGCCGTTGCGTATGAGTAACATTCTTAGATGTAGCTAAAGAAAGTGGTTAAAGGTAAAATTTAAGCTATTAGTTTAAAGTTTAATAAAGTCATGACATTTAGGTCCGGTTTTTCAAGTCAACTTTTAAACATGCACTAAAAAACTGGGCTTTTATAAGAGTCAAAAAACCCTTTCGACCCCTGTTAAAAATCGGGCATCTTTTTTAAATATAAAATTCGATAAATAAATATTTGAAAAATTACTTACCTCCAATTTATAATTCCAATAATTAAAAACTCCCAACTTTTCCTAAAGTGGCATTTCTATCGGCTATTAGTGCCGTCGCGTCAATAATGTTGCGGTATTTAATCCGCTAATTGAATTTGCTACTCACCAAAATCTTTTAAGCTTTACTTCACTTTGTTTTACCACCGCAAGCTTGTGGTACAATTTATCTACGTAACACCCTTTACAACAATACTTCGCATTAAACTGGAACCGTCTGCACTATTCTGCTTTTGCGAGCTTCGCTCAGCAACTATTACCCAGCCACCCACCTGCCCACAATTACAAATCGCTTGCCATTCTTCGGTGAAAAATAATCTCTGTATGCATCACTGGGTTGTTTAATTAACACTTTCCTCATTACATCCAAAGGATTATTTCGCTTATTATGGCTGAAAGAGATGGGGTGAATGTATTAGACGGGGCTAATATTAATATATGAATTTAATTTAATTTTTTTTTTTAATTATATTGAAGTTTCTGTTTAGAACGGCGAATCCGGCCGGCACTGACCTCAAAAAAAAAAAACGAAAACACTTGCTAATTTTTTTGGGATTAGGCTAATGCTATACCCTTTATTAAACTCTAACGTCGGGTTCGAAATCATAAGTCAATTCCTTTTCAATTTAAATCAAGGACTGGAACAGAAACCGTAACCGAAACAAAACGATTCATTTTTCAAAACCGAAACAGTAACCATTATTGAAAGGTACATGAACATGAAATGGTACCTATTATAACTTTGGTCCGATGTTTGTAACTATGAGAAGAAGAATAGATAGATCCATCAATAAGTATACCGAAATGATCAGGATGACGAGATGAGTTGATTTAGCCATGCCCGTCTGTCCGTCTGTCAATCTGTCTGTCTTTGAGATATTTGGCTGAAATTTTGTATGCGGCCACCATTTTCCAATATAGGAATCATTTGTCGGAACCAGCAAGATCGGACCGATATTACATATAGCTCCCGTACAACCGATTATTCCGATAAACCGATTTTGGGCTATAACTCCTGTAATTTAAGAGGAAGGAACGTGAAATGTTGTAAGTATTGCTATTTTTACCACGCTTTTATTAGGTTCACTTGTATGTTTGTTTGTTTGCTTGCTTGCTTGTATGTATGTAACTCTCGTTCGGTTTAAGCCCCAGTCGCCCAAAAACCGAAAAATGTCCCTAAAATATGGGTATCAAACGAAAGGGGAACGCCCCAGGTCTCTTTTGGACATCGACATATTTCGATAAATTTATCGATAACTGAGTTATCGGTCAGAATGTGGTTGCCCGAACACCTTAGAATTTCCCTACAATATGGGTATCAAACGAAAGGTGAAGGCCCCAGGTTTCATTTGGACATCGACATATTTCGATAAATTTATCGATAAATGAGTTATCGGTCAAAATATGATTGCCCAAAAACCTAAAAAATTCCATACAATATGGGTATCAAACGAAAGGTGAAGGCCCCAGGTTTCATTTGGACATCGACATATTTCGATAAATTTATCGATAAATGAGTTATCGGTCAAAATATGATTGCCCAAAAACCTAAAAAATTCCATACAATATGGGTATCAAACGAAAGGTGAAGGCCCCAGGTTTCATTTGGACTTCGATAAATTTATCGATAAATGAGTTATCGGTCAAAATATGATTGCCCAAAAACCTAAAAAATTCCCTACTATATGGGCATCAAACGAAAGGTGAAGGCCCCAGGTTTCATTTGGACTTCGATAAATTTATCGATAAATGAGTTATCGGTCAAAATATGATTGCCCAAAAACCTAAAAAATTCCCTACTATATGGGTATCAAACGAAAGGTAAAGGCCCCAGGTTTCATTTGGACTTCGATATATTTCGATAAATTTATCGATAACTGAGTTATCGGTCAAAATGTGGTTGCCCGAAAACCTTAAAATTTCCCTACAATATGGGTATCAAATGAAAGGTGAAGGCCCCAGGTTTCATTTGGACATCGACATATTTCGATAAATTTATCGATAAATGAGTTATCGGTCAAAATATGATTGCCCAAAAACCTAGAAAATTCCATACAATATGGGTATCAAACGAAAGGTGAGGGCCACAGGTTTCATTTGGACTTTGATATATTTCGATAAATTTATCGATAACTGAGTTATCGGTCAAAATATGATTGCCCAAAAACCTAAAAACTTCCCTACTATATGGGTATCAAACGAAAGGTGAAGGCCCCAGGTTTCATTTGGGCTTCGATAAATTTCGATAAATTTATCGATAACTGAGTTATCGGTCAAAATGTGGTTGCCCGAAAACCTTAAAATTTCCCTACAATATGGGTATCAAACGAAAGGTGAAGGCCCCAGGTTTCATTTGGACATCGACATATTTCGATAAATTTATCGATAAATGAGCTATCGGTCAAAATATGATTGCCCAAAAACCTAAAAAATTCCATACAATATGGGTATCAAACGAAAGGTGAAGGCCCCAGGTTTCATTTGGACTTCGATAAATTTATCGATAACTGAGTTATCGGTCAAAATATGATTGCCCAAAAACCTAAAAAATTCCATACAATATGGGTATCAAACGAAAGGTGAAGGCCCCAGGTTTCATTTGGACTTCGATAAATTTATCGATAAATGAGTTATCGGTCAAAATATGATTGCCCAAAAACCTAAAAAATTCCCTACTATAAGGGTATCAAACGAAAGGTGAAGGCCCCAGGTTTCATTTGGACTTCGATATATTTCGATAAATTTATCGATAACTGAGTTATCGGTCAAAATGTGGTTGCCCGAAAACCTTAAAATTTCCCTACAAAATGGATATCAAACGAAAGGTGAAGGCCCCAGGTTTCATTTGGACATCGACATATTTCGATAAATTTATCGATAAATGAGTTATCGGTCAAAATATGATTGCCCAAAAACCTAGAAAATTCCATACAATATGGGTATCAAACGAAAGGTGAAGGCCACAGGTTTCATTTGGACTTTGATATATTTCGATAAATTTATCGATAACTGAGTTATCGGTCAAAATATGATTGCCCAAAAACCTAAAAACTTCCCTACTATATGGGTATCAAACGAAAGGTGAAGGCCCCAGGTTTCATTTGGACTTCGATATATTTCGATAAATTTATCGATAACTGAGTTATCGGTCAAAATGTGGTTGCCCGAAAACCTAAAATTTCCCTACAATATGGGTATCAAACGAAAGGTGAAGGCCCCAGGTTTCATTTGGACATCGACATATTTCGATAAATTTATCGATAACTAAGTTATCGGTCAAAATATGATTGCCCAAAAACCTAAAAAATTCCCTACAATATGTGTATCAAACGAAAGGTGAAGCCGCAGGTCTCTTTTGGACATCGACATATTTCGATAAATTTATCGATAACTGAGTTATCGGTCAAAATATGATTGCCCAAAAACCTAAAAAATTCCCTACAATATGGGTATCAAACGAAAGCTGAAGGCCCCAGGTCTCTTTGGACATCGACATATTTCGATAAATTTATCGATAACTGAGTTATCGGTCAATATGTGGTTGCCCGAAAACCTTAAAATTTCCCTACAATATGGGTATCAAACGAAAGGTGAAGGCCCCAGGTCTCTTTGGACATCGACATATTTCGATAAATTTATCGATAACTGAGTTATCGGTCAAAATGTGGTTGCCCGAAAACCTTTAAATTTCCCTACAATATGGGTATCAAACGAAAGGTGAAGGCCCCAGGTCTCTTTGGACATCGACATATTTCGATAAATTTATCGATAACTGAGTTATCGGTCAAAATATGGTTGCCCGAAAACCTTAAAATTTCCCTACAGTATGGGTATCAAACGAAAGGGCAAGGCCCCAGGTTTCATTTGGACTTCGATATATTTCGATAAATTTATCGATAATTTCATAGGACATTTGACTAAAAAGTAAAAAATAAATATAGTTTAAAATAACTAAAACTCAAGCTTTTAGAGTTTATTGAACTAAAAAATTGAAAATAATTTTAAAACCCCTACACACACAGAGCCAACAATGCCTAATAAAATAGAACAAAAGTCATAAGATATCTCTATAGATTTTCTTCAAGAAGATGTGCTTCTTATTATTGTAGAGACAGTCTTTTTAATGTTATTAAGAAGATTTTCTTTTTAATATTTTAAATGAAAAATAAAATGATATCGCCCTCACCGAGAATCGAACTTACAATTTTCGGAATGATAAACCCAGCTGTTAACCATCAGGCCATCGCTCACTTTTGATTGCCAGCTTCTAATTACCGATATGTGTAGAGCTGTTAATGTTTCAAAGGAAAATCTTATAAATATATTTAAGAAGATTTCTTTTTAACATTTCTAATTAGGAAAAAAAGAGAGAGAGAATCGAACTTACAATTTTTCGATTGCTAAACCCAGCTGCTAACCATCCGGCCATCGTATACTAATAATTGCCAGCGTCTAACTACACCTTTGTACTAAATGTATAGTTTTTTAATAAGAATTTCTTCTTAAAACCAAAAAGATTTCCCTATAGATTTTTCTTCGTTTGCACCGTTGCGACTACGCCTTTGCCCAAAAGCTGATCATGAAGACAATCTTATTAATTTTATTAGGCATTTTTGGCTCTGTGCAGTAGTATTGTGGAAAAAGCGTGGCCCGCTTTGTCCCATAATTTTGGTATATCGAGCGCAAGACGCTTTTCCCACATAATGCTAGTTTTTTTACTACGCTTTCATTAGCTTTACTTGTACATATGTACATTCATATGTATGTTTGCTTGCTTGTATGTAGCTCCACTTCAGTCTGTCATTTGGACTTCAGACTGTCCGAAAAACTTTGAAATATGCCTTCAATATGTGTATCAAACGAAAGGGAAGGTCCACAGGTTTCTATTGGACTTTGGAATATTTCGATATATTTATCGATAACTGAGTTATCGGTCAAAATGAGGTTGTCCAATAATATTGAAAATTGCCTACAATATGGGTATCAAACGAATGTGGAGGCCCAGAGGTTTCGTTTGCACTGCGGTATATTTCGATATATTTATCGATTACTTCATAACACATTTAACTAAAACATAAATATAGTTTAAAAAGCGAAAACACGCGCTTTTAAAGAATATTGCACTAAAAAGGTAAAAATAAATTAAATAAAAAACGAAGATTATGGAACAAAGCGGACCCCGCTTTTTCCACAATACTACTGTGTAGGGGTTTTAAAATTATTTTCAACTTTTTAGTTCAATACTCTCTAAAAGCGTGAGTTTTAGTTTTTTTATACTATATTTATTATATATGAAATATCGATGTTGAAAATCATTGAGATTGGATATATATTTCACAGAGCTCCCATACAATCGATTGTTCCGATAAACGGATTTTGGTAGATAACTCCTGTAATTATATCGGTAGGAACGTGAAATTTCGTAACTGTTGCTATTTTAGAATGTGGAATGTCGATGTTAAATATCAATGAGATTGGACCAATATAACACATCGCCCCCATATAATAGATAGTTCCCATAATTTCGGTATGAGCGGAAGTTAAATTAACACAGGCTGTACTCGGATCAAACAGTGAAAATCGTTACGCTTATTCATGAAAGGTATTTAGACTTCGGCACAGCCGAAGACAGCTTTCCTTACTTAATGTCGAACAACAAACCCGGAACCGAAACCAAAACGTTATTTTAATCGGTTTCAAACCTTGATTTAAATACAGATTGATATTTTTTCTGCAGAATTTAATATTTTTGGTTTGGTAGCTTTAAAAATGAAAGATGATGCCTGAAAAATATCAACTAGCAATAATAGTCTTCCATTCGGAATATTAAGAAAAATTTATTTGACCCAGTCTAATATACATATCTATAATCTAAAGGGCATTTTAATTTTTTTTTTAAGGCTGCTTATTAATCCTTGAAACACCTGCCTGCTCTGTTATAAATTCGTTGTACTCTTAGCTCGTTTTTGATTTTCTGACACGTCCAACATTTATTATTTTGCATACTTTGTTGTTGGCTGCGTGTGGGTTAATGTAAGGTTCTTAAAATGCTTTTAGATTCCGGATTGTTGCGTTTTATTTTTTATACCCATCGTACTAGTACTAGTACAGGAGAATTATAATTTTGCAAACATAACGGTACTACATAACGGCACAACATAATCGAGATAAATATAGATTAAAATTAATTTAATTAAGTTGTTGTAACTATTGGTCATTATATCACAAACTAAATCAAAAAGAGTCACAACTCAAGTTCAGAGTAACTTTCAGTTTAATACAGAGCCCGGCAGAATTGGAAGTGAGGGTATATTAGTGGAAGAGCGGTCATCGGACCAATCAATTATGTTATCTCTTTTTGCTGTGTCGCTTACTAGCAAGTAACGTAGCAACAGCAATGTTGTTGAGTCAGTGCGATCATAGCGCTCTCACAAGCGCAGCAACAGTTTCATTTTTCGAGACGCAAAGCAAAGAGCGTAACTATCTGTGTAAATTTGGTTCTCTCATTTTCGGACAATTGTCCCACTAGGTGCCTAGGCTTGGTTTAATAGTACATTTACACCGCACCAAATTTGGAAAATTTGGCGAAAAATCGCAAATTTGGTGCTTTTTTCCATACAAATCTCATTTTCCAAATTTGGAATTCCATCACATTTGACTTCATTTGCCAAAAAATACAATCCACAGTTCCTCAAAATAGCAACCCTGCGGGTGTTCCACATTAAGGTTTGCCTAGCAAGAACCTTAGTGGGTGATTGCCGTGTGATAACGTTTGCACTATGCACAGCTGTAAATAACAATTTCAACTAGTTTTTTTAAGAAAATGAGCTAAATGAGCTTTTCTTTTATTATTGCTCTACAGGTGTTTAAATCATCACGGTAAGGCATTTTCTTTCGGTGGCTTTTTGTCCTGGTAGGGAAGGTGAGGCCAAACGCAAATTTGCCAGTGTAAACGGTGTCGAACTGGCTCATTTGAATTCGCCAATTTTGTGCAGTATAAATGTATTATAACGCTTCTGCATCGCATAAAAGTAATTTGATTTTTAAATACATGGCATCACTGTGCTCTTTAAAGAGTAGCGATAATAGGCAAAAAGAAAAAAAATGTATGTAGGTACTGGCTTTACTACTTTTTATTAGGCATTCTATGTCAAGAAAGCGACCTAAAAAATGTTGAGTTGCGACGGTGTTTGATTTAGGTTGCGATATTACGAACTTTCAAATAGTACCAACTACGATGATTGCAATTTCGATCCTGTTGAAGAATCTTGTACGCCAGTGTTTGGTGTAATAGCTATGCACTACGGCTTACAGATTCCTAATCTCCTTGCTTCGATGACCAGTAAAGGTAATGAAAAATTTCTAAAAAAAAAACCTTCAATACAAAGCTGTTTGCAAGATCCTTCAACAAGATCGAATTTACAATTGTCGTAGTTGGTATTGTTTTTAGCCTTTTTAAACTTGCTTTCGCCAAAAAGTCAAAATAATAATTTGATAAAAAATATTCGGCTGATCAAAAGTCAACAAAAATGTTTAGCGTAAATTGAGTTAAACAAAATAAAATAAAATAAAATAAAAATAAGTAAAATAAAATCAAAATCGAAAAAAATTTAATTAATGAAAATGAATCGAAATACAGTAAAATAAGTTAAAAATAAAACAAAAAATAATAAAAATAGGTTAAACTAAAAACAAAATCAGACAAAATAAAATTATATATAATTAAATTAAACTATTCATAAAAGATAAAATTAAATTAAATAAAACAGAAACCGAATTTTCAAAAGATATGCATGCATATGTACGTACATACCTAAATACGCTTTAAGAAATTGTTTAAATGGTTGCCCTTTATGCGCTCGCAAATTAATCCTTCAACTATGACTACTCAGAAACCACTTAAAGTTCGATTTGTGGGTCTTTTTGTATTTGTTCGGTTGTTTGTGTAGCTACATTACTCAAATACAACTTTCGATTCATGATTTAAAATATCCATACAATTCGTTTGACTGTTATACATTGCATTCTAAATATTTCTAGCAACTAATACCATTTAATACATAACATAAAGCTAAATTGCCTTGAAATCAATGTTGGGGGCGTACATAAAGTTGCAAGCAAAGCTAATATTGCAAAACGAAGGAATTGAGTTGTTGAAGGAGTTTAAGGAAGTGGCACATAAATACTCGTTTCGTCTTATCATTGAGTTTATCTTTATGAGCGTAGACAAGTAGTTCATGGATGGAGTCGGTTTGATTGTGGCGGAGTGTTTGAATTGGAGCTAGGGTTTGCGCTTAAAAGAAGTCAGTGCTGACTGCACTGGCAAATAAGTACTCCCACTTGCTGGCCTTTTCCTCTTCACATTGATTCGCCTGTGCTCGAGCATGTGTGCATAAATCAAAATTGATTCTCAGACGGTTTTCCTAACAAATTGAAATGCCATTATTGCATTCATATAATCTTATATAGGTATATGTGTGTAAAAGCATTTGTTCGATATAAAAGCAAACTTCTTTCTTTGATTGCCAAAGTCAGTGTTGGCTGTAAATATTTAGTTGGCAGTCTAATTTGGCCATTCAACTTTATAATTCGAACAAAATTGCATTGAATGGTTTAATGTACATGAACATTAAAATCTACATGCGAGAAAAGTCATAAATTGCTGATTTCTAATAAAATGGCTAATTACTCCGATCAGTGATGCTGGATTTGGGTCTTTTTCCTGCTAGTGTACAGTTGGCTTGAGTAATTTTTGAACTAAATAACTAGTGATTTATATTTTTCACATGAACTAGTTCGCTTGTTCGTTCAGTAAAGTGAACCGAACTAGTGAACTATATTTCTAAAATGAACAAGGTCACTAATTCGTTCCGTAAAGTGAACTAAACAATCATTTCATTGGGACGAGCACCGCCCTCTCACTCACACGGCCTCACTTTAACTTTTGGTGAGCCTCGCTGAAAAGACAGTATAAAGAAGCTTTCCGAATCATTCCCAAGCAATCGTACTGTACTTAAACCGGATACTGAAATAGCTAGTTCGACTAGCGTGACTAAACCGTTTAAACTCAGCCTTACTCTCTGCTTTCTCTGAGCTGGAAAAGGCCTAAATGAATAAATGGTGATGGTGAACAGTACTAGACACAGATCTGTCTGTTTCAAGCAGTAAAATTGCACACATAGCCTGCACGGCTAGTTTAGTTTCTTGTATTGCCGGATCTACGAGAACGGTACCAGTACTTGTGCTGTACCCATCGTGCCGAAACGACCCGGGCCGTTTTCTTATATCGACCCGGCCAAGAGCAATACACTCGAGGTGACCCTGTCTGACATTTAGGCAGGGCTACACCTCGTTACAACAACAACAACAACTAGCCTCCAAAATCAGTCAATCTTGAACTACACACAAAGAGACACTTCGAAGTATCGAATATCGATTATCACTCATCCACAACGACAACTACCCTTTAACTATCCGAAATGGGACCGGTTTAGAACTAGCCAAAGCGAAACTACCTTAGGACTGTCCGAATTTAAACCGGTTGAGATCGCAAATGATATCGCCATGTAAAAGTGGACAGTTGATTCTCCGGCATTCCTTCACTGAACCAAAAAAGTTCATGTATCCAATGAAAAAGTACATAGATTTTAAGAATTGTTCGTTAAAACCTCTCCAAAGAACTTTTTCGTAGAAATTTAAGAACATTTCCTAGAATATAAGTACTTTTTCGTAAAATATGTAAACAAATGAACAGAAAGCATGTATTCATTCATAAATTGTAAGAAAATTTTCTTAGATTCTATGAATTTTTTCTTATATTTTAACCCTCTCATGCCCAATGTTGCATATATGCAACATTGTGTTTCCGAGCCTCTAACTCCCGTTATTTTCAAGTTATTGTTTTAAATTTTCTTTTAAATTAGAGCTTACTGTGTTGAGAAAGCAAACAGCAAGTTGCTTGGCAGTCAGCTGTACACGCTCTCAGTCGGTAGCTTTTTTTGTGGGAGAGAAGTGTAAAAATTGATTTGCGAAAAAACGGTGTTCTAAAAAACTGAAAGAAAGGTAAGAGAGTGTTTAGAAAAAAACCCTACATGAAAACATTATTTAGTTTGTCCGCAATAATTTGTTTACTTTCGTGTTGCGTATATGCAACATTGGTCTATTGTGGTAATTTTCGAGAAATATAATTTATTTCAGTATACACTTTTCAAGATGCGCCCAAAACGTCTGACTCAAGCTGAGATTGAAAGAATTGCCAACTTTGATTGGGATGATTCGGCTGACGATGAAAGTGAAGAAGAAGAAGATCAAAATATGGAGGAAATTATAGAGGAAACATTGAAGAATTTAGATAACAGAGCTGAAAATGTGGAAGTTGGTTTGGTTGACCAAATTATTGGAAGCAAAGATCTTCTCCAGCATCACCAGCTCCAACATCACCAGCTCCAACATCACCAGCTCCATCATTACCAGATCCATCATCACCAGCTGCTTCTACGAGCTCTGAACCAAAATCCTATAAAAGAGCTTATGTTGAAGACCCACCAAAATCACTAAAACTTGATGGTAATCATCATTGGCTGGAATGGGAAAAAAGAGGAAGATGTAGAGTATGCACCACTGGGTTTCCAATCCCCAAAAAAACTGTTTCGTTTCTTATCATACATAAAATATAAATAAACGGCATTTGTAAAAGAAATAAACTTGTTTTTAAATATACTAGTATCGCGTGTGATCGAAAATTCGACCAATAAAATCTGGTTGAGGTGACTGGAGGTGGTCGTGGGTTCGCTAGCCCCGTATCTCCATCCTTAAATTTCGGGGACGCCCCTGAAAATATACCACCTATACCTCAGTTTTTTCAATTTCCTTTCCATCGGTGAATATTTCATTTAAATCGGTCAAACGGTTCGCTCACAGGAGGTTCCTAAAGTTTTTTATGTGGCGTATTATATATACATACCACCATTGCCCAATGTTGCATATACGCAACATCCTGTAGCTCTTGAACCAGGACACCTAGGACCTTGAAATTTTGAACAGTTGATATTGATGTCAACCCTATCTCATATATCTACTCAAAAATTTTTTAGCCCCACCCATTTTAATTCGGGCATGAGAGGGTTAAGAAAAACCAGCGTCAACTTCTATGAAATTTTGTTCGTAAAAAACATGTACGTTATTGGTCCAGTGTTGTCAGTTTGCTTTGGTGCAAACCGGTTTCGGCATTTCGCCATCTTCAGTGTATAATTTCCTTCTCCATACGAACTTTAGAACGCGGTGAGAGTCATCCTTCCTCTGGATTTCGCTGCCGTTGTTGACTGTAATAATTTCTTTGTCTCGAGTTTCAGCCTTCTTAGCTATTAGCTGAGCCTGCGAGTATATGTTCTTGAGATCCGCTTTTGTTATAATTGCTCATATCATCTTAGCTTCTTCTACATTTTAATATCCTTTGCTAAAATTTTAATAGGTTTTTTTATTTCAGCGCTCAACTTCAGCCGCCCAAGAAACTTAACTTCCGCAAATTAATGATAAACTTTGACGTTGCAAGAATTTACTGTGTGGAAACCCTGCAGCGAAAGCAACTAGTTGAAAACTACTTTACAACTAGTTGGTGCACCGGGCCCAACTAGTCAGTGTTCTGTCTTTTTTCCATATAAGCAACTGGTATTTTTTACGTGTTGATGTCCTACGAGATGTCAATTGTCAGATTTCGACCAGAATATACCAGTTATCTACTAGTCAGGAAATACCAGTTTTATACTAGTTGTAAAATACCAGTTCCATACTAGTTCAACCTGGACTAGTATAATTTCCATAAAATGAACTAGTCCACATACTAGGCCAAAAAGGACTATTATAAAATATACTAGTCCCATACTAGTCCAAAAAGCATTCAACCTGGACTAGTATGATTTCAACCAGAATTTTCCTGGCTTACCCTTTATTTTATCCCTCGACTTTATTTTCATGTTTATTCTTAAGAAAGCAGCGGCTATTTGTATTTACCCTATCACGAAAAAGCATCTATGAATTATAAGAGAAAACGAAACGAATGCATTTTGTATTTTTAAACTGGTATAATTTCATCCAGAAAAATGGAGTGGTATACTAACTAGTATATTTCCTGACTAGTATGGGTTCAGCCAGAAAATTCTAGTTGTATACTGGTATGAAATGGATATTTCCTGACTAGTATGTGTTCTACCAGAAAATTCTAGTTGTATACTAGTATGAAAATTATAGTTGTATACTAGTATTTTTCTGACTAGTTTGAGGTTTCGCTGCAGGGAAAGAACTCAATAGTAGTGGTGGGCTTCAACCCACAAAAACGAAGACTAATTAAAAAGGGACTTTCGTTTAACTTAGCTCAAGAAAATGTGCAAATACGAACGCGCTAACACCACATCCATATGCACATTCGAAGAATGTACAGTTGCAAGTGCACAGAAAGCCCGAATGAAATGGGCAGAAATGAGAAAACGTGTCTAAATTTATCTGATACACCTAAGACGATGAAGACCCGGTTCATATTCTATGCGAATTTCTTAAAAGCCTGAGAAGGTACTTAAATATAAATACATAAAATAATCGGTACCTATTTTCGTTCTTAAGATTCTAAAGAAGGTTACACTTCTCCCGGGTGTGCACCGCACAGATGTGTGTTTTTAAGTCAACTTCTTAGGCGAGGATGCAATGCTTTTATGGAGAGTGGAATTTGAATTGGAAATAAAAAAGGGGACTGAAATATCCACGGAAATGAAAACTTTTAGTGCCTATATCCCGGGAACGGGTGAAGCAATTTGTATCAACTTTGCCATAATGATGGCATGCTTCGTTCCAAGACTGTCTACTATCTGTTGTCACTTCGATTGGTTTACATGGCTTCCACATATCTCAATTCTTTTTTTTAATTATTGAGCAAGATATGCCAATATGTGTACCAAAAGGAAGGTATTTTCGACTGAAGATATTTTCAGACAGGGTTGCCACCTAACTTAATTTTATTAATTTCTTCGCTTGCATATAGACCAGTGTCTCATGAACTTATGGACCTTGTGGCAGTTTTCAGGGTTACCACCTATCTCAATGATTTTAAGATTGAATTGTATGGATAGCATTACCTAAATAAATTTAAAACCTAACAAGTAATAATAATAAGGAAATAGGAATTATCTGTCTCTCCTCTTATTACTTCGGTATTTATGATATTTCGATATAATTAGTCTTAGTTAAAGAAGTTAATTTCTATCACGTCTACTATGTTACACGCAGTTTTTTAAGCAATTTTTTATAATTTTTCTTTCTGCTCTCCTGATAGTACTCTCGTGTTAAACAGCTTTTATTTTCCATCCCATCAAACCATGATACCAGAGGAAGCTCAGAAAGACCTTCCAGTGCGCATATTTTCTCTGAAGCTTTAGTGGATTTGCATAATGGACGAATGCATAAAATATTACTTATTTGCCTGTTAAATTTTATATCGACACATGTTTCCATGTTTTAAAATTTGTATACTTTTTTGTTGATGTTGTTGCTCACAGATCAGCCACCGGCTATGCGAATCAATAGCGTTAAGTATCGAATTACAAATGAAGAAGAAGAATATGTACATAAAAAAGAATAATGACAGCAATATGAGGACACCGCGCACCACCCCAAATTGTAATAAATGGCATCACAATGCACATTAAGGGCAATTTTTGTTGTTATTGTTTTTTTTTTTTTTTGGTAAACCTCCGATACTTTTACTTTCCTTAAACAATATTTGTTATAATGTTAAGCACATAAATCAACATTTGAAATTTTTCAACAAGTTGAGGGTTGGATGCAGCGAGCGTCATACGTTGCTCAACGGTAGATAACAATAATAGAAAATGTTGCGAGCGAAAAATGTTACCGTGAGGATACTGAGATTGAGATCGAAGGATTCCATTTTCAAATTTATGAGTTGGTGTATTGATATACAGATATTCATACATACTTACTTCCCTACTTTGAAATTGAAAATATGTGTCATTTCACAAGAGTGCCGTAGATGAGATGGGGTGGACGATGCAACCCCCAGCGCTGTTATACCTAAACTTTTAACTATTTATCAGTTTTTCAAATGTTACCATACCATTAGCATACCATTACCATACCATTACCATACCATTAGCATACCATTACCATACCATTACCATACCATTACCATACCATTACCATACCATTACCATACCATTACCATACCATTACCATACCATTAGCATACCATTAGCATACCATTAGCATACCATTACCATACCATTACCATACCATTACCATACCATTACCATACCATTACCATACCATTACCATACCATTACCATACCATTACCATACCATTACCATACCATTACCATACCATTACCATACCATTACCATACCATTACCATACCATTACCATACCATTACCATACCATTACCATACCATTACCATACCATTACCATACCATTACCATACCATTACCATACCATTACCATACCATTACCATACCATTACCATACCATTACCATACCATTACCATACCATTACCATACCATTACCATACCATTACCATACCATTACCATACCATTACCATACCATTACCATACCATTACCATACCATTACCATACCATTACCATACCATTACCATACCATTACCATACCATTACCATACCATTACCATACCATTACCATACCATTACCATACCATTACCATACCATTACCATACCATTACCATACCATTACCATACCATTACCATACCATTACCATACCATTACCATACCATTACCATACCATTACCATACCATTACCATACCATTACCATACCATTACCATACCATTACCATACCATTACCATACCATTACCATACCATTACCATACCATTACCATACCATTACCATACCATTACCATACCATTACCATACCATTACCATACCATTACCATACCATTACCATACCATTACCATACCATTACCATACCATTACCATACCATTACCATACCATTACCATACCATTACCATACCATTACCATACCATTACCATACCATTACCATACCATTACCATACCATTACCATACCATTACCATACCATTACCATACCATTACCATACCATTACCATACCATTACCATACCATTACCATACCATTACCATACCATTACCATACCATTACCATACCATTACCATACCATACCCAGATTTTCTATGCACCCCTCGTATGGTTATGTTGTTGTTGTTGTTAACAATGCATTGCCCTGTCTAGACTCTAGAGTGTATGATCATTCCGAAGATCTTCATCAAGCTCTTCTAAGGGGAGTCCAAGGAAACGTGCAGTTTCAACAGGGTTTGTCCAGAGGGAAGAAGAGTAGGTTCAGATGAACAATTGAAGAGATGTAGTGTATCATGGGGGGTCCTACCACATGCAGGGCATGTATTTGAGATTGTATCATTAAGTCTGGATAAGTATGAGTTTAACCTTACACTATATCCAGACCTAAGCTGTGCCAAGGTGATTATTGTCTCCCTTGGTAAGGTGCGTTCTTCTTCAGCAATATCCGGTGGAGGACTGTTCAGAACGGGATTCACAGGTAGAGATCCGACAAAAGTGTCTACCGACTCGGTGTGGATGTCGGTTAAAGCCCGCTTATGATTCTGCAGATCAAACGGCAAGGTAATATGATGCCGGATCTCATCATAATGCTTACGGAGATGTTTCCTTATGTCTCTCGGGGGCGGATCTATGTCCAAAAGATGACGGTTTGGATGTGCTGGCTTGTGGCAGTTCAGAAGGAATTGCCTGCTCAGCCTTTCCGCATGCTCTTTTACATTGAGCAGTTTTGCCTCCTGATGGAGGTGAGACTCGGAAGACATGAGGAGACATCCCGTAGCAGTTCTGATGGCAGTATTTTGGCAGACTTGTAACTTCGTCCAGTTGGTGTTATGTACATTAGGCGACCATATGGGTTCAGCATAGTCAAAGACTGGTCGGCCAATGGCCTTATAGGTAGTCAGCAACGTTTCTTTGTCTTTTCCACAAGTACTGCCGGCAAGTGACTTGAGGATCTTGTTGCGACCACGTACCGTTGAGACCATTGCCGACACATGACCAGCAGATGAAAAAGTATTATCCAGTGTCACCCCTAATAACTTTGGGTGGCTGACAGTTGGTAGCTTAGTGCCATCAACGAAAATGTCTAATTCATTTCTCACCTGGTGCGTCCATGGCGTGAAAAGCGTCGCCGTTGATTTAGTCGGAGATATCGTCAGATCTCGCTCAGTGAAAGACCTGGAAAGGTGGCAGAGGTAACCGTTGATTTTCGCACAGAGTTCATCAGTATAGGGGCCCTTCCCGTCGCCATTATTGTACAGTCGTCGGCATATGAAACGACGGTGACGCCCTCTGGTGGTGGGGACATCTTCGATAGATAGAAGTTAAACAGTGTCGGGGATAGGACACCACCCTGTGGCACCCGCTGTCTAATACGTCTAGGTTTTGATGGTGCGTTTCTAAAGTTAACCGACGCCTGCCGTCCATTCAAATAATTAGCGGTCCATCTGTTTAACCCATCAGGTATCTGTGTTTCGAAGAGA
This sequence comes from Campiglossa producta, assembly GCA_964058755.1. Classification (NCBI taxonomy): domain Eukaryota; kingdom Metazoa; phylum Arthropoda; class Insecta; order Diptera; family Tephritidae; genus Campiglossa; species Campiglossa producta. The sequence goes on along the minus strand of CAXKVI010000003.1, from coordinate 43,992,820 downwards.
TCTTGTATGAGAGTGGCATGGTTGACTGTGTCAAAAGCTTTCGACAGGTCAAGTGCCACTAACACAGTCCTGTGATTTGGTTGGTTTTGATTTAGGCCGCTATTTATTTGGGTTGTAATGGCATTGAGTGCGGTGGTGGTGCTGTGCAGCTTACGGAAGCCATGTTGATGACTAGCCAGGTGCAGATTTGCAGTATAATACGGGAGCAAAATGGACTCTACCGTCTTCACTACCGGCGACAAAAGTGATATAGGGCGATATGCATCGCCTATGTTTGCCGGCTTTCTAGGTTTTAGTAGTGGAACCACTCTCGCCTTTTTCCATATTTCAGGAATGACGAAAGTGTTCAGTGAAAGACTGAATAGAGCCGCTAAGTATTTGTGTCCTTCCCGGCCTAGAAGTTTCAGCATCTTCATGGCAATGCCGTCGGGGCCGATGGATTTTGAGGGCTTAGCCTGTCTGATGGCTTCCTTGACCTCTGAGGCAGTGATGACAATGGGCGTGTTTTGGTTTTTGTATTTACGCGCCTGTCGCATGGTTCTACGTTTAGCTCTATCGGGCGGGGAATGTAGTACAAATTGTCTACAGAAGGAGTTCGCACATCCCCTAGGGTCCTTCTTCACCCTGTCACCGAAAGTAATATCTACTTTATCCTTGTGTTGCGTTGGATTAGATAGAGCTTTGACCGTAGTCCATAATTTGCCAACACCATCAGAGAGGTTGCATTGTTCTGGGTGTTGTTTCCATTTGGCCAGTTTATGTTTATCGACCAACCTACGAATTTCCGCGTTGAGATCCCTTATACGGGGGTCTGCGGGATTGAGACTTCGCTCTTCATCTCTTTCTCTAGCCATGGCCGCTGCCTCCGCGGAGAAATTTGGTCTTATTTGGGATATTCGACCCGCAGGAATGAAGCGTTTAGAGGCCAAGTCAATGATGTTGCGGAAGTCTCGTTCGCCTTTGCGTACGTCCGTAGGAATGGATAGAGCAGCCAAGGATTCGTCCGCATATGTCTGAAAACTGTCCCAGTCCACCTTGGTAAAGTTAATGTATGTACTATGCTCAGGTGTAATAAAGTCCGTCGGTCGTTCGATGGTAATGACTATTGGGAGATGGTCAGACGCCAACGTGAGTATGGGTCGCCAATTGGTGTTGTTCAATAGTCCTGCACTTACGATGGAAATATCTGGCGAACTATAGCAGTTACCCGATACTCTCGTTGGGGCGTCTCCGTTCAATGTACAGAAAGCCGTATCATCTATTTGTTCTGCAAGTACATGCCCGCTATTGTCTGCTGGCAAGTTTGAGTGCCACATGTCGTGGTGCGCATTGAAGTCGCCCAGGATCACGCGGTTATCTCCTCGTAATAGCAAGCTAATGTCGGGGTGATAACCGGTGGGGCAACTTGAGACAGGGGGTATGTAGATGTTAATGATTTGCAGATCGACATCTCCTGTACGGATAGTAATACCTTGGCTTTCTAAGATATCATCCGTACCTTCGATGTCGGTATCAAATAGATGATACTGTACAGAGTTGTGCGTTATGAACGCTAGACCACCTCCCAGACCTCCTGTTAGTCTATGACGGTCTTTCCGGTGGATGTTATATCCGCCATAGGTAATGAGGTCCGACTTAGGACTGAGCTTGTGTGTGATGTAGAAACAGAGAGAGACTGGTGCTCGGAGTTGCTCATGTGTAAACTGCTCCGGTGGGAGCGAGAATGTTGAGCTGCTGCGCGTGATGTTGACGCCATAAGGCACGAGCAACAGTCTGGAATTTGTGTGGCGGGTATAGCAGAAGTGCTGCTAGTCGTTAAGACATTATTATTATTATTATTAGTATTGCTACTAGAAAGCGGCGGTAGGGGTGCGCTTGAACGGCGCTTACCGCGGGACGCCCGAGGGCGCAAACAACAAGGGGCCACGAAAGTACTAAAGAAAGTACGGGGTCTGTGGATGTTAAGGTTCAGCCCTGAACATCCAGATTTATGGAGCCATCTCTTACACGAGAAGCATTGCACAGAATGCGACCGTTTAATAAATATCTTTTTGCAACAGACACTGCATATCCATTCTTTTGGTCCGGGGTTCGGCTCAACGCCCGCCCGTAACAATAGAATATCTTGCAGCCCTGCTGCAAGGGGAGAGGATGATAGTTTCGGAATGGGACAAAACATACTAAACAGGGTTACATTGAAAGTGACAGTCCTTGGCCGAGGTAAAACCCCGGGTGGTTCCACTGCGCAGAGATCCATGGCGATGTCCTGGGTTTTCTGCTCTGAGAAGTGACTGTACGTAGGGAACCTATGGTATGGTTAGGTACATAGGGACGTATGGTTATCCTTACCAGTGCTAGGTATGTTTGTCCAACATTTTGCAATACTCAACAAAAGGACGAATATCCGGTTGTGACACAACCAAGTGTAAAATGTAAAATAATCTTGCATATTTACATAGTTACAGATTCAACCTGTAGCATTTATAAAGAATCCTTGCTTTATTTTTCGCGTCACTGACCCATGCTTATCGATGACCGCAAGGTATTTACATTTTACGCCTCAATACATTTTTGATTTATTTCATCAATAGTTATTGTAAATTTTTATGTTAAGCTTAGCGACATAAAGAGTTGTGAACATAAAACCCTTTCAAAGGATATCGTCGATGCCTATGCAAAAACACCTATCTACCAGATGCAAAACCACCTATCTGAAAGCAATCAAAAGAGCAAAAACACTAATTTCCTTTTAATCCTATATATAATCTTGCAACTCCCCACCTCAGAATAAGAATGTCATATGTAGCAAAGTATAATTTTTCAGAAGACGCTTTCAATTTTTAAAATACACTATCAAAAAACTACCTTTGTATGACAAACGATAAAATGCAAGCTGAAAATCTGAGAAGAAAAAGCTTTCTGAACAATAACGCCATTCGAAAGAGATTACGAAGCATACTTTTAATATGCAATACTCGCGAAATGTCTAAAATTCACATACGACAACCGTTTTCTGAGGTAGCGAACTGAATTTTGGTTTCTTTTTTAAAAAAAGATGACATTTAACAGGGTTATGCTATGGATACACACACGGAGATTATCTCCAATAAATCTTCTTTAATCAGATCCAAATTTTATCCTGATACACACAAAATTGAAGATTAACAGCATTGAGAATTACTACTTTGGTTGTTATTGCACCATATTCTTACCTACATCGGCGACATCTAGCTGTCGAAAGTCGGATTTTACAAACCAGCGCTATCTGTCAGCTATCCTTAATTTCCTAGTGTTTCTTGCTGTTGTTGTCTATTTATGTACAGAGTGTTGCCAGTGCAAATTTTTTAAAACTGCTCAAATCTTCTTAATTTTTGGAGTTTATAATGAAGATTATGCTCAAGTTAACTCCCAAAAGCGCAGTTAATTCGGAATTTGCGCTAATGTATCAGCCGTATTACAAAATCTCATATTTGCCACCTTCGTCATTTGGGGGTTTTTGGATATGGTAGATATGTGGCTTTGCATAGGCATCGACGATATAAATTTCCCATACTTATTTCAGTATGTATATATATAAATGGCTAAAAATGGACTAAAGCCTTAGGTTTCTGAATGTCCTTTATATTTTTTTAGGTATATAAATTTTATATTCATTTGTATCATTTAAATTTCCACGTACCCTGTAGTAACATTGCACTACCAGTCTCGAAACAAGACAGTCGTGGAACTACATAATGTAGAAAAGCATGACTTAGGGCCACTTGCATAAAAGCCGATAACGACTAATCGGTGATTAACTTGACAGCTAACCATATAAAATACGTCAATTAAACTCCGATTAGTCGTTATCGGCTTTTATGCAAGTGGCCCTTAGTTTTGTTATAAGATGACTCTGTTAAATTAAAATGTTATCCTATTAAAACAACATCTGTCTCGTTATCTTATGTTAATTTTACAGGTTCTTTCTTGGTTGTTTAACGTGTTTTATGTTGAAAACAACCTGTGCAGCTATTTACTTTGAAGTATCGAATATCAACAATTACTCATCCACACTCTTAAACTACTCGAAATTAATCCTATTGAGAAGTAGTTAATTTAGGCACAGTTCGAAATGGAACCTGTTGATATACCTAGACATGACTGTGGCTAAATTTACACAAGATTCTAAATTTACATGAAAACAGTCGAGTCAACATGCCGTCATGATAAACTATCGCATGTTATTTTAACAAATAAACTGTTATGTGTGAAGGAGAGGTCGATCAAGGCGATGGGATGTAGTTGCTAAAAGTGGTCAGCTGAAAGCATTGTTTTTGGTATTGTGAGCTAGACTATATTTTTTTTTTTTTTTGGTATATTTTTTCAATTGGAAATATGTATTTATTATTTTTTGTTACCATACCCTATGAAGTTCAAACTTTCCAGGGAGAACGGGAAACTTGTTTTATGACAATTTGAAAAGTAAAGGACTTAATGGATTCTCGTTACTTCCTCAACTCTTTCCTCCAAACGTTTTTGAATGGCTACTCGAAAGATACCCGACCCAGCTTTCCGGAAGTGGAGAGCTGCTTGAAAACTTGATGTGACCATGGTTATATGACAATGTCGTAATAATTCCACAGGTTTATCTTTAAGACGAATCGTGTTAAATTAGTAAGAGCAATCATTTTTAATTATAGTGTTTGCTCAAGCAGACATACGGCAGTGCTGTTTTATCAGGAAGGTATGTTAATTTAACAGGAAGTTAAAGAGATGTAGAGTGTCATGGGGGATATACCACATGCAGGGCATGTGTTTGAACTGGTGTCATTTAGTCTGGATAAGTAAGAGTTTAACCTGTTACAGTATCCAGACCGCAGCTGGGCCATAGTGAGTCTAGTCTCCCTTGGTAAGGTGCGTTCTTCTTCAGTAATATCGGGTGGAAGACTGTTTAAAACGGCGTTCACAGGCCGAGTTCTGATAAAGTATGGATGTCGGTTAGAGCCCGCTTATGATTCCGCAGATCAAACGGCAAGGTAATATGATGCCTGATCTCGTCATAATGATTATGGAGATGTTTCCTTATGTTTCTTGGGGGCGGGTCTGTGTCCAAAAGATGACGGTTTCGATGTCCTGGCTTGTTGCAGTTCAGAAGGAATTGCCTGCTCAGCATTTCCGCGTGCTCCCTTACATTGAGCAGTTTTGCCTTTTGATGGAGGTGAGATTCAGGAGACATAAGGAGACAGCTCGTTGCAGTTCTGATAGCAGTACTTTGGCAGACTTGTAACTTCGTCCAGTTGGTGTTATGCACGTTAGGCGACCATATGGGTGCAGCATAGTCAAAGACTGTTTCCTTTGCTTTAGTTTCGTTTGGTTTCCCTTAGTTTCCTTTCATTTTTATACCTTTCATGAACATGAAATGGTATTATAACTTTGGTCCGATGTTTGTAAATATGAGAAGAAGAAGAGATAGACCCATCAATAAGTATACCGAAATGATCAGGATGACGAGATGAGTTGATTTAGCCATGTCCGTCTGTCCGTCTGTCCGTCTGTCTGTCTGTCTGTCTGTATGTTTGAACGCAAACTAGTCCCTCAGTTTTTGAGATATTTGGCTGAAATTTTGTATGCGGCCACCATTTTCCAATATAGGAATCATTTGTCGGAACCAGCAAGATCGGACCAATATAACATATAGCTCCCATACAACCGATTATTCCGATAAACGGATTTTGGGCTATAACTCCTGTAATTAAACACGAAGGAACGTGAAATTTTATAAGTGTTGCTATTTTTATATGTGAAATATCGATGCTGAAAATCATAGAGATGGGATAAATATTTCACATAGCTCCCATACAATCGATTATTCCGATAAACGGATTTTGGGCTATAACTCCTGTAATTAAACACGTAGGAACGTTGAAATTTTGGACGTATTGCTATTTTTATATGTGAAATATCGATGTTGAAAATCATCGAGATTGGATAAATATTTCACATAGCCCCCATACAATCGATTGTTCCGATAAACGGATTTTGGTAGATAACTCCTGTAATTATATAGGTAGGAACGTGAAATGTTGGAAGTATCGCTATTTTTATATGCGAAATATCGATGTTGAAAATCATTGAGATGGCATAAATATTTCACATAGCTCCCATACAATCGATTATTCCGATAAGCGGATTTTGGGCTATAAGTCCTGTAATTAAACACATAGGAACGTGAAATTTTGTAAGTATTGCTATTTTTATATGTTAAATATCGATGTTGAAAATCATTGAAATGGGATAAATATTTCACATAGCCCCCATACAATCGATTGTTCCGATAAACGGATTTTGGTAGATAACTCCTGTAATTATATCGGTAGGAACGTGAAATTTCGTAAATGTTGCTATTTTAGAATGTGGAATGTCGATGTTAAAAATCAATGAGATTGGACCAATATAACACATCGTCCCCATATAATCGATAGCTCCGATAATTTCGGTATGAACTAAAGTTAAATTCACACAGGCTGTACTGGGGATCAAACAGTGAAAATCGTGACGCTTATTCATGAAAGGTATTTAGCCTTCGGCACAGCCGAAGACAGCTTTCCTTACTTGTTTTTTTTTTTTCATTTCATTTCATTTCTTTTATTTTTTTCTTTCCTTTATTTTCTTTCACTTTTTTTCCTTAGATTTCTTTTCCTGTCATTTTGTTTCGTTATTTTTGCTTTCCTACCGTTTGCTTATTTTCTTTTTCCCTTCCGTAACTCCTTTAGTTTTTTTCTTTTAAATTAATTTCCTTTACTTATTTTTTCAGCTTTTCATTACCTTTCTTTCCTTTATTTTTCTTTCTTTTTATTTTCATTTATTTTCCATACCTTCTTCCTCGCTGCCTTTTCTATCCTTTCTTTTTCTCTGCTTTCCTTTCTTCCCTTCTTTTTTTCTTTTCCATTCCTTTCCTTTCCCTACCTTTATTTGATTTTTCTCTTATGTTTTCCTTTCCCATTCTTTCCTTTATTTTACACTTTTATTTATTTCATTTTGTTTTATTTTTATTTATTTTATATTATTTCCTTTCCTTTCATTTCCAACAAATTTCTTTTTACTTTCAATCACTTTTCTAATTCTTATTTTACGTTTTTTCAATTTTATCAATTTTACATTTTATTTTATTTCACTAAGTCTAGCCACGAAGGGCCTTGTGCATGATCTAGCTTATTTGTGCTTTTTCTTCACATCATGTCTGAGCAAGCATTTGCTTCTCCGAATACCCACGCACAGATTTTGTTTTTGAAAACACTGTTTGTACCTACGCGCATGTTTATTATTGCTGCCAACAAAAGAACTCACACTCGGACTCTCCCCAACTGCAATGAATGCAAGCACAACAATGCAAGTGTACCTACATACACACATAACAGCGGCTCTATAAAGTGAATGCGTGTTTAGCACTTGTAGTGGTGTGACTTTCAAATCATATTATAATTAATTTTTTTTTTTAATTTTTGGTTTGTTGTCGCATACCCTGCTCGGCGAGACCTATCGATACATATCAAATTTTATATATGTACCTTAGAATTGTGGTTATTGCAAAAAGGGGAGAAAACTGTTAAGCATTGCGCATTTATATATAATAGATTATTTTATCTTCTATTTTTTTTCTTTGTGTTTAATTTAATTTTAGTTTATTTTATTTCATTTCATTTCATTTCACTTCATTCCGTTTCATTTCATTTCAATTCATGTCATGTCATTTCATTTTATTTTATTTTATTTTATTTTATTTTATTTTATTTTATTTTATTTTATTTTATTTTATTTTATTTTATTTTATTTTATTTTATTTTATTTTATTTTATTTTATTTTATTTTATTTTATTTTATTTTATTTTATTTTATTTTATTTTATTTTATTTTATTTTATTTTATTTTATTTTATTTTATTTTATTTTATTTTATTTTATTTTATTTTTTTATTTTTGCTTCTCTGACTACCTACCCACAGATTTTGTTTTTGTAAACACTTTGTGTAAGCGCCATGAAGTTGACGGGCTCGTGCTTATTATTAAACAAAACAACTCTCGTTTTCAGCAACAGCAATCAATGCAAGTTTTCATGACTACACACAAAATTGCAATGAATGCAAACACAACAATGCAAGTGGTCATACCTACGTACATACACACATAACAGCGGCTCTATAAGGTGAATGCGTGTTTAGCATTTCATAATATAATTAATTTTTTTAAATTTTTGGTTTGTTTTCGCACACCATGTTGTTGTTGTTGTTAACAATGCATTGCACTGTCTAGAGTGTATGATCATTCCGAAGATCTTCATCAAGCTCTTCTAAGGGGAGTCCAAGGAAACATGCAGTTTCAACAGGGTTTGTCCAGAGGGACAGAGCGGTTAGAAGAGTAGGTTCAGATGAACAATTGAAGAGATGTAGTGTATCATGGGGGGTCCTACCACATGCAGGGCATGTATTTGAGATTGTATCATTAAGTCTGGATAAGTAGGAGTTTAACCTTACACTATATCCAGACCTAAGCTGTGCCAAGGTCACTCTTGTCTCCCTTGGTAAGGTGCGTTCTTCTTCAGCAATATCCGGTGGAGGACTGTTCAGAACGGGATTCACAGGTAGAGATCCGACAAAAGTGTCTACCGACTCGGTGTGGATGTCGGTTAGAGCCCGCTTATGATTCTGCAGATCAAACGGCAAGGTAATATGATGCCGGATCTCATCATAGTGCTTACGGAGATGTCTCCTTATGTCTCTCGGGGGCGGATCTATGTCCAAAAGATGACGGTTTGGATGTGCTGGCTTGTGGCAGTTTAGAAGGAATTGCCTGCTCAGCGTTTCCGCATGCTCTTTTACATTGAGCAGTTTTGCCTCCTGATGGAGGTGAGACTCGGAAGACATGAGGAGACATCCCGTAGCAGTTCTGATGGCAGTATTTTGGCAGACTTGTAACTTCGTCCAGTTGGTGTTATGTACATTAGGCGACCATATGGGCGCAGCATAGTCAAAGACTGGTCGGCCAATGGCCTTATATGTAGTCAGCAACGTTTCTTTGTCTTTTCCCCAAGTACTGCCGGCAAGTGACTTGAGGATCTTGTTGCGACCACGTACCTTTGAGACCATTGCAGACACATGACCAGCAAATGAGAAAGTATTATCCAGTGTCATCCCTAATAACTTTGGGTGGCTGACAGTTGGTAGCTTAGTGCCATCAACGAAAATGTCTAATTCATTTCTCACCTGGTGCGTCCATGTCGCACACCATGCTCGGCGAGACATATCGATACATACCAAATTTTATATACCTTACAATTGTGGTTATTGCAAAAAAGGGAGAAAGCTGTTATGTTTGCGCATTTATATATAATAGATAGATATATAAAAGATGGTATCTTCTACAAAAGGACATTTCCAATTTTTGCAAAAAAAAAATTTTTACAAACATTATTCGCAATTTTTAACTTCTCCATCGTGGCGAGATGGCGCTTTTTTATGATGTTGTTGGGCATTGCATTAGTAACTATTAGCAAACATTTTTTTTTGGCACTTTAAGGGAGCTGAAGTTATTTACATCAAAAAGTAAGGAATTTCGAAAAGTGGTGATAGCTATAACTTTGAAAATAATTTGAATTTCGAAAAACAGGCCCAAACATATTTTTTCAATTTAAAACTTTGTCACAAATTGGGCGTAAGTATATTAGAAGTAAGAAATGCATTCAACTATAAGTAATATTTTGAGGGCACACGAACAATGTACATATATGTTATACCGCAGCATAAATAAATATTAATTTTATAAACTAACTAATAAATTTATTGAGTTCGTTTTTCCCAAATTATAATATATATAGAAAATATATAACTTATAGGTACTACTATTGTTTCCATACACTGGGTATTTAATGTTCGGCTTACCCGAACTTAGACTTCTTTACTTGTTCCATTTCCATTTTTGCTCCCTTTTTAAATTATTGATCTTTTTTCAGTGTTGTTCGATTTTTGGGTTACAAATGGATAACTAAATGATGCAGTTTTTAAGTAGGTATCCAAAATAAGTAATAGTTCTAACAGTTTGAGTTCCAGTATACCAAGAAGAAAAATACAGGTTGCGTTCTGAATTTTACAGCCGCTATTAAAAACAAGTAAATGTATACATCAAGAATGTGCTAAGGTATCATATAGGTATCATATAGAACAGTGAAAGTAAGTAAGTACAAAGGTAGAAAATAATTATGTTTAATGATATGAAATTAGCCAATGAATGCAATAAGAAAATGATATTAATTTATTTGCAAGAATGATTGCTTTCCTTCTACCTGCTGATGGTATTTGATGTCGAGGTATTTATTTTGTTATGACAGTAAGGTTATTAGAAGGAAAATTATCAAAGGAGCGTTGAAGGTAAATAAATTTTTCAATATTGTAGGTACTTATGCAAGTATTTAATCGAATGAATGTTTATACATATGTATGACATTTCAATGTCATGTTAATATTGAATAAAATTAGAGTGGAAGGCAATTGTTTTGATCAATTCTTGAGAAGTAAACACTACGTGTCACACAAATTTCTTTGTGAGCCATCAATATTTCAACACATTTCCAGTTACTTAGACGTGGGAGTACTTAAATGTAGGTTATTTAATTGTAAATTCATTTGATTATAGTTAGAAATTTAATTAGTTCGAATATTTTCATTGAAACAATTTTTACGGTATTGGATTTTCAGAATTCGAAAAGGAAAATTACTTCTTCCAAATCTTTGAACGTTGATTTGGCATTGTCGTGGGTTCTTTACATCAATGGAAGGATTAGTTCGCTTCTGGTTCGCTAAAATTATTGAAATAGTTTTTTAGGATCTTAGGCTAGTCAAAGAGTGAGCTGGGAATAAAGGTCTAGGTGTTAACCCGGCCAAAACAGAGCTGGTACTGTTCACTAGGAAATACAAAATCCCGGTGCTACGGTTACCGGCAAAAGGCAGTACCACTCTTAAATTGAGTGATTCCGCAAAATACCTGGGGGTTATTATCGACAAAAAGCTTACATGGAAAGAGAATATCCAGGAGCGCGCTAAAGAGGCTCTTGTGGTCCTTTGCTCTTGTAGGGATCATAGAACAAATATAGTTGTCCCCTCAAGTTACACTTTGCTGGTGAGACCGATTCTTCTGTATGGGGTCCTGGTCTGGTGGGCGGGCCTGGAGAAGAGCTCCAATATTATCATAACCAAAGAGTACAGAGAAGCGCGCTCATATGTGTTAGTGGGGCGCTACGCACACCAGCGGCAGAGGTACTGAATGCAGTCCTCAACATTCTACCGGTTCATGTATCCGATAAACTATATGTGGCACACTCCGCATTGCGTGTTAAGCGGGCTACCCACCTGCCAAGAAATACCTCAAGAAAAAATCGAGCATATATTTATTGTGCCTGGTCAAGAAATTTTGACGTTTATCAAATTTTCCATTTCTTTTGCAAATTACTCTTATAACAAGTAAGGAAGTCTAAGTTCGGGTAAGCCGAACATTAAATACAGAGTGTATGGAAACAATATTACTACCTATAAGTTATATATTTTCTATATATATTATAATTTGGGCAAAACGAACTCAATAAATTTATTAGTTAGTTTATAAAACTAATATTTATTTATGCTACCGTATAACATATATGTATGTAGGTACATTGTTCGTGTGCCCTCAAAATATTACTTATAGTTGAATGCATTTCTTACTTCTAATATACTTACGCCCAATTTGTGACAAAGTTTTAAATTGAAAAAAATATGTTTGGGCCAGTTTTTCGAAATTCAAATTATTTTCAAAGTTATAGCTATCACCACTTTTCGAAATTCCTTACTTTTTTTTTGCTAATAGTTACTAATGCAATGCCCAACAACATCATACAAAAGCGCCATCTCGCCACGATGGAGAAGTTAAAAATTGCGAATAATGTTAGTAAAAAAAATTGTTTGGCAAAAATTGGAAATGTCCTTTTGTAGAAGATACCATCTTTTATATATATTTAAAAAAAATAGCAAAATCGGTTTGACCAATCGTGAGAAAATCGTCAAAAAGTGAGGAATTTCGAAAACTGTTGATAGATATAACTTTCAAAATAATTCGAATTTTGCGATTTCGTTTAATTTCAACAGGTATACTTCCTATAACTCTAGTATACCTTGTGCCGAATTTCACGATTCTACCGTAATCATTTTAAAACTTACGACCAGTCTTTTAGGTGATTTTCTAAATTTTCGATATCGAGAGTAGCAGTGGTTGGACGGGGATTTTATCCAATTTCATCACGTATACTCCCAACAGTACTACATAGTATGATTTGTGCCAAATTTCATTGTTCTACCATAATTTGCTTAAAAGTTACGACCAGTCGAATTTTCAAAAATGCCTCCCTTGAAAGTGGGCGGTACCACGCCCACTTTTTAAAATTTAACAGAAAATCATAATAGAATGATAAGAGAGATTCACCTATGAAATTATATCATTTTATCAATTTCAGCTACCGATATATTTCAGTTTATGTGATTTTCGAAATTTTCGATACCGCCAAAAGGGACGTGGTTATAATCCGAGTAATCTGTATACCAAATTTCATGCAAATTCCTCAATTTTTACTCAAGTTATGTTAATTTGTATGATTTTCGAAATTTTCGATCTCGAAAAAGGGGGCGTGGTTATCATCCGATTTCGCCCATTTTCAATAGCACCCTACCTGGGCCAAAAAGTAACCTGTATATAAAATTTCATGCAAATATCTTAATTTTTACTCAAGTTATCGTTTACAAAGACGGACAGACGGACGGACATGCCTGAATAGACTCCTCTTTTCAACCTAAGAACTTTCATACATGGATCTTGATTGTTTTGCGCCGGTACATAGTACAGTTATGTGGACAAAATTATAATACCCCTGTACTAGTACGCTTGGTATAAAAATGCCTCCCTTAAAAGTGGGCGTGGCCCCATCAAAAAATCGTTATATAATGACCATGGGGATTCACCTATAAAATTATATAATTTTACCCATTTCCGTTAGCGAATTATGTCAATTTATGTGATTTTCGAAATTTTCGATATCGAAAGTGGGCATGGTTGGAGGGCGATTTTATCCATTTTCATCAGGTATACTCCCAACGATACTAGCATGCTTTGTGCCAAATTCCATCGTTCTATCGTAATCTGTTTAAAAATGCCTTCCTTAAAAGTGGGCGGTGCCACGCCCACTATAAAAAATGTATGGAAAAATCATAAGAGAATGACCAAGGGGATTCACCTATAAAATTATATCATTTTAGCCATTTCAGCTGCCGAGATATGTCAATTTGTGTGATTTTCGAAATTTTCGATATCGAAAGTGGGCGTGGTTGAAGGGCGATTTTATCCACTTTCATCAGGTATACTCCCAACGATACTAGCATGCTTTGTGCCAAATTCCATCGTTCTATCGTAATCTGTTTAAGAGTTACGACCAGTCAAATTTTCAAAAACGCCTCCCTTAAAAGTGGGCGGTGCCACGCCCACTATAAAAAATTTATGGAAAAATCATAAGAGAATTACCAGGGGGATTCACCTATAAAATTATATCATTTTAGCCATTTCAGCTGCCGAGATAAGTCAATTTGTGTGATTTTCGAAAATTTCGATATCGAAACTGGGCGTGGTTGAATGGCGATTTTATCCACTTTCATCAGGTATACTCCCAACGATACTAGTATGCTTTGTGCCGAATTCCATCGTTCTATCGTAATCTGTTTAAGAGTTACGACCAATCAAATTTTCAAAAACGCCTCCCTTAAAAGTGGGCGGTACCACGCCACTATAAAATATTTATGAAAAAATCATAAGAGAATGACCAGGGGGATTTACCTATAAAATTATATCATTTTAGCCATTTCAGCTGCCGAGATATGTCAATTTGTCTGATTTTCGAAATTTTCGATATCGAAAGTGGGCGTGGTTGAAGGGCGATTTTATCCAGTTTCATCAGGTATACTCCCAACGATACTAGTATGCTTTGTGCCGAATTCCATCGTTCTATCGTAATCTGTTTAAGAGTTACGACCAGTCAAATGTTCAAAACGCCTCCCTTAAAAGTGGGCGGTGCCACGCCCACTATAAAAAATGTATGGAAAAATCATAAGAGAATGACCAAGGGGATTCACCTATAAAATTATATCATTTTAGCCATTTCAGCTGCCCATTTTCAATAGCAACCTACCTTGGCCAGAAAGTAACCTGTGCACAAAATTTCATGTAAATATCTCAATTTTTACTCAAGTTATCGTGTACACGGACGGACGGACATTCCTCAATCAACTCCTCTTTTAATCCTAAGAAAGTTAATATACCCTTGTACTAGTACTAGTACACTGGGTATAAAAATGTATAAAACATGTTTAGTGAAATATTTACTCACCTTTGTCGTGAATCTGCACGTTTACCTCAAGAAATATATACGAGCATATTTATTTCTTGAGGTAAAGCGGCATTGCCAACCATAGAAAATTGTAGTATTTTTTCTTATGAGCTGAGTATTGGCTCAAGAAAATCTGACGTGTGAAAACAGTTCTTGACCATTTCTTGAGCGTTTTTTTATATGGAGTTTGACATTTCTTGGCAGGTGAGTAGCCCGCTTTAGGAATTTACCAGGATGAAACCCTTGGTGGGGGTCACTCTTCCATCCTTAAAAAAACTCCCTGCGCACAACTCGGACTATTGTATACCGAAGTACTGTTTCGAGAAGAAATTTGATGTAATAATACCTGAAGGGGAATTCTGGGGGAGAGGTCCTCCCCATGACAACGGCTCAATCTATTTGTATACAGATGGTTCGAAACTTGATGATAAGGTAGGCGGTGGGATTTATGCCGCTCAGCTGCCACTCAATTTTGGCTTCCGACTGCCTGACCATTGCAGTGTTTTTCAGGCTGTAGAGCTATTGAAAAAAACGAACATCAATAGCGGTGATGTGTACATCTACTCTGTCAGCCAAGCAGCCTTCCAGGCGTTGGGGACATTCACATGTAATTCCAGGGATGTGGAGAGCTGCCGCAAATCTCTCAACGAGATAGCTGAGCAACTCTCAATTCATCTGATATGGGTGCCTGGACACTGTGGCATACCGGAAAATGAGACTAGCTAGCTAGAGGGGGCACATCCGCTCCGCTTTCACCGTCCTGTAAGATTTTAGGCGAGCCGCTCGCGACGAGCAAGCTCTTAACGAGGCATATATTCCTCAAATAGACAAGGGACAGATGGGAAACATGCAATCGTATAAAACTGGTGTGGCCAGAGATTATCGCGAGTAGGTCGGAAGACCAGCTCAAGGACTGACGGGGGGAGCTCTCATTACTCATGGAGGAGGAGCCTGAAACAGTGAAGTACCTTCTATGCGAATGTCCCGCGCTGTGGGGCAAGAAGTTGAAATATCTTCGGTCGGGTATTTTCTATAATCTTGGTGAATTATCAAGATACATATAAGCCAGAGGATATTCTGACCAAACGATATATTTCGACTTGGGCGAATATGGTTTGTGACCACAGATATGAAAACGACTAACTTACATAAAATCTCACCTGAAAAGTAGCAAAAAAAAATATTAATTTTGCTACACGAACTAGTTCAATTAAAAGAATAAGTTCTCTAGTTATTTAGTTCTAAAAAATAGCCAAGCTTATCACAAATATTACCACAACGCTGCTCCCAGAATTTCCCTAAGAAAATGTTAGGTTTTTAATTATTTTAATAAATATTACAACAACAACATTAGTTTTCACCTTAGTCATTTATTTATTGCCGTGTTTTTTTGTCATTGTTGTTACAAAATGAAACTGCAACTTTCAGCTTTTCTTTGGCCAATGTTTAACATGAAAAATATTTGTTATCACATTTTTATACTTGATTTATACACGCGCCCAACTAAATATTTACTAAATTTTTCACGTGAAAAGTAAGGAAGTAAGGGAAAGTTCGTTCCGAGTATGCAAACGCCCCTTTCTGACAATTCATTGCTCCACAAAAGCAACCAAAGAAAACAGCAATTTTCACCCCATTGTCTCAACATACATACATAGTAAATAAAAGAAAATATCGAGTGGAAAATTCGCGTGTATTTGCAATAAATGTACAAAAAAAATTTTCCATGAAATTTATTATTTGATAACCAGTTGCGTATTCATATAAAATTCACGGGGTGACTGCCCGTTTTTCTATCGATTACACAGTGTTACATTGATTTTACACTTTTGAAGCGACCTAGTAGAGATTATTCACTTGGTCGAATTATACACGAAACACCGGTTAAAAGATTTTTAACACCCCCAAAATCTGGTTTTAGGGTCAAAGAAACACCTTTTTCGTTTTTTCGTAAAAAAAAATCGTTAAAAAACCATTTTTCAACCGATTTTCAAATTCTCAACGGTTTTGGATAGAGAAAGGTTGACACTTTCGAACTATATATAGTGTTGTGTTCATTTGAAAAAAGTATGATATGTTTTTAACGCGAGAAGTTACATTTTTTGACGTTGACATGGTTTCTCCGGTTTTGACGTCATTTTTTTGGGTAGGTGGCATCGAGGAGCATTCACTACTGAACTATACCAATGCCGCATAAACCAAAATCTAATATTTTGGTCTTAAGCGCCCTACAGGAGTACCTCCTGTGTGTAATTAGGCGGGTCGATTCAAAAAAATCACCATTTTTTGCACTTTACGTGCACTCAGAAAAAAGTATTTCCTTCAAACAACGAACCAGTTTCATTATTTCGATTTACTTAATATAAGAAAAAATATCCTTTATTTAAACACTTTTCCTCAATTTAAGTTAATGTTGTCCTTAACTTTAAGAACTCAATCTCCTCAATGCAAGTAATAATTTCCTCATTACAAGTAAAAATGCTGATTTTTCTCAGTACCAAAAAAATGACGTCAAAACCGGAAAAACCGAAAAATTTTGCAAGAAACTCAACTTTTCGCGTAAAAAACAGGTCATAGTTTTTTTCAAAACAGAACCAAACACTAAATATATTTCGAAAGAGACAGCATTTCTCTTTTCAAATCTAATCTAATCTTGGCTTGCGTCATAATGACGCTTAACCGCCTAGGCGATTTTGGCCGTTTCGTATCAAAGCACACCAGTCATTCCTTTTTAGCGATAACTGACGCCAATTGGAAACCCCAAGTTCAAGTCATCCTCCACCTGTTGTTTCCATCTCAGTCGAGGTCTCCCCCTTCCTCTGCTGCCAAATTCGGGTGTCGATAGGAAAACTTTCTGTGCTGGTGCTTCTTTGTCCATTCGCATAACATGACCCAGCCAGCAGAGCCTTTGGGCTTTAATCCGCTGAACTATGGTCAGGGCTGCATAAAGCTCGTACAGCTCATCTTTAAATTTCCTTCGATACTCGCCGTTGGCATCACGGGAAGGACCATATATCTTCCGGAGAACTTTTCTCTCAAATACTCCAAGGGCCATCTCATCTTCTCTTGACACTGTCCATGATTCCGAGCCGTACATCAGGACTGGTATTATGAGAGACTTATAGAGCGTGATCTTTGTTTGTCGAGAGAGGACTTTACTTCTCAATTGCCTACTTAGTCCAAAGTAACACTTGTTGGCAAGGGTGATTCTCCGTTGGATTTCTAGACTGATATTATTTTCGGTGTTAATGCTGGTTCCCAAATAGACGAAGTCTCTCACCGTTTCAAACTTGTAGCTATCAACGGTGACCTGGCTGCCAAGGCGCAGGTGCGCCGATTCTTTCTTTGATGACAGCAGATACTTCGGCTTGTCCTCGTTCACCGCAAGACCCACTTTTTTTGCTTCCTTATCCAACCCAGAGAAAGCAGCGCTTACGGCGCGGCTGTTAAGGCCAATGATATCGCCAGCAATTGCACGCTCTTGTAAAAGATTGTGCCATTGTGGTTTAGCTCTGCTGCTCGAATTATCTTCTCCAGCATCAGGTTAAAGAAATCGCACGAAAGGGAGTCGCCCTGTCTGAAGCCTCGTTTGGTTTCAAATGAGTCAGAGAGGTCCTTCCCGATTCTGACGGAGCTGTTGGTTTTGCTCAACGTCATTTAGCAAAGCCGTATAAGCTTTGCAGGGAAGTTAAATTCAGACATGGCGGCATACAGGCAACTCCTTTTTGCGCTGTCAAAAGCGGCTTTGAAATCGACAAAGAGATGGTGTGTGTCGATTCTTTTATCATGGGTCTTCTCCATGATTTGGCGTATCGTGAAAATCTGGTCGATGGTAGACTTACCAGGTCTAAAGCCACACTGATAAGGTCCAATCAGTTTGTCTACGATGGGCTTCAGCCTTTCACACAACACGCTAGAAAGAACCTTATATGCAATATTAAGAAGACTAATTCCGCGGTAGTTGGTGCGGTTAGCGGGATCGCCTTTCCTGTGGATTGGGCAAAGCACACTTAAATTCCAATCCGGAGGCATGCATTCGTCTGACCATATTCTGCATAAGAGCTGATACATGCTTTTTACCAGCTCTTCGCCTCCGTGTTTGAACAGCTCGGCGGGGAGTCCGTCTTTTCCGGGCGCTTTGTTGTTTTTGAGCCGGGATATAGCTATCCTCACTTCATCATAGCCAGGTGGTGGGACGACTTTTCCATCGTCAGGGATTGGGGTATCGGGTTCGACGTCTCCCTCGCAATTTAGCAGTGAGGAGAAGTGCTCCCTCCATAATTTAAGTACACTTTGTACGTCGGTTACCAGGTCGCCGTTATTGTCCTTACAGGAACTTACCCCGGTCTTTATACCTTCCGTCATCCGCCGGATCTTTTCATAGAATTTTCGGGCATCATTCCTGTCAGCCAGCATCTCAAGCTTCTCACACTCACGCCTTTCGGCTTCACGTTTCTTTTTTCTGAAAAGGCGCCTCTCTTCCTTCCTTCACTATAGCGTTGCCATACACTGCGGGTTGCGCCCGTTCGCAACGTTTCCCTGTATGCAGCGTCCTTTTTGTCCGAGGCAGTGCTACACTCCTCATCGTACCAGTTGTTCTTGCGGGCTCGCTGAAACGCTATAGTGGCCTCAGCGGCGGTACGCAATGAGTGAGAGATATGCTTCCATTGCTCGGTTACATCGTTAGGTCGAGGATTGCCCTCTGATAGCAGGTGTGAGAGTCGGGTGGTGAAATTATCAGCTGTCTGTGTCATGCGCAGCTTCTCGACGTCAAACTTTTCTTCCGTTACTGTGCGCACTTTCTTCGCTGCACAGAGGCGTGTGCGTATCTTGGCTGCAACAAGATAATGGTCCGAGTCGATTTTGGGACCACGTAGGGTACGCACGTCGAGAACGGTGGAGCTGTGTCTGCCGTCGATCATGACATGATCAATGTGGTTTCTAGTTCTTTGATCAGGGGACAGCCATGTGGCTTGGTGTATTCGCTTATGCTGGAACCTGGTACTACTGATGACCATAGTGCGAGCAGCGGCGAAGTCAATCAACCTAGTGCCGTTGGGGGATGTTATATCAATTCTCTTTTCAAAACCGTTGAGAATTTTGAAATCGGTTGCAAATTTTTCATGATTTTTATTTTTTTTTTTCAACGAAGACACTGAAAAGACCTTAAAACCAGATTTTGGGGTTGTTACAAGTCTTTTGAAAAGCGTTTCGTGTATAATTCGACCAGACGAATGTGTATTCACTTTTTTTCTTGCAACACTGTGTTATCGGCCGATTTTTGCGTTATCGACCAATCAAGAAAAAGTTTGCTCCAACTTTATTGTTAAAGCTCACAGCTGAGTATATAATGTTCGGCTATACCCGAACTTAGACTTCCTAACTTGTTTTTATTTGGCTTCAATAACAATTAGTGTAGAGTAAAAAAATATACAAAATCACGGTAATTTCTTTTCTTCTGTCGGTACTTTACTGATTGCATGGTGGATAGCACTTCGCGACCGACTGAGAGATTAGAAATTGATAATACTGTCGTACAAATGGGAAGGAAACAAACAGACGCCACATTTTGTAGCGTCACCAAACCAAAAGCGACTCTCCTCAGTAGACTTTTAACGGTGCTGCCCCCTCCCCCCACTCGTTTGCTTTTTCCGTAATACCTTTATGAAGTTAAATGCTTTTAGTATGAGTAAGTTTTTCCATCTCGGGCGCTTATTTATTGTACGTTCTATTTATCAACCACATAGCCGGTATGAGGGTGGGTACGCCTTAAATAAACTCGGTCTATACTGAGCCGATAATAGCACTCCGTATTTGCATGTCAGGGTATAGAAGTCAGCTCTTCTCTTCTTCTTCAACCTGTCAGCTTTTACTTCCGCTCTCTTTACAATACCTCAGGTGACATGCTACCGTCCTCACCTTTCCCCCGCCCACTGAATAATCCCTTCCCCACATCGATTTATAAAACTGTTGAAACACTTTGGTTGCATATTCAGCATTTTGTAAAAATTGTATGCGTTTTTCTGGTGTTCCAACAACTTCACTGATAAGCGCAGCAAAAGCGTGTTTTAACGTCTTGCTGCTGCCTTCTAAGTGCCATTAGTAAACCGCCTGACAGCACACCCTCATTCCTATGGTGGTTTGGTGTGTACCTTCGCCTCCTCCTCCCCGAAAGCTACGAAATGTCATAAAGTTTTGCTGATGCACGCAATTTAAGAATAAATTTTGTTTGTTGGTATGTTTGTTGTTGTATTTGTACAGCTGGTGCCCGGTTTGCCGGCGAAATTCCAATGTTTGGGTAATTCACTGATTTTCTAGTACTAAAGAGATATTAACGGTTTTATAAGGGTCGATCAATAAGTCTGGCTCTTTTGTTGTTTCTTTTAGCCTTTGTACATGCTCCCAACTTTTTCGAAAGGATTTTGAGTTGTTGGTTCCAGTACTAATCACTCAAAGTATAGCAACCCCTGAATTAAGATTCCTCCAGCTAGTGTTCCACCAGGAGACTCGATAGAACTTTCTGTAAATGTTAATACAAATAGCTTTTAATCCAGGCGTTTAATTGTTGAGCCGGGATATTGCCGTCTGCACTTTACCATCGTCAGGGATTGGCGTAGCGGGATCTTCGTTAACGGATTTTGGTTGTTTATAGCACATGATTTTTACACATACACATTTCCTAGAAAATACTCTTTAGTATCTAGTATCTGGCATTTTCAGACTGTGCCCCATAAAAAAAAAAAAACTTAAGCCCCACACCTAAAAGCTAAATTACAATGATTCGCATCCGACTTGGGAAAGATCTCTTTAAGCCATTTTGGTAGGCACGATAGCTGCAACAGGACTTCGACTGAGAGAAGATGAGATAGCCATTGGAGTATTGACGAGAAAAATCGGCCATGTTTTACGGATGGGAAAATAAACTCGAGTCCAGAAGGTTTTCCTTGCATCAGCTGAATTCGGGTGTGCTCTCTGGGTCTTGTTATGCGAATGGATAAAGAAGCTCCAGTCCAGAAGGTTAGACAAACAAGATAGATTCCAAAATGTTTACCTATCGACACTCAAAGTTGGTTTCGCTGGCTGTTATTGTGTCACGCCAAATTCGTTCGGGGATTGCAGCGTCTTTTACAGCGACCATATAAGGGAATGAACTACACCTGACCTGTCGAATTTTGGTTGAAAGAGAGACTGCGTCGTCAAGAAAGATTCGATGAGATCTCGTTCTGGTTCAGCAAATTTCTCACTTCCGCGTACCGCTGGCTATGTTACTATAGGAGCAAAGCGAGCTCGGAACCTAAACTATATTGATGAGAAATGTGGCCACAAAGACGGTATTGAGTCCTAAATGTTTTCGCTCGTCGAGATTGAGATGGTGGCTGATAATAATAAATCTGGATAATTTTACCAACTTTATCGTAATTGGACCGCGGCTGGATCGCAGAGAGTTGGATATTAGTAGGGTTTGTTCAACTTTATATCATCTCAGTTGATACCTTCCCCTTCCTCTGCTGTCGAATTCGGGTATCGATAGGAAACCCATCTAGGCTGGAATTTGTTGGGCTTAGTCTGAAAAAAATGAGCCTATCAGCTCCAGGGCGATGATCTTAATATGGTAATAAGTTTATAGAAGTATTTTGGAGGATAAAAAAATGGTTCCTCTAAACTTTAAATTTCCTCTTCGCCCTCAATATTTGTATTTATAAAGCAGCCCTCGTATTCAAGATTATAGTAAGCTTTCTGGCTTATAACAAATTTGTGTAATACACTCAATATTTGCTTTTGTCGCTAAACGAAAATGTAGAAAAAGTAAAAAAAAAAAAAGAATTTATATTTATTTTACTACCTGTGGGTATAAGTATACTAAGATGTAATGTAAAAAGTAGCTCGTTTACGGTGGAACAACCAACGACCCCTCCTTTGCTGCTTCCAAATTGCAATGAAATGACCGGACTTGGTCGCCCTTAATTATGTGGGAGTGATTGATAAACTTTCCGACTTTATGGCTTTCTTAGCGCCATATTTTTCAAAATCACACGCGTTGGAGAGCTATCGAGGTGTAAGAGCTGCACTCACTAAAATTAATGTTTATTGCAGCATGCAATCCCCCTAATGGCATTGAACTGTTTTGTTGAATGCGCTGGACTCAGCTGCTCCATAAAAACCGCTTCTTTTACTGATATTTAGATATTCCCATTTGTTACAATTTGTTTATATCTCTAAAAGTGAAGGGGATTGTTAGATTGGGAGGAAGTAAGGAAAAAAGGGATCAAAAGAAAAAGACGATATGAAATCGGTAGGCAAAATTGGAAAAGGGGAATAAAAAAGGCATGATGAGTTGCTACTCGTTCACGACTGTTACGATTCGGCCCCTGTAATTTTTAATTTGCGACTTGTCCTCAAGATTAATTTTTAAGCAAGGAAAACACACCATCTGGTAATTTTTGGCAAATGAGGTGATATCTTGTTCGTCAGTTGTTATGTCCTTTTGTCTCGCCGGGTGATGCGACATTTGCTATGTTTTATGAACAAAATTTACGACAATGCATCACCTGGTGACTTGGGTTTATAATGGCAAATGATTTGGCATCCTACTGGCCCACTCTTCAGGTGTTGTGATATTTGTCTCACTAGGTGATGCGACATCCTGTTCGTCAGGCGATATGTCAATTTGGTCACCAGTTCATGTGACATGAGCTATGTATTTCCCTTGTGACTCGGATTTCGGAGAGTAAATCATGTGACATCCAGTTCGTTAGGTGACATTTTAGTTAGAGTTGATGCGACATCTGTTATTTCCTTTATAAAAAAAAATTACAGAAACCTACATCGCCTGCTGACTCGAATTCATAAGCAAATGATGTGATATCTTGCCCATTACGGGATGTGATATTTTGGTGTACTCACTAATTTGTATTCAAGAAAATAACATCACCCAACGATTTTAAGGGGAATGGGTTGTGTTATTTGTGTCACTAGGTGATGTGACATGTACACTTTCTCCAAAGAAGATAGATTACCAAAGAGGATTAATTTACTCTCTTTGCATTCTCAAGGAAAAATTGCATCACCTCTTGACTGGGATTTTGGAGGGCTTATGATACGACATCCTGCTGCTGTTGTTGTTGTAGTTGTTGTTAACGACAAAAACACTCCACGAAGGTTTTGGGAAGTTATGTCCAAATAGACAGTCCTTAGCTGGACATCCTGCTCGCTCGTCACATCATATGATGTGAAACGAGATACCGACAGTCACTACTAGAATTTGAACTCGGAGTAAATGATTAAATGATTAAGGTAAGAATTGTGGGGTGTAAGTAGGTCGCCTCCCCGTTGGTGCACCCTGGGTAACGCTAAATGACCTGCATGGTTTACGCGGCCTATTTTCTTGTAGTGTCAAAAAAAGTAAATAGCCCATGTTGTTGTTGTTGTTAACAATGCATTGCCCTGTCTAGAGTGTATGATCATTCCGAAGATCTTCATCAAGCTCTTCTAAGGGGAGTCCAAGGAAACGTGCAGTTTCAACAGGGTTTGTCCAGAGGGACAGAGGGGTTAGAAGAGTAGGTTCAAATGAACAATTGAAGAGATGTAGAGTATCATGGGGGGTCCTACCACATGCAGGGCATGTGTTTGAGATTGTGTCATTAAGTCTGGACAAGTAGGAGTTTAACCTTACACTATATCCAGACCTAAGCTGTGCCAGGGTAACTCTTGTCTCCCTTGGTAAGGTGCGTTCTTCTTCAGCAATATCCGGTGGAGGACTGTTCAGAACGGGGTTCACAGGTAGAGATCCGACAAAAGTATCTACCGACTCGGTGTGGATGTCGGTTAGAGCCCGCTTATGATTCTGCAGATCAAACGGCAAGGTAATATGATGCCGGATCTCATCATAATGTTTACGGAGATGTTTCCTTATGTCTCTCGGGGGCGGATCTATGTCCAAAAGATGACGGTTTGGATG
This sequence comes from Campiglossa producta, assembly GCA_964058755.1. Taxonomy (NCBI): domain Eukaryota; kingdom Metazoa; phylum Arthropoda; class Insecta; order Diptera; family Tephritidae; genus Campiglossa; species Campiglossa producta. Next base: position 43,968,432 of record CAXKVI010000003.1, on the reverse strand, counting down.
TGCTGGCTTGTGGCAGTTCAGAAGGAATTGCTTGCTCAGCATTTCCGCATGCTCTTTTACATTGAGCAGTTTTGCCTCCTGATGGAGGTGAGACTCGGAAGACATGAGGAGACATCCCGTAGCAGTTCTGATGGCAGTATTTTGGCAGACTTGTAACTTCGTCCAGTTGGTGTTATGTACATTAGGCGACCATATGGGTGCAGCATAGTCAAAGACTGGTCGGCCAATGGCCTTATATGTAGTCAACAACGTTTCTTTGTCTTTTCCCCAAGTACTGCCGGCAAGTGACTTGAGGATCTTGTTGCGACCACGTACCTTTGAGACCATTGCAGACACATGACCAGCAAATGAGAAAGTATTATCCAATGTCATCCCTAATAACGTTGGGTGGCTGACAGTTGGTAGCTTAGTGCCGTCAACGAAAATGTCTAATTCATTTCTCACCTGGTGCGTCCACGTCGTAAAAAGCGTCGCCGTTGATTTAGTCCGAGATATCGTCAGATCTCGCTCTGCGAAAAACCTGGAAAGGTCGCAGAGGTAACCGTTGATTTTATTACAGAGTTCATCAGTATAGGGGCCCTTCCCTGTCGCCATTATTGTACAGTCGTCAGCATAAGAAACGACGGAGACACCCTCTGGTGGTGGGGGCATCTTCGATAGATAGAAATTAAACAGTGTCGGGGATAGGACACCACCCTGTGGCACCCCCTGTCTAATTCGTCTTGGTTTTGATGTTGCGTTTCTAAAGTTGACCGACGCCTGCCGCCCATTCAAGTAATTAGCGGTCCATCTCTTTAACCCATCAGGTATTTGTGTTTCTAATAGATCTTGTATGAGAGTGGCATGGTTGACTGTGTCAAAAGCTTTCGACAAGTCAAGTGCCACTAACACAGTCCTGTGATTTGGTTGGTTTTGATTTAGACCGCTATTTATTTGCGTTGTAATGGCATTGAGTGCGGTGGTGGTGCTGTGCAGCTTACGGAAGCCATGTTGATGATTAGCCAGGTGCAGATTTGCGGTGTAATACGGGAGCAAAATGGACTCTAGCGTCTTCACTACCGGCGACAAAAGTGATATAGGGCGATATGAATCGCCTATGTTTGCCGGCTTTCTAGGTTTTAATAATGGAACCACTCTCGCTTTTTCCATATTTCAGAAATAGCCCATCGGGGGGCGTGGCAAAAAAATGTGTTTTAGGATCGCCTTCAAAATATCTTTAATCCTAGGGGTGGACTGGAAAAACTTTTTTTTTATGGGGACCGATCCGCACTATGCTTACCAGCTTTTGTTCATGGGCGGGTTGTTGTTGTTGCGGGTCGTAGTATTATATCACCTATTGATTTTTAGGCCAAAGATGTAACAACCTGCTCGGGAGGTGACTCGGATTTCGGGGGTCAAATGATGTGACATGCTGCTCGTCATGTGGTGTGACATTTTGGTGTCTCCAGTTAATGATACACCTACTTTTTGTAAAGGCTCCTTTTGCTCAGGATTAATTTTTAGGAAAATTAGGCAAGAAACCTATGTACATCACATGGTAACTCGGATATATGAGCAAATGAAGTGAACGGGAAAGATCCGTTAGACGATGTGACATTTTAGTGATGCAGAATGGCAATGATATTACATACATAAGTTCCAATAGATTTGAATTCTTGTTTTTTATATTCCCAGCGGTTTCTAAAGCATACCGTGCCGACATAAATACATGCTATTTTTCAAACAAACGAAAAATATTAACAAAGCTTATACATTTAATTTTATAGACCCTAATTTATACGATATTGAAAGTTATCATTAAATATATAAGGACAATAATTTTCGATTCTACGCTAGGGCTGCTGATCATAGCTAAGCATCTGCTTACGTCCACCACATCCCGAGCCGCACAACACAATATCAGCGTATATTAAATGTTCTCTATTACTGATCAATGTCTTTACATTATCCAAGGTAGCCATAACGGCACGCTCTACGATGGGTGTATCAAAACATATCTTGCGACAAGCACACAGAGGTGATTCTGCCAGAATATCTAGCAACAACCAAGGCACAGTAGACGCTGAGTATGGTAGTTTGTATTGACAGACAGAGCGCGCTGCTGACAGCCACAACGGCGGTGCACTATGCACATTGTGTTCACCACTAATTTGGTGTTCCATTTTCATACCAAACTCGTTACCCCACACATCCAAGACAACTATGCGCATTAAATTGAAATCGGAGGGTAAGGATGAGAGTAAATTTGAGGCAATATACAAGTTTCGTAGATTACGCAGGCGACGAAAACCAAATGGCACACGTCTAATTTTATTATGACTCAATTTGAGACCAACCAGCTGCTCTAGGCGTATGAGATCATGTGGAAAGTAGGTGAGCTCGTTGTTGGACAAATCTAATTCGCGCAGCGACTTTTGAATTTGTTTGCCACGCAGCCATTCCCAATCGTTGACTGTGCCCAGCTGATTGTTGTTGATGGTGAAGGATGCAAGCGATAGGCGTCCCATTTCACGCGGCACCTTAATTTGAGAAGTGTGAATATTTCAGTACCGAAAAATGTTTGTAGAGGAATACTCACTTTGGTTATTTGATTGTCGCTTAAATCCAGCACCGTCAAATTTCTTAATGAGCAAATATCAAAGCTTATTTTGAGCAATTGTATGTTGGCAATTTTCAACGATTTCAGTGTACGTGGAAAACCCTTGATGGGATAGTCGCCACGTCGCACTACCGTCATTCTCTCTTGCGGTTGCGAGCGTTGCGGTATTGCTGTGGCCGCAGCAATGTTCAGTCTTAAATTCATCGAATCTTTTCCCTCCAAGCCCAGCTTGATTGTTTGTAGAAATCCCTTCAGCTGTATTGGATCGCAGTTGATCATTAGGTTGATTGGTGGCTCTTTGAAGCCAATTGTGACTTTGCCATCACGTAAAAATTTCGAAAATATTTTCTCAATGTTATTTGTTACTTTGAAACGTTCACCGACTTTGTTTTGTGGTGTGAAGTGCATGATTTCCAATTGTCTGCTGCTCTGGCCATCTGCATCTTTGGCGGAATTGTTGTAGCCCACTGCGAGTGTTGATTTGACGTAGCGCGGCGAGCGATTGCGTTGCGTTTGCCGATCCTGCACCACAGTCTCACAAAGGATTTTCATTTTAAACGCAATTTAATTAGACATTCAATATATTACTTTCCGCGAAAAACCAATAGTTGTATTCGAAATTTTATTTACAAAATGTTTACACTAGCTCTCAAATTGTATTAGTGCTGTATTGTGTGGACTGCAAAGCGAATGTGTATTGTGAGTACCCGGTTACTTTCTTAAGGCCCAGTTACATACAACTTTGTAGGATCCACCTTCATATAAAGTTTGTGGAACGTAAGAGTCGAATACATAAAGGGTCAGTTGACTTAACGATGATAACGAAAAGCTCTGTCAAAATTTGCTTTTTTAAACCGTTTGGCACACAGCCTTATTGACATTATTTTATACACACATTCCAAGAACCGTTAGCTAATGTCCATGGAGCTTCAAAAGTGAGTAATTCTAAGCAAATCTAGTCGGAATTTTTTTTTTTTCAAAACCTATATTGATTTTTTTTTTAAGAAAGTTGAAAAAAATTACTGTAATTTTTTCAGATTTTTATATGAAAGTCTAGAGGTCTATCATCGCTAGCATTGTGTATTGATACACAATGATCGCTAGTTTAGATTTTACAGACTTAACCCCCAATTTGGTATAAAAACAACAAATCATTGTTGAAAAACACCATTTACCCAAAGCCTGCGCCTTTCGTATACTGGCCGTGTGTAAGAAGCGTGTCAAACATTATTATATGAATCAGTGCAAATGTGAGTTCTGCGCATGCGCAAGTTTTGTTTGTGTTAGTGAATTGTAGTAGCGCGTTTAAAAAAAAAATATCAAAGGGCTCAAAAAGGGTCACTATCCCCATTACACAAATTGTGCATAGTTTTAGTTATAAAATCTTTGATTAGTCGATTAAATAATGAAAATACCAAAATAGTAAATCACAAAATAAATAAATAAAAATGTTCGTATTTGTTGTTTAAAAAATAATAATAAGCTACAGAGAATTTTTTCATTTGGTAAAATAATGTCATATCCGCTACCTTGGGTATTTTTGGCATGGTTTAATGTTAATTAGTGAAAGGAGTGATAAGAAAAACGAAGTGAATTTATTTACATTTTGTTCAAGTATGCATTTATTTATGCCCCTTTGTTTACAAAAGTTTAACGACATCCTTGAGATTTTGTCTCCTTCTCTCATGGTATATCTGTACTGTAATGTTTGACACGCTTCACTGTTCGGTATTATCTATATAGAAGTATTACATATATGCATTTACCTGAACATATTTTGGTAGGAAATTGAATTCCCTACAAAAGCTGCCGAAGTCTGTAAAATATAAACTAGCGATAATAGACCTCTAGACTTTAATTTAAAAATCTGAAAAAATTACAGTAATTTTTTTTTCCATCTTTCTTAAAAAGAAAAACAGATTTTCAGAAAATCGATATAATTTAAAAAAAAGGGAAATTTTTGGCCCAGTCTAATGTATATGTGTATAATTATCTTTTTTAAATGCTTTCCTTGCGCTACTCCTGACTGGCGCTATAAAATAATTTTGCAAATAGTTGTGCTAGGAGAATACTAAAAAGGAAAAAATAAAAATCACCCCAAACATTTTCTTCTGGCTGCGCCCCTTAGAAGTAGAGTTAATTTTAGGAATTTGTTTTGCAGAAATTTCATCCATGCATAGCGTTAATAAAATTTATTATTATATTAGAGAAATCCCATCATGGCCGCAGGAAAAAAGTTATGAAAATTCAAGCTACATAGGTACTTGACTATTTTGGTAGTAAAATTTATTTGGTTTGTGTTTTTATTTGGTAACCGAAACCGAAACGAAACCGAAATAAATGTTGAAGAACGAAACCGAAACCGGAACGTTATTTTAATCGGTTTCAGACCTTGGTTTTTAGATGGAGCATTGTTGTTCAGAGAGGGCGACCTTAAACTCAGCCATCCATGTACTCTGCAAGTTATGCTCAGCTAAGTATGAGAATTAAGTTTTCTTTATAAAAATAAAAAACTAATATTTTTTGTTTTATTTTACATTAATCTATGTTTTATTTCGAAATTTCTTTAACTACCACATAAAATACAATATTTAATTTAATAGTAAACGTGTGTCAGTTTCTCAGTACGCTAATGAACATTTTGAGAAATTTTTACATCGCAAGAAATACCTTTTAATATTTAATTTATTTAATTTTTATTATTTTTATTAGATACATACGAAACTTGAAAATATGCTAAACTATTCAAATTTATTTATGTGATATTTTATCTTATTTAGATACATGCATATGTGTATGTGTAGGCTTCACCAAAAAACCCAAATTTTTATTTATACTACATATTTAATTGTGCGTTGAGAAGCTGCAACGAGCAATGAATATAAACATCTTTGTGCGCAAGTTGTATGTATCTCATCAAAGCATCATAAGTACTCGCTAAATTCAATGACTCAATGCTGTACAACCCCAAAAAGGGGATATTCACTTCAGAAGATCGCCCTATTTTACATTTTTTTTTCAAAAACGCCCTATATTTTGAAATAAAGGGTGATGTTTTACTCAGTCGTCGGTATAAAGAGCTATGTTTTGTGGGACCAGGTGGGTCGTGTCTTTTTTGTTTAGTGATCTTCTATTTCATTTTGGACGAAATGTTGAGCTGCCATCTTTACTAATTATTCAAACAATTTAAGTGACAAATAGCATAATTATTTTAGCATATGGGGTAAAATTTGAATTTGAATGAAATTTGGTTGTTGTTGTTGTTGTTTTAGCGAGGTGTAGCCCTGCCTAAATGTCAGACAGGGTCACCCCGAGTGTATTGCTCTTGGCCGGGTCGATATAAGAAAACGGCCCGGGTCGTTTCGGCACGATGGGTACAGCACAAGTACTGGTACCGTTCTCGTAGAACCGGCAACACAAGAAACTAGCCGTGTAGGCCATGTAGGTCATTTAGCGTTACCCAGGGTGCACCAACTGGGAGGCGACCTACTTTTACACCTTTTACTTTTATTTAATTGATGAAATTTGGTGAAAGTGATCTGCTAAGTATGTAAGAAAATCATCAAAGCCTTTTTACTTTTAATTAGAACATGTAATTGACGTGCTAAGAAGAAACAAGGAAACCCATTTCTAAAGAATTTTTCTCGTTCTTTTCGAATATAAACTAAAAAAAAAATTGTATTTAAAAATTTTATTAAAAATTTTATAAAAAAAAACTTTTTTAAATTTTTTTTCAAATTGGACGCTTTTAATATTTTTTTTTAATTTTAATTTAAAACTTGATATTTTTATTTCTTATTTTTTTTTTTTTTTGTTTAATTTCAATTTACAATTTCAATTTATTTCAAAGTATTCAAATATTAGTACAATCAGATATTTATCTTTTTTTTTCAGACAAACTACAACCAATTTTATGATATGAATAATAATAATATCTAATATTACAGAAAAATATAAAAACACAACATATAAACCCTAACAACAATGAATAAAATTCCTTAAATAGTAAAAATGAAAAGTAAAAGCAAAAAGTTTATTGACACATGGTCAGATCATCTTAGATATTCCTTAGCAAAAATTATTTAAAATAGATGTTTTGAAATTCGTTTTGTTAAAACTTGCTCCTATGTTAGGAGGAATAGAGTTCCAAATGCGAATTGCGTTGACGAAGTCTTGCTGAAGCCAGCGAGCCGAATTGGGGAATTATTAATTAGCAGATCTGGTAAAAACCAACTTCGTATAAAGATAATGCGGGACTCTCAAAGACATTAAATTAAAGAGAAAAATATAGTTTCTGGCTTTAAGGTAATCCAAAATGTCACAACCCAAAAGACGATTTTTAAGCTCAGAAATGTGACCAAATTTGGAGAGGCCATAAACGTACCGTGTCACGTTATTTAATAAGATGGTAATCTTGCGGGCCGAGAGCCTATCAAATTTGGTATAAACCAATTCGGAGTATGTTATGATAGGTATAATGAATTGACGTGATCACCATTTATTAAAGAAATTTTCGATGTCCACTACAAAAAAGGTATCATTTTAAAGGAAAAAAAATCAAGCTTTAAATTAAAAAAAAATATTAAAAATGTCCAAATTTTAAAAAAGTTGATAAAAATTCTTTTTTATAAAATTTTGACTAAAATTTTTCAATAATTTTTTTTAAATTTATATGTTCCTTTTTACTACATCAAAATATGCAAATGGATCTACACTGCAATCATTCGACCGATCATGCTCTATGGAGTTGTGGTATGGTGGCCTGCGCTGAGCAAGGCAACAAACCTTAATCTGCTAGGTAAAGTACACAGATCTTGCATGATCTGTATAAGCGGTGCGTTAAGAACAACGCCCAACGAAGCACTCCAGGCCATTCTTGGCATTTTGCCACTCGATCTGGAAGGGCACCGAGTAGCAGCTGCATCGGCTCTGCGTCTAAGGGAAACGTCCGGCTGGGGCGCAAGCACTACTGGACACGCCTGTATTTTGGGATCCTATAGCTTTCTTCCGCTGAGCACAGATCGCTGTGCGACCACAACAGTCGGAGATAGCGGTTTTAAAATCAACATTCCCAGCAGGGAGGAATGGGAGAGCACGGATCGGAGTCCCGTCACTCATGGCGGCACTTCCATTTATACTGATGGCTCGAAGTTAGACGGCAGAGTTGGGGGAGGGGTTTATTCAAAGGATCTGAACCTTGAGCTCTCCTTCAGACTACCTGATCACTGCAGTGTCTTCCAGGCTGAAGTTTCAGCAATCATGGACGCCGCGGCTTGGGTAGGCCAACACACTATCAGACAGGACATTTTTATATTCAGCGACAGCCAGGCGGCCATCAAATCCCTTGGCGCTTACTCGTTCAACTCTGAACTGACGCTCAGCTGTCGTCGATCTCTACAAGAGATGGCCCAGCAGAATCGCGTTAACCTCACATGGGTCCCGGGCATAGGGACATTGAGGGAAATTGTAGGGCAGACGAACTTGCGGTGCAGGGCACGACCAAGCAGGTTCTTCGCGATAAAGAGCGCTTAGGTATGCCGTTTGCCACATGCAAGCTTATGCTGAAGGAGTACACACTCCGCCAAGCCAACGAAAGATGGCTGCAATCTCCAGGATGCCGGATATCCATAGAAACCTGGCCGAAATGGGATCATAAAAGATCAAGACAAATTTATGCCCTAAGGAGAAGAGAAATCTCCATATTAATAGGCGTATTAACTGGGCACTGCCTCATTGGTAGGCACGCAGAAAGACTTGGTATGCCCTACCGACGATGCTGTAGGAGTTGTAAGGATGATGAGGAGGAGGAAACGGTGGAGCACCTCATCTGCAACTGCCCGGCTTTAAGAGGCGCGAGAATGCGCTTTTTGGGAGTTCCCTTTCTGGTCAGCCTACGCCAGGTCACGGAGCTGGACATAAAGGACCTGATGGCCTTCATCAAGTCATCTAAATGGTTCGAGGAGTAACGGTATCGGTATAGGAAAGTCAGTCCCGGGATTCTGCTATGTGGAGAATTCCGTTAATACCGGGATTTTCCATATGGCAGGGTCCCGGAACGGACTTTCCTAGTGTTGGTGGTATCACAACGGGCCTTTTAATACTGGTCTAGGTGTGCCTTTGCGGCAGCCACTTGAACCTAACCTAACTACATCAAATGCATGACTTCTAGTTTAAAGAAAAAAGGCTTACACAAAAAATATTGTGAATTCAAACTCGTAACCATCCAATATTTGTACGCGACCTTTTTTTTTTACATAGCAGATCACTTTTACCAAATTTTCTTTAAATCGCGGCGATGAAATTTTTAGGTGGTCCGGTTGACGAATTTAGCCCATATGCAGTTTGCGAAACGTCAAGTTTTCAATAAGTTTTAAGCGATTTTAAATAAAGAAAATTTAAGTCGAATTTTATAAGCTCTTAAAACAACTATCGTATCGCTAGAAAACATTCAAAATTTTTGCTGAACAGATTCTGAAATAATTGGGGAGTGATCTCAAAACTATTCTAGATTAGTCCTTACCTAATCGGAAAAGACTCTTATATTAAACGTCACCCAAATTGTAATAATATCGAGTAAATATACATTTCTCACTCAATTGTTACTTTGTTGCCTATGGATCTTCCATTTAACAAACACAACTTAAATGGTAAAAGAAATAAATTTTTCCATCTTATTCTGCAGATTTTTAAATTGCGTTTTGAAAAAGAAAATGGAAGAGCATTTTCTCAGGTGAGATAGCAAATGCTAAATGGTTAGATAATTGTGACCTTTTGCTTAGTCAGAGGAAGATATTTTCAAAAAATCAAATAAGCTTATTGCAATCGATACTAAGCGCCATTAGCTACCTAAACAACGACAAATATAAGATACAAATAAATAAAAGAAATAATAATAATTTAAGGAGATCAAGCAGCCAATAAAGATGTCATAGTTGTAAACATTCAGACAACGATTAGCCTGAGGGTTCTAACTCGCTATCGTCATAGTCATCGTCGACATTGATCAAAAAATACCAAAACTTCCTCCGGATACCGGATGGAAGTCACAAAAATCACAATCTCGCTTCAACTCGCATCATTTCGTTCTATTTGTGCGCCATTTTAGCCACTTTCGCTCATATTACTACCAAAAACCAAAGGGAAATATTCCTAATACAAGTCTTTTTCTTTGAATGTCCAACAAATCACAACTTGCAGAGACAGAAAAGCAATGGTATGAAAGCACCAATCGCGATAAAAACCGGCAACATAACTGACGAATCATCCAACGTATATGGATTCGGTTGTTTTGGACCGCTTACTTTACGTGATTTTGGCAACGCATCAATTTCGTTATCATCCTCTTCATCTAATAAAGCATCGTTACTTGTTGTGGTTTGTGCATTTTGTTGCATACGTTGTTGTTGTGGTGGTTGTTCTTGTTCAGATGCTAATTCATTACTGCCAATGTCCGCTGAAATGCGGTCATTAAACACTGCCATATCAGCATCCATTGGCATAAGTTCATCAGCTGTAGGTGGTAGTCTTGGTATATTTGCCACATCACCTTTTAGCAATGCGAATGCATTGATTTTGGGATTATCATAGGGTCCTTTGATGAAATCTAAACGTATTACACCATTGCGTATATCGGATTGTTCATCTTTGTAGTAAAGACGTTCATTGGAGATGGTGAAGAAAACATACTCTTCATGTGCTGTACCACGGCCAACTTGATGAAAGATATCCAATTCCTTTACGACAGTATGCCTACTATTGAGTACCACATCGAAGACCTGAAATAGAGTTATGGTGGTTAGTTAAGTGGGTAGTATTTATGCTAATATCATTGAGTTGAGGAGTTTTAAAAGTTTTAAGTTATGTTAAATACATAGCTCAATATTTTTTTATGTTACTAAGCCAGTTTAAAAGATATCAAATCCATATTTTGAGGGGGCCTAAAACAAAGATTCTTCTCTCTAATTCGACGTTTCACGGAAAAAGGGCACATGTTCCTTAGTGCCCTTTTTGCACGCAACTCCTCGAGTAGCGGTTAGATGAAAAAAAATGTGGAGAACAGATAAGAGAAGTTAGTGGGACCGTATGTTAAACGGTCGTACAGCCAATTTCTTCCCCAATATTTGCAAAAAAATAGACGCTCCTCAGAAGACCAAAGGTAGGTTCCCTATGTACAGTCACTTCTCAGAGCAGAAAACCCAGGACATCGCCATGGATCTCTGCGCAGTGGAACCACCCGGGGTTTTACCTCGGCCAAGGACTGTCACTTTCAATGTAACCCTGTTTAGTATGTTTTGTCCCATTCCGAAACTATCATCCTCCCCCCTTGCAGCAGGGCTGCAAGATATTCTTTTGTTACGGGCGGGCGTTGAGCCGAACCCCGGACCAAAAGAATGGATATGCAGTGTCTGTTGCAAAAAAATATATATTAAACGGTCGCATTCTGTGCAATGCTTCTCGTGTAAGAGATGGCTCCATAAATCTGGATGTTCAGGGCTTAACCTTAACATCCACAGACCCCGTACTTTCTTTAGTACTTTCGTGGCCCCTTGTTGTTTGCGCCGTCGGGCGTCCCGCGGTAAGCGCCGTTCAAGCGCACCCCTACCGCCACCTTCTAGTAGCAATACTAATAATAATAATAATAATGTCTTAACGACTAGCAGCATTTCTGCTATACCCGCCACACAAATTCCAGACTGTTGCTCGTGCCTTATGGCGTCAACATCACGCGCAGCAGCTCAACACTCTTGCTCCCACCGGAGCAGTTTAGACATGAGCAACTCCGAGCATCAGTCTCTGTCTGTTTCTTTGTTACACCCCCCCTCCCGTTTACACGTGAGTCAGGATCAACATCTTCTTGCACCTGTCTCGACGTGTACTGTTTGTCGGCAAAGATTATACACGCTCGCGTCATCGGTCAAATGCAATAACTGCTTAGGCCAATGCCACGTACATCTATGCTCTGGGCTCGCTAACAGGAATCTTTGGACGGATGCGTTCATTGCACCATGCTGTAACACGCCTCAGCCTACGACGCCAGCCAACCCGGTTACACCAGGTCCACAGCTAACTAGGCTGAGGCACAGCCTTGGTGTTCGCCTACCAACACCTGGGCGAACACATCCGTCTCTCACGCCTTTGGTTAACTCGACATCGACCCCACCGGCGCACTTCCAAATCTTACAGCACAACTGTAACGGATTAACTGGTAAGATCGCAGAGATAACCAATTTGATGACGCAATATGACATAAAACTTGCCGCAATCCAAGAAACCAAGCTCAGTCCAAGGTCGGACCTCATTACCTATGGCGGATATAACATTCACCGGAAAGACCGTCATAGAGTAACAGGAGGTCTGGGAGGTGGTCTAGCGTTCATAACGCACAACTCTGTACAGTATCATCTATTTGATACCGACATCGAAGGAACGGATGATATCTTAGAAAGCCAAGGTATTACCATCCGTACAGGAGATGTCGATCTGCAAATCATTAACATCTACATACCCCCTGTCTCAAGTTGCCCCACCGGTTATCACCCCGACATTAGCTTGCTATTACGAGGAGATAACCGCGTGATCCTGTGCGACTTCAATGCGCACCACGACATGTGGCACTCAAACTTGCCAGCAGACAGTAGGGGGCATGTACTCGCAGAACAAATAGATGATACGGCTTTCTGTACATTGAACGGAGACGCCCCAACGAGAGTATCGGGTAACTGCTATAGTTCGCCAGATATTTCTATCGTAAGTGCAGGACTATTGAACAACACCAATTGGCGACCCATACTCACGTTGGCGTCTGACCATCTCCCAATAGTCATTACCATCGAACGACCGACGGACTTTATAACACCTGAGCATGGTACATACATCAACTTTACCAAGGCGGACTGGGACAGTTTTCAGACATATACGGACGAATCCTTGGCTGCTCTATCCATTCCTACGGACGTACGCAAAGGCGAACGAGACTTCCGCAACATCATTGACTTGGCCTCTAGACGCTTCATTCCTGCGGGTCGAATATCCCGAATAAGACCAAATTTCCCCGCGGAGGCAGCGGCCATGGCTAGAGAAAGAGATGAAGTGCGAAGTCTCAATCCCGCAGACCCCCGTATAAGGGATCTCAACGCGGAAATTCGTAGGTTGGTCGATAAACACAAACTGGCCAAATGGAAACAACACCTAGAGCAATGCAACCTCTCTGACGGTGTTGGCAAATTATGGACTACGGTCAAAGCTCTATCTAATCCAACACAACACAAGGATAAAGTTGATATTACTTTCGGTGACAGGGTGAAGAAGGACCCTAGGGGATGTGCGAACTCCTTCTGTAGACAATTTGTACTACATTCCCCACCCGATAGAGCTAAACGTAGAACCATGCGACAGGCGCGTAAATACAAACACCAAAACACGCCCATTGTCATCACTGCCTCAGAGGTCAAGGAAGCCATCAGACAGGCTAAGCCTTCAAAATCCATCGGCCCCGACGGCATTGCCATGAAGATGCTGAAACATCTAGGCCAGGAGGGACACAAATACTTAGCGGCTCTATTCAATCTTTCACTGAACACTTTCGTCATTCCTGAAATATGGAAAAAGGCGAGAGTGGTTCCATTATTAAAACCTAGAAAGCCGGCAAACATAGGCGATTCATATCGCCCTATATCACTTTTGTCGCCGGTAGTGAAGACGCTAGAGTCCATTTTGCTCCCGTATTACACCGCAAATCTGCACCTGGCTAATCATCAACATGGCTTCCGTAAGCTGCACAGCACCACCACCGCACTCAATGCCATTACAACGCAAATAAATAGCGGTCTAAATCAAAACCAACCAAATCACAGGACTGTGTTAGTGGCACTTGACTTGTCGAAAGCTTTTGACACAGTCAACCAAGCCACTCTCATACAAGATCTATTAGAAACACAAATACCTGATGGGTTAAAGAGATGGACCGCTAATTACTTGAATGGGCGGCAGGCGTCGGTCAACTTTAGAAACGCAACATCAAAACCAAGACGAATTAGACAGGGGGTGCCACAGGGTGGTGTCCTATCCCCGACACTGTTTAATTTCTATCTATCGAAGATGCCCCCACCACCAGAGGGTGTCTCCGTCGTTTCTTATGCTGACGACTGTACAATAATGGCGACGGGGAAGGGCCCCTATACTGATGAACTCTGTAATAAAATCAACGATTACCTCTGCGACCTTTCCAGGTTTTTCACAGAGCGAGATCTGACGATATCTCCGACTAAATCAACGGCGACGCTTTTTACGACGTGGACGCACCAGGTGAGAAATGAATTAGACATTTTCGTTGACGGCACTAAGCTACCAACTGTCAGCCACCCAAAGTTATTAGGGATGACATTGGATAATACTTTCTCATTTGCTGGTCATGTGTCTGCAATGGTCTCAAAGGTACGTGGTCGCAACAAGATCCTCAAGTCACTTGCCGGCAGTACTTGGGGAAAAGACAAAGAAACGTTGTTGACTACATATAAGGCCATTGGCCGACCAGTCTTTGACTATGCTGCACCCATATGGTCGCCTAATGTACATAACACCAACTGGACGAAGTTACAAGTCTGCCAAAATACTGCCATCAGAACTGCTACGGGATGTCTCCTCATGTCTTCCGAGTCTCACCTCCATCAGGAGGCAAAACTGCTCAATGTAAAAGAGCATGCGGAAATGCTGAGCAAGCAATTCCTTCTGAACTGCCACAAGCCAGCACATCCAAACCGTCATCTTTTGGACATAGATCCGCCCCCGAGAGACATAAGGAAACATCTCCGTAAACATTATGATGAGATCCGGCATCATATTACCTTGCCGTTTGATCTGCAGAATCATAAGCGGGCTCTAACCGACATCCACACCGAGTCGGTAGATACTTTTGTCGGATCTCTACCTGTGAACCCCGTTCTGAACAGTCCTCCACCGGATATTGCTGAAGAAGAACGCACCTTACCAAGGGAGACAAGAGTTACCCTGGCACAGCTTAGGTCTGGATATAGTGTAAGGTTAAACTCCTACTTGTCCAGACTTAATGACACAATCTCAAACACATGCCCTGCATGTGGTAGGACCCCCCATGATACTCTACATCTCTTCAATTGTTCATTTGAACCTACTCTTCTAACCCCTCTGTCCCTCTGGACAAACCCTGTTGAAACTGCACGTTTCCTTGGACTCCCCTTAGAAGAGCTTGATGAAGATCTTCGGAATGATCATACACTCTAGACAGGGCAATGCATTGTTAACAACAACAACAACAAGATGCTGAAACATCTAGGCCAGGAGGGACACAAATACTTAGCGGCTCTATTCAATCTTTCACTGAACACTTTCGTCATTCCTGAAATATGGAAAAAGGCGAGAGTGGTTCCATTATTAAAACCTAGAAAGCCGGCAAACATAGGCGATTCATATCGCCCTATATCACTTTTGTCGCCGGTAGTGAAGACGCTAGAGTCCATTTTGCTCCCGTATTACACCGCAAATCTGCACCTGGCTAATCATCAACATGGCTTCCGTAAGCTGCACAGCACCACCACCGCACTCAATGCCATTACAACGCAAATAAATAGCGGTCTAAATCAAAACCAACCAAATCACAGGACTGTGTTAGTGGCACTTGACTTGTCGAAAGCTTTTGACACAGTCAACCATGCCACTCTCATACAAGATCTATTAGAAACACAAATACCTGATGGGTTAAAGAGATGGACCGCTAATTACTTGAATGGGCGGCAGGCGTCGGTCAACTTTAGAAACGCAACATCAAAACCAAGACGAATTAGACAGGGGGTGCCACAGGGTGGTGTCCTATCCCCGACACTGTTTAATTTCTATCTATCGAAGATGCCCCCACCACCAGAGGGTGTCTCCGTCGTTTCTTATGCTGACGACTGTACAATAATGGCGACGGGGAAGGGCCCCTATACTGATGAACTCTGTAATAAAATCAACGATTACCTCTGCGACCTTTCCAGGTTTTTCACAGAGCGAGATCTGACGATATCTCCGACTAAATCAACGGCGACGCTTTTTACGACGTGGACGCACCAGGTGAGAAATGAATTAGACATTTTCGTTGACGGCACTAAGCTACCAACTGTCAGCCACCCAAAGTTATTAGGGATGACATTGGATAATACTTTCTCATTTGCTGGTCATGTGTCTGCAATGGTCTCAAAGGTACGTGGTCGCAACAAGATCCTCAAGTCACTTGCCGGCAGTACTTGGGGAAAAGACAAAGAAACGTTGTTGACTACATATAAGGCCATTGGCCGACCAGTCTTTGACTATGCTGCACCCATATGGTCGCCTAATGTACATAACACCAACTGGACGAAGTTACAAGTCTGCCAAAATACTGCCATCAGAACTGCTACGGGATGTCTCCTCATGTCTTCCGAGTCTCACCTCCATCAGGAGGCAAAACTGCTCAATGTAAAAGAGCATGCGGAAATGCTGAGCAAGCAATTCCTTCTGAACTGCCACAAGCCAGCACATCCAAACCGTCATCTTTTGGACATAGATCCGCCCCCGAGAGACATAAGGAAACATCTCCGTAAACATTATGATGAGATCCGGCATCATATTACCTTGCCGTTTGATCTGCAGAATCATAAGCGGGCTCTAACCGACATCCACACCGAGTCGGTAGATACTTTTGTCGGATCTCTACCTGTGAACCCCGTTCTGAACAGTCCTCCACCGGATATTGCTGAAGAAGAACGCACCTTACCAAGGGAGACAAGAGTTACCTTGGCACAGCTTAGGTCTGGATATAGTGTAAGGTTAAACTCCTACTTGTCCAGACTTAATGACACAATCTCAAACACATGCCCTGCATGTGGTAGGACCCCCCATGATACTCTACATCTCTTCAATTGTTCATTTGAACCTACTCTTCTAACCCCTCTGTCCCTCTGGACAAACCCTGTTGAAACTGCACGTTTCCTTGGACTCCCCTTAGAAGAGCTTGATGAAGATCTTCGGAATGATCATACACTCTAGACAGGGCAATGCATTGTTAACAACAACAACAACAAGACCAAAGGTACCTCCTATAAAAAAAATTTTTATTTAAATACATACAAATTCTACACCATTGGAGTTGGATTTTAGTGAGCGTCAATTGGATTTAAGAATTGTCAAAGCCGTAGGGGTACCTCCCTTGAACCTATGAAATAAAATTATCCCACAAATTTTAATTTCAACTCAACACGAAACTTTTCAAATAAGTTACTCTCATGAAATGTCCCGACAAGAAAAAAAAAGTGAGTGATTGCCAAAAAGAACCCCTCCTACTTCTGATAAGCAAGTTTAAGCACAAATAAACCGATTGTAATGCAACGCAGGTGATTTCTACTAAAAGTAGCCCGAATGTTATGAGTTTTTTGAAGTACATGAAGTCTACTCTGATTGTAATGAACAAAGTGCTAACTATTTAACCTAAAATTGGTTACAATGTTAAACGTAAATAGAATATTCCATGTGCTTGGACCAAATTTTGATCTACTTACAAACTTCTAAGTGTAGTTTTTGGTGTGGACTAATTTTACTACGAATTCTCACAGTATTATTTTCGTACAAAAGCCAAACTAAGACCACACCTTTAGGGCTTTAGAATATGGCCGGTCGTAAGAGGCGACTAATATGCACATACAGTCAGTGTCAAAAGAAAATGTAAGTACACCATAAAATTGCAATTTTCACCAAGCATTTCTTCTTTTTGAATATTTTCGCTCGTTAAATTTTACTATAGAAAGATACAAATCTTACGCCGCTAACAAAATTCCCTCATTTTTGGCAATTTATTTTCTAACTGTCCTCTTTCTTTTCTTTTTCATACGAATTTATAAGTTCGAAAAAATAAAATATTCGAAAAGAAGAAATGATTGGTGAAAATTGCAACTTTTTGGTGTACATTTTCTTTGACACTGACCGTAGGTAATGACGTGCGAACTCGTTGGTTGGTCTATCCGTAGACGCCTCCCACCTCTCATTACCCATCTTCTCCTTCCTTATGGATGGAGGGATGATATGGCCTAGAAGGTTCCACTTGTCATATCAAATCGCTCCCGAGACAGTCGGACTGTACCGCAAAGGAGTACCGGAGTGCACCGGGCTCATATCCGGCCAAGGATGTCAATTTCGACATCACTACCCAAAACCTATGGGGAGAATTTTTGTCCTTAACAAAAACAACAATACTGCAGTGTGCGAATCAACCTTTTCAACACTACCTGCAATCGATAGGCCTCAAAGGCTGTCAATGGGTCATGAGAGAATGGCTCGTATGGTATTCCTCGTCTTTGAGAAGAAGCGAACAAAATCGGTTGATCTGAACGATGTTTTTTTCATTTTTAATAACATAGCGACCCGCAGAATTCAGCTGTTTTGTTTACCTTTTATAATTATTATTTTTTTTATTTTTCTTTTCTTATTTAAATTTGTTTAAATTCATTTATTTTATTTTAAATGTAAAAAAGTTTGCTTTATTGTAAAAACAGTGCGCACTTTTAAATAAACAAGGACAAATGGGCTAAAATATAATATGCTAATTATGTTTTAGCTGTTATCAGTCAATCTTATTACCACTCACCTTTTTATTGGGTTCATTAAAATAAACTTCACAAAATTTCATTATCAGCGCATATTCACCATCACCATCTATAGGCAGCGTGTAACCGAATGTGGCTGTGTGATAACGTTCCGTACGAAAGAGTACCTCATCTTGTTCTGGTACACGTCCAATTAATAGCAGATGATTTCCATAATCGGATGCTATGCCAATACGTCCATGTAATGGATCGGCGCTGTAATGTATACCATATTTGTCCGTATGTTCTTGACCACCGGCATTTACCGCATAAATGACCTTGAGATTTGCTAATACCACGCTGGGAGCAAAGCCGGTCAACAGCAGACATGCACACCAAAACGCCAGCAAAAATCTGGATGTGGATTTAGACTGCATGGCACATAAAACAATGCTATAAATAAACTGCTACTGCTACTGCTGATGTGGTTCAAGATTTATGAGCGTTGTGTTTGCCGCTACGCCGTTTTTTTAACTGTACCCAGTTATGCAAAATGGTTCGTTGATGATTATAGATGAATCTGCACTGTGTTTTAAAAAGGTTTTCTGTGAGAAATAAATGGAAAAAAATATTTTTCGCGTTTTTAAATTCGTTTACAAATTTTATCAATGAAAAATCGATATTTCCAACAGCTGTTTGGGGCAATCGAATATTAGGAATTGCCTTCTCGATATATCGATAAAAACTAATGCATTGTGCAGATACAGAGCTTTTGCGCTGATGCGCTCGGAAACGAATTAAATGCAATTTTTGGTATAAATCGTCGCCCAAATGTAACATACGACAATCATTTATCCGGGCGACGAAATGCAGAATAGCTCCAACTCCAAATTACAAAAAAAAAAAAATTATGAGGATCGATCATAAGCAATAACAGCCTAAGTCGACTTAAGAAATTAGACCAGTTGAAATTTTTGCTGGCGAATTTTTGTAACAAAACTGTTTTATAACTAAGACAAACGTATTGGATTTAATTGTTTGTAAAGAAAGTAAAAAAAGACCAATGAAAGTCTTGAAAAATGTCTCGATGTTGCTATTCAAAATCACCAGCATATATTTAAACTGGTCTAATTTCTTAAGTCGACTTAGGCTGTTATTGCTTATGACCAGTAGCCCGTTTCTATAGCCTTGCGATCATTCTTGCGATACGAATGATATCGCAAAATGCAACCCTGATTCATGGTTATCGCAAGGTAGTGTTTCTGTATGAGTGGTGAGTATGTATTTTCGATATTTCTTGCGTTATTCATATCACTTATATATTATACGTTAAAAAGAAAATGAGTGAAGTTCGTTGGTAACGAATTTAAATTTTTTGTGTTCTAAATTAGAACTTCTAATTAATTTTTTATTTTATAGAAAAAAAGCAGGAGTGGAAAAATAACAAAAAACCAAAAAGTTAAACTTTTGGAACTCATGAAGGCCAATAAAAAAGTGGCAATGGGGATTTTTGGCGGTCCCAACAGTGCGTCCATGAGCCACAATATATGGGAAGCCGTTGCTCTGGAGCTAAATGCAGCGGGAGGAGCTTTCAAGACCGCCGATCAGTGGAAAAAAGTGCGTATATACTATGGAACTAAACGAAATCTATAGATGCCTGCATCGTAATCTTTTATGGTATTTGTTTCCTTTAGGGATTAACTGCTAAGAAATTAGCTAAAACTATGGGAGGTAGCTCAAAAGACGGGGTTTGGCCTCAGGATCACGAATCCGGAAGCACTTTTTTAATATTTTGCTTCTCTGTAGAGATATTTGCAATCAAAGTTGCAAGTTTTCATGTGGTTGTAATTTTATTAGGCTGTACGGTTCAGGCAACCACCCGGACTTGGGATGGCGTAGCCCAGGGTTATCTTTTATAAGCGCGGCCGAAGGCGGCCTACTCAAAAAGGTGTTTCGCACATAAATACCATGGATTCCGCCCCAATTTTGGTATCGGACCCGGGTCATTTTTCGGTTTTTTGACCATAACTTTTTACTAAAACAAAAAATTAAAAAAGCAGATTCGTGGTCCGGAAGCCAAAATTCGACTTTTGAGCTATCTCACATAATTTTAGCTAATTTATTAGCAGTTGACCCCTAAAGGAAACAAATAACTATTTTATTTCTAGAGTTGGTCCGATTGGAAGTGTAACGTCAAAAAACAGGGGGCAAAATTTAAAAAATTTTGTAACAGAACCGACAATCTTCCGGCAAGTGATGGACCCATTCCACTCAAGGGAATCGATGTGGAAGTTTTGGAGTTCATCCCCTCAGATGCAATAGACGGAAATGGCAGAACAAATGAAGCCGGATTTTCTGAGGTAAATATAATATTTATAATTCCATTTAATTTTTATAAACACAAACAGTAGCTACTCATGGAATACTTTGCTATAGTAACATCTAATGATTTTATTTGCAGACAAATGAAACAAAAGAAAAAGATCTAGAATTTTTGGATCTCACCATAGAAGCTCCAAAAGTGACTCCGTACGGGACTCCGAAATTAAATACAAGCTCTACCGCACTCGAACCAGCCTCATCTCAGTCGACCCCACGTGGCTATAACACTTTCGGTGGTGCTTACGTCGAAATAAAAAGACATATGGAAGAGCAAGACAAAAGGCAAAGGGAATTTAATAATGAGCAACAAAAATTCAATTCGTTAAATCCACAATCGCTGAATGCTTAAACTACCATTATTTTTTTCATTAATTACTATCTTTTCCAATAACAATCTTCATTCACTTATCAATTCTGTTTAAATTTCTTATTTTTAGTAAATTTCCAAAATTTGTCTACATAATTCTATGTCAAAAAGCATAATAACTAATTTGAAACACTTTATTCAAAATTCGAGAAGTTTTAACGATTTTAGGTAAATATAAGTCATCTTTTATCTTACTAAAAAATTCCGCTGATTTTTGACAATTTTTTTTCTGAAGGGTGTTTGGCATATTCCCCCAAACAAAAGAAATAATTTCCACAAGATTATGGGGAGGAAAAACCGCGTTTTGGAAAAAAAATTGTCAAAAGTCAGCGGAATTTTTTAGAAAGATAAAAGATGAATTATATTTACCTAGAATTGATGCTACAAACTGATAGCTACAAAACTGCATACTTAAAAGCATACCTGTTAAGTTTTGTATTTGATAGTGAAGTAATTGATTACATTACGCTTATCTTGGTCCCAACTAGATTACGTAATGATTACGATTATAAAGAATCAAAAAGTAATCATGATTACTTTAGATTACTGAAAAGAATCAAAAATAATCAAAAAGAATCAAAATAAGTAATTGATTCCTTTCAGCGATTCTTTTTGATTATTTTTGATTACTTTCAATCCAAAATATCAAACAACCTGAAAAGAATCAATTACTTATTTTGATTCTTTTTGATTATTTTTGATTCTTTTCAGTAATCTAGAGTAATTATGATTACTTTTAGATTCTTTATAATCGTAATCATGACGTAATGCCAATATTTCAAACGCACATTAAATAGTCATTACAATTCTTTTTAGAAAATAATCTAACCGATTACTAATCGTAATCATTACTTAACAGCTATGCTTAAAAGTCTTTAAGAATTCTAAGAAAAAATTGTTAAAACTTTGGGTAGCTTTTAAAAAGTTTCTCGAGTTTTCTTGAATTTTGAATTTGGTTTTTGATATAGAATTACAAGAAGAAATTTAGAAACTGACCAAAATATGTAAAATTGATAGATTTGGAAGATCACTTTATTAAAAACTACTTTGTTGTACATGCGAATAACCATCAAATTAGATAATTATTTTTAGTTTTGAGCTATTGAATATTGAAACAATATTTATTTATATTTATTTGTTTGAATTAATTAGATGATTTTAATAATTTATTTTAATTAAAAGTTCCTGTAAATATAAATGCATTACTTAAATCGTTAAATCGTGTTTTACTGCAACTATACATTCTGCAATTTTGTTGCATTAAAATTATAATTTTGACCGGAAAAATGGCTAAAAATTTTTAATAAACTTTTCACATGTTTGATTCGCTTTTTTCATTAAAACATATAATATAATTATTTTATAATACAGTCCTTATCATAATTATAATATTAAATAAAATTACATAAGGACTTGGAACATGTGAGAACGAGGTGTCCTATAATTAACATAGTCAAGTTGTTTGTACTCTTTGTTTGTATCCCTAAAGCTAACAGTTTTAAGTCAAATTTTCACATGTTTTATCCTTTTTTGTCATTAAAACAAGTAACATAAATATTTTATAACATAAAGGAGCGTTTTCTCATCTAGCCTTAAATATTAAAGTTCACTATAAAGAAAAATTTTGTATGAAATATTTAGATAAATTTTAAAGTTTACTTGAGAAAACGGCTCGAATTTTATAACAATAAGTAAGTTTCGTATACAAATGCTTTGCATCGAATATACAGAGCTATAATAAACATAAAAGAAGCTTACATTTATATTTGTTATATCAAGCTCATCCAAGCCAATGATGAGGGCAAGGTCAGAACCTGTATTTTGGTAAAGTCTGAGCTAAACACCTTTCTATTACCCAACTACTCAAATGGTGACGTTACAGCTGCCAGCTTAACAGTCGGCAGCACCAGCCTAACGATGGCGTCGGTCTATATGCCCTATGACGCCGAAGAACCTCCTCCACAAAAGGAGGTGAAAGATCTGGTGGATAATTTCTGTACGGGCCATCTTATTATTGGAGCTGACGCTAATGCTCATCACGTCCAGTGGGGAAGCTCCGATATTAACGCTAGGGGCGAGTCTCTGTTTGACTACCTACTAACAACTAACCTGGTGGTTTGTAACGTGGGTAACGAGCCTACTTTTATAACTAAAGCTCGTAGGGAGGTTATAGACCTCACTGTTTGTAGCGAAGGTGCTTATGAGTGGGTCAGAAAATGGCGTGTTCTTGATGAGCATTCATTTTCTGACCATCGGTACATAGAAATTGTGTTAGACTTTATTGTTGAGCAGCCAGTCATGAAACGAAATCCACGCAACACTAACTGGCAGCTACATAACCAAATATTAGCTAGGGACCTACCAGTATTACCTCCACAAGCCCCCTCATCAGTGGGAGAACTGGATGATCTGGTAACGACCTTTACAACGGCGCTCTCAAATGCCCTAGAGCAGGCTTGTCCAGTACCAAAACCACGCGGCAAACATAGACCCCACTGGTGGTCTTACGACCTGGATTCGTTCCGTATATCATGCAGGAAGCAATTTAACAAGGCCAAGAGCATCGGTACGGAGCCTGAATGGCTCGAATATAAAGCTAAACTGAGGGCCTATAAAAAGGCTCTAAGGCAAGCGAAGAGAACTTCGTGGAGAAATTTCTGCACCGGGGTCGAAAAAGTCGATGATACAGCGAGACTTAGACGAGTGCTATCAAAAACTCAAACAGCCATTAGCTATTTACGGAAGCCTGACGGATCTTGGACCAGCACGGAAGGGGAAACCCTGGAGCTGCTCCTGAACACACACTTTCCGGGGAACTTGTATGATGCACCTGTAGCATCTGCAACAAACCTGGCGGTAAACATACCCATTACGGAGGAAAGGGTAAGGTGGGCAATCAAAAGCTTTGAGCCGTTCAAGGCAGCCGGGCCAGACGGGATTTTCCCCGCACAACTTATAAACACGCTGGAAATATCAGCTAAATGGCTGGTAGTTCTCTATTCAGCCTGCCTGGCTCTTAATTACATTCCGTGCTCCTGGAGAAGCGCCACGGTAGTCTTTATTCCAAAGGCTGGGAAGGCCTCACACTATGAGCCTAAAGACTACAGACCGATCAGTCTCTCGTCTTTTGCACTTAAAACCTTCGAGAGGATAATTAGCGATTATCTCTCCTCTACTATTGATAGCAACCTTATTTCTAGCTATCAACATGCATACACCAAAGGATTTGGACCTAGAACTCTCCTTTAGACTACCTGATCACTGCAGCGTCTTCCAGGCTGAAGTTTCTGCAATCATGGACGCCGTGACTTGGATAGGTAAACGCACCATCGGACAGGATATCTGTATTTTCAGCGACAGCCAAGCGGCCATCAAATCCCTTGGCTCTTACTCGTTCAACTCTGAACTGACGCTTAGCTGTCGTCGATCTCTTCAAGAGATGGCCCAACAGAACCGCGTGAACCTCACATGGGTCCCGGGACACAGGGACATTGAGGGAAACTGTAGGGCAGACGAACTTGCCAGGCAGGGCACGACCAAGCAGATTCTTCAAGATAAAGAGCGCATAGGTATGCCGTTTGCCACGTGCAAGCTAATGCTGAAGGAGCATACACTCCGCGAAGCCAACGAAAGATGGCTACAAGCCCCAGGGTGCCGGATATCCAAGCAAACCTGGCCAAAATGCGATCTTAAAAGATCTAGACACATATACGCCCTAAAAAGGAAGGAAATCTCCATATTAATAGGTGTTTTAACCGGGCACTGCCTTATTGGTAGGCACGCAGCAAGGCTAGGCGTTCCCTACCGACGATGCTGCAGGAGTTGCAAAGATGATGAGGAAGAGGAAACGGTGGAGCATCTCATCTGCAACTGCCCGGCCTTAAGCGGAGCGAGAAGGCGCTCTCTGGGAGTTCCCTTCCTGGTTAGCTTAAGCCAGGTCGCGGAGCTAGACATAAAGGACTTGATGGCCTTCATCAAGTTATCAAAATGGTTCGAGGAGGGGTAGCGGTGTCGGTTAGGAGTGTCAGTCCCGGGTTTCGGCTATATGGAGAGTCCCAACAGCACTGGGATTTTCCATATGGCCGGGCCCCGGGACTGACTTTCCTAGTGTTTGGTGGTATCACAACGGGCCTTTTATTACTGGCCTAGGTGTGCCTTTGCGGCAGCCACTTCTACCTACCTACCATTACATAGATGTTACTTATATAAAAGGTACAACGAGCAAAATTTTAAGCAGAGCTCACTTCTTTAAAAATAATTGACTTAATGAAAAGTCGCAATGAAAAAATTTAGGTATGTATATTCGTTACACTAATATAGAAAGGCCCTAACTAATTTTTTATTTTCAATCAAGTCGCTGATGGATATTTATTAATAACTTTTGAACGAAGCTTCACTAAAATCTTAGTACTATACTATATCTTAGTTAAATATTACAGGCATTGATATTTGCGTTTTCAAACAAGCCATCGTTGCTTTGGTTTACTTTACATTCAGAGCGAGTGTTGCTTCCACAGTCAATAATATCAGTCGTTATTATGTAGGTAGAGAATCCAAAATATTTCCTTGCATAGGTGGTATTTCAGCAATAATTTTAACAATGCAATCAAAGCCCTGCAAGTAAAAGTTATATTGATACAAATATACAGAATATGGACATAATAATAAAATGTAATGGGTATTCACAACGAGCTTGAAATTTTTTTTATAAATGTACACAATACAATCTACCGGTTTACGTGTTACCGACTTCTTTATGGAGCTCGGGTTGAAACCGGCTCTAATTCTGGGTTCATTAAACATAGCTATTAAATTAATTGAAACTAGTATATCCCGTGGTCGAAATTCGACCAATTTAAAATAGTTGAACTTATTCAAACATCTGATCAACTTTTTGTCAATAGCTGCCTTTAGGACCCGTGGCCGAACCTCGACCAACTTAAATGTATACATTAAAAACTCATCTATAGGCAAAATGAGGCCATCAAAGAATTTAAAAAATAGCGGCTGTTATTATATAATAAAAATATTAAATTACAGCAGCCCTTTCCAAAATTATTTATGGCAAATGCCATGCAAATATTCGGTTTTCGAGATTTTATGTTGCACTTGAATAATCGGATGATGAGATTGTGCTTAACAAATAGCCACTAATTTATGCGATCGTTTTGAGCAGATGAAGAACAAAAAAATATTAGGTTGAAAATTAAGTAAATTGTAATAGTTAAGATCAAGGCAAATTCCACAAGGTAGAATTGACAACTGAAATATTTTGTTTTTGTAGGAGTTTTTCCTTCAAAAAACTGTAAACAAGCGTATTAACCCTTTGCCACCCAACCACAGTTTTTGTGTCCCATACAAGTGATTTACTGAAAAATTAGATAGCATTTGCTCAGGCCAAAAAATTATCAATACCGCGAAATATGCTAGCCCAGACAGTAACGGAGTAACTTTGACCACTTGGGAATCTACCTTTTTTCGGACCTTTGCGTTATGGGACATTCCACCCAAAAGAGGAAAAGTACCAAATTTTAAAATGCCATAAACTCCCACTGCTCTGGCAGAACTTTACATTAAGTTCTTTTTATTATCATGGGTTAGGGGTAACTAGTTGCATAGCTAAATTTTTAGGGAACTACATCGATAATATTGAAAAAACTTAAAAATTGTATCACGAAAAAACAGGAAAATGTCCCAGGAGTCACACTCACTTACTAAGTAGTTATAAAGCTATTTGTTGTTATTTCGTCAATTCTTTTAATGCATTTATTGTATTGGATATTTATCCATGTCAATAAATATATTTCATAGCAATTGAAATCCCAATGCCAGTTTATTAAGTCAAAGTTGACTAAGCTCTCGAGGCAAATGTCCCAGGAGTCACGATGGAATGTCCCTTATAAAAATGGCGAGTATTGAATATTTGCCGATCTCCGCCGATGGCACCACAAGAAGGCTGTCGCCAGAGTGTCGCAGAAACTGGTGGATTGGTTTCAATTAGAGTTTTTTATACTGAAGTCAAAACCAGGGTACCGTCTTATCAAGGAAAATATGTGTCCGCGAAATGAAGTAATACATTTATAAAAGTTTTCGGTTTCGAAAATTAATCGGCTTCGCTGTTGCTGTTGTAAGAGGGACATGACGGGTCAAACAGAGTTGTACGGTATTGAGTCTGTGCTCTCACAGTTGCCGAACCACCTTCTGGTACTACTCCAATTGCCGATTTCATCAACCCCGTGATCGTAGTCGAAATGGATTTTAGTCGCTTCTTGCGACAAGCATTCCACCACAGGGTCATGAATGTATTTTAATCGCTTGCAGTTTCGTTTTCGGTCTAAGATCCAGTTGAAAAAAGATTAGACCATGCATCTTAGCTAAAATGTGCTAGAGTCTAGCTAATCTGAACTCTCAACTCTATTTAAACGAGCAAGGAACTGAGGCGAGCGGTATTGTATTTATATGAAACAATTTGCTATTTCTTCACACTAGTGAAAAAATTTAAAAATCTTAAACAGAATGGGTTAATATTTTTTTCCATTTGAAGGGAAAACTCCTACAGAAAAGAGAGAACTGCCAAGTTCACTATTACTTTGTTTAATATACTTTGGTTAAGATTAAAGGTTTTTTAATATAAAAAAACATAATTTAAGAAAAAAAAGGAATATTCCGCAACCGGGTCTTGCAACTGTGCACACCGTATTCTATACGCTCACCGCCGCGCCATTACCTTATGCACAAAGCAGTTATCAAATTCTGCAATTAGGTTTTATGACAATCAGAATTTAAAAATTAACAATATACCAATAACAAAGTTAGACTATTAATATAAACTAGTATATCCCGTGGTCGAAATTCGACCAATTTAAAATAGTTGAACTTATTCAAACATCTGATCAACTTTTTGTCAATAGCTGCCTTTAGGCCCGTGGCCGAACCTCTACCAACTTAAATGTATACATTAAAAACTCATCTATAGGTAAAATGAGGTCATCAAAGAATTTAAAAAATAGTGGCTGTTATTATATAATAAAAATATTAAATTACAGCAGCCCTTTCCAAAATTATTTATGGCAAATGCCATGCAAATATTCGGATTTCGAGATTTTAATTTGCACTTGAATAATCGGATGATGAGATTGTGCTTAACAAATAGCCACTAATTTATGCGATCGTTTTGTCTCAAACGGTAGAAATCACTAAAATTTATAGAAGTAATCTACCGATTACGGCCGCCGTGGTGTAGCGGTTAAGTGTTCGGCCTTCTACACCAAGTCGTGGCGGTTCGATGCCCGACAAAAGTAACATCAACAATTATTTAGAAAAATAATTTTTCTAAACGGGGTCGCCCCTCGGCAGTAGTTTGGCAAACTCTCCGGGTGTATTTCTGCCATGAGAAGCTTCTCAGCAAAAAATTCATTTGCTTTGCAAGTGCCGTTCGGAGTCGGCAAAAAACTGTAGGTCCCGCCAACTTGTAGGAAAACTCAAAAGCAACACACCACAGGTTGGAAAGAGAAGCTCGGCTAAAAATCTCGTTAGAGGTTATGATAACCTGTTGGTATTTCGCCGCCATTAGTTTTTTTTTTTTTTTAATCTACCGAAGTCCGATAAATAGACTACTGTGTTTGAAAAAATTTCGCAACTTCGATCTTATATATCAAAAATTAGACAAAAAAAACCCAAAGCGGTTATCGCATTTCTATAATGGGTGGTATGTATGCATATGCTTTCCGTCAACTAAAAATATTCAGCAATTTTTTTTCTCGAAAATAGAGATCACAAACATAAAAATTTAAAAAAAAGTCAAGATAAGAAATATTATTATTATTATTATTATTATTATTATTATTATTAGAGGTATGCCAACAAATCCATATGCATTTCATAAATATTTATGCATATTTAGTATGGGTTTAAGCTTGGCAAATATTTATGTGTAAAATTTGTTAGCCTATTAATATAATAGATAATGTCTAACTATCCTCTCCCGAACCATTCGTCCCTGTTGTAGTAAGCTGTCGTTTGGGCGGTCTTCCTCGAGAAACTCTACTTCGGGTGGATTTGCATTTACATTAGATATGTCTGGCATATTTTGCCTATGTTGCAGTCGAAAATTGTGCAATGTTAGACACGCGTTTATGATTGCGCCTGCGTACTGAGGATTCACTAACACTCCGCGCTCATGGAACAAACACGCAAATACGTTCTTTAGAACACCGTTTAGTCTCTCTACGCAGTTTCGGTCTCTTATATGTGCAAAATTAAAATTATTTTGGCTAGTTGTTGACGGATCGCGAAAAGGTATTATAAGCCATGGCTGCAGCGGATATCCGGAGTCACCAATAAGCCAACTCTTATTCGCGCCTAGGCTGTATTGCCTTTCCAAAAACTCTTTACAAACGCTATTTTCCCATATAAATGCATCGTGGGTACTTCCACCAAAACGTGCGTTGCCGGCAAGTATACGTAGATTGTAATCGCATATCAACTGCACGTTTTATGAAAAGAATAAAATCTGAAAAAGAAATTAACTTTTTAAGTATATTTCATTTATACACTTAGCTTTAATAATAATAAGTGTGCAGTATGCTGTTCGTTAAGAAAAAAAAAAAAGTTTCACCGGGCTAGGAAACTAGCTGTTTCAATAGGGTTGGACCAAAGTTAGCTCAAACAGTTGCCTATTGGGGTGCTGTGGTTTACAGCAATTCAACAAGTATTGGCATAGTACAGGATCGGCCGACCAATTGCCTTGTAAGTTACCAACAACGTTTCTTTATCTTTACCACAAGTACTGCCGGCTAGTGACTTGACTTAACACCTCCAGCCTGTATAACTATACCCTGACACTCTAAGGTCTCTTTGGTCGGCGTTGATAACAAATTCCCTATACTGCACTGTTTGGTGGACAAGGAATGCGAGACCGCCCCACCGTCCGTGCGGTCATGCCGGAGAACGCGGTACCCCCACTAGCTCGGAGATCCGAGTAAAGGTGATTATTGTCCAATGGGTCCCGTACGATATGTCGAAAAAAATGTGGAATTTTCATGACCGAATTTCAAAAAAATTTACTATACCGAAGAGATTTTTGACCGAAAAAAAAATGTCGAAAAAATGCAAATGACCGAAAAAGGTCGAAATTTGGATGCTTAGTGTAAAACTTCGGAAATTTGGGTTTAACAACGTCTTTTATGACAGTATACAATTATTTATCACTTCCTTACCTCTTATCAAGAACTTTTCAACAATTTTCCAATACAAAGCCTTTTCAACTTTTCCCCTTGTTAGAGGTAACAACAGAAATATTCTCAGACATTTTCGGGCTACAAACTGCACATGTAAAGATTACGATTGAGAATGACTTATGATTTGTGCTTATTAAAAGGATAACACTAACCATTTGGTAATGATCATTTCGAGAAAGTTACCGTTATCTCATTGAGATAAACTATGCTGGAGGCACCAATGGCAAAAATAACTCGATGTGTCTTTGATGCGAAGTCTATGTACATTTGTTTCGCTATATATGTACATCGATGCTTGGTTAAAAGTTTTCTAATATGTGTATATTTTTCTAATTACGTGCATATTTTTGAACAAGGAAAAGATGTTGGTCCAATTTACTTTTGTTTTTGGACAAGTGAGAAACCGAAATAACGTTTAAATGTTCAAAACTTCACAATTTTTATAGAAACATCGACGTATCGATACATCAAATATTTACGTGACTATAAAAGTCGCCAAAAATCGAAATTTTTCTGACATCTTTAAACCCTAGATTCGTTTCTGAGAGGTTGTTGTTAATTATATTGAGAAGAGCTTAAGAGTTTGTGTTTGTAACTTTACCGTCAGGTTTTATATTTGCTTGCAAGAGCTATTGCAAAACACTAGAAAAATAATACTCAACATTAATATATAAGATGTAGAAACAATGTAATGAATGATGTGTTAAATTCGGGTCTGGTACGATATGTCGAAAAAAAAGAAGTCGAAACTAAAAATGCCGAAAAAAAATTTGCCGAAAATACAAAAGTTCGAAAAAAAAATGTGTTGAAAAAAATGTCGAAAAAAATATATAAGATTATACACATCATTCATTACATTGTTTCTACATCTTATATATTAATGTTCAGTATTATTTTTCTAGTGTTTTGCAATAGCTCTTGCAAACAAATATAAAACCTGACGGTAAAGTTACAAACACAAACTCTTAAGCTCTTCTCAATGTAATAAACAACAACCTCTCAGAAACGAATCTACGGTTTAAAGATGACAGAAAAATTTTGATTTTTGGCGACTTTTATAGTCACGTAAATATTTGATGTATCGATACATCGATGTTTCTATAAAAATTGTGAAGTTTTGAACGTTTAAACCATGGTAGAAGAATATAGAGGTAGTTCTACTTCTTCTTCTTGGTCGCCATTGCCCTCATTTGACGTAAACCGTGTTAGTGACGTTTCCTTTTGGAAATCAGCTACCGTATTTTCATAACAAAGAAGAACCGATTTAAACTTCAAACGGAAAAAATTTTGAAATTTATTGACATAATTTATTAAATTTCACAATTTAGTTTGTATCTTCAAAAAATATTTTTCTAAAATAAAGCGAAGGTAAGTAAAATACAAGTCTAGTTTTTGCTTTTTTGCACAGATACTAATAACGAATTTATTTATTTGGTATTAGTTTCCTTTAGGGGTCAACTGCTAATAAATTAGCTAAAATTATGGGAGATAGCTCGAAAGACGGGTTTTGGCCTCAGGATCACGAATCCGAAAGCGCTTTTTTAATTTTTTGTTTTAGTGAAAAGTTATGGTCAAAAAACCGAAAAATGACCCTGGTCCGATACCAAAATTGGGGCGGAATCCATGGTATTTATGTGCGAAACACCTTTTTGAGATGGCGGCCTTCGGCCGCGCTTATAAAACATAACCCTGGGCTACGCCATCCCAAGTCCGGACGTGTGACATAACCGTGGCTACCGCCACGGCGGGACTTTTTTTGCACGTTTTTAGGGACAGTCTAAAAAAATTACAACAACCACATGAAAACTTGAAACTTTGATTGCAAATATCTCTGCAGAGAAGCTAAATATTAAAAAAGCGCTTCCGGATTCGTGATCCTGAGGCCGAACCCCGTCTTTTGAGCTAAATCACATAATTTTAGCTAATTTATTAGCAGTTGACCCCTAAAGGAAAATAATACCATTTATGTGCATACATAGATAAGCTGCCAAATAGCTGCTAAGGATACACCTAGTGACGCGATACGACGCGACCAAATATTCTTTGCATGTGTTCTTCTTGGAGCAGAGTACACCTAGCGACAGCAGCGCCACGTCACACGACATAGTTGATCAAATGGGCAACTATTTGCCGTGTCGTTAGGTGTGCCCGTAGGGTCTGGTACGATATGTCGAAAAAAAAGAAGTCGAAACTAAAAATGTCGAAAAAAAATTTGCCGAAAACACAAAAGGTCGAAAAAAAATGTCTCGAAAAAAAAATGTCGAATGAAAAAAAAATGTCGAATGAAAAAATGTTGAGTATTATTTTTCTAGTGTTTTGCAATATCTCTTGCAAGCAAATATAAAACCTGACGGTAAAGTTACAAGCACAAACTCTTATGGGCCAGTTACATAAAACTTTATTTTGGCTTTACCTCAAACTTTGACTTTGACAGAAAAGTTCAGTATACGTATTTAAACCAAGCATGGCAAATTGAAGACCTCAAAGTTGAAGTGAGGTTGAAATTTGGCATACTCTCAAATTTTGCTTGCTTTGCTTGCTTTGACAATCAGATGTTGATGACTTTGATTCAATTAAAGAATAAAATGTTGGAGAAATAATAATTAATTCATTTTTTCTCTATTAAATTAATAAATTAACTAAAACACTACGAATGCAAAGAAAAAAATAACGAAAACAAATGTATAAAAGAGAAGCGTCAAGGCGTTCATTGTAGCATACCTCTGAAGTTGGACGCAAAGTTTTGAGGTAGCAAATGTCAGGCGAGGTTAACAAAGCTTTATGTATTCGACCCTTAACAACCTCTCAGAAACGAATCTACGGTTTAAAGATGTCAGAAAAATTTCAATTTTTGGCGACTTTTATATTCACGTAAATATTTGATGTATCGATACATCGATGTTTCTATAAAAAATGTGAAGTTTTGAACGTTTAAACGTTTTTTCGGTTTCTCACTTGTACAAAAACAAAAGTAAATTGGACCAACATCTTTTCCTTGTTCAAAAATATGCACGTAATTAGAAAAATATACACATATTAGAAAACTTCTAACCAAGTCGAAGCATCGATGTACATATATAGCGAAACAAATGTACATAGACTTCGCATCAAAGACACATCGATTTATTTTTGCCATTGGTGCCTCCAGCATAGTTTATCTCAATGAGATAACGGTAACTTTCTCGAAATGATCATTACCAAATGGTTAGTGTTATCCTTTTAATAAGCACAAATCATAAGTCATTCTCAATCGTAATCTTTACATGTGCAGTTTGTAGCCCGAAAATGTCTGAGAATATTTCTGTTGTTACCTCTAACAAGGGGAAAAGTTGAAAAGGCTTTGTATTGGAAAATGGTTGAAAAGTTCTTGGTAAGAGGTAAGGAAGTGATAAATAATTGTATACTGTCATAAAACACGTTGTTAAACTCAAATTTCCGAAGTTTTACATTAAGCATCCAAATTTCGACTTTTTCGGTCATTTGCATTTTTTCGACATTTTTTTTTTCGGTTAAAAATCTCTTCGGAATTTTAAAATTTTTTTTAAATTCGGTCTTGGAAATTCGACATTTTTTTTTTCGACATATCGTACGGGACCCCGTACCAGACCCTTGCCCAATGCACGCTTGCCTTGCTGGCTTTACCTCAAGAAATGTCAAAATTCAACTTAAAGCCCCAATTACATAAAACTTTATGAAACTTTGACAAATGCCTGTCTCGGCTTTGAGCATTTGCCAAAATCTTGCTTCGCTTTACGTTCCACAAAATTTGTATGAAAGTGGAACCTGCAAGGTTTTATGTAATTGGGGCTTAAGAGCCAAGTTTCGTCTCCTGTACCCCGATTCCCTAACTTTTAACCACTCGCCAAGCGTTTAGGTTTTCGCCAGGGTTTGGCGTTTGTTCTTAACGAAACTGTGATTCTCTAACTTGTCTATAACGCATTTCCATATTTTCAATATTTCGCACCAAATAAAGCGCCACAAACTCAAAAGACATTTTTTTGCAATTTAAATTTATTATTTTCTCTTAAACACTTTTAAACACCATCAAATTAATCCGCGATAACTAGCCACAATAAAATTGTTAGCGAAAACAGCTGATCGAGCTTATCGACTTTTAGTGTGGTTAACACTTAGAGAATAGGGAAAAGCGATAAAAATGGCGTTAAACAGAATTAACGCTAACACTTGGCGATAAAATAGTTAGGGAATCGACCTACTGGATTGCAGCGATTTTTTTTTATGCAGCTGCATGAGTTTGGTAATCTCCGCTATCTTGCCAGTTATGCCATTGCAATTTAGTTGCATAACTTTAAAATGTGTGGGAGAGGCAATGGTCACTCTGGGAGTCAAGGACTGGCGCGCTTGTCACTTCTTGATGGTTACTGCATGACTAATTGTTCATATTGGAAATGGCTAGCGTTATCGTTATCGTTATGGCCATCGCGCTATCCCTATTTTGTAACTATTCCCTCACCGTGAATGAATTTT
The DNA here is from genome assembly GCA_964058755.1 of Campiglossa producta. NCBI lineage: Eukaryota > Metazoa > Arthropoda > Insecta > Diptera > Tephritidae > Campiglossa > Campiglossa producta. The sequence goes on along the minus strand of CAXKVI010000003.1, from coordinate 43,933,788 downwards.
CGAATACGTATAAGTACGACTATGCACAGCTGTAAATAACAATTTCAACTACTTTTTTTTAAGAAAATGGGCCAATTCTACCAAAGAAATACTGAGGGGTCTATCAGCAATTACGACGGAGCTTTCGGGGGTGATAATTTTCCGTCATGTAATAGGTTAGGTTAGGTTAGGTTGCGAGGGCAGGACAGAGTACAGGACCCTGCCCACCACTTAGGCCAGTTAAGTTGGCCCATTGTGATACCCTATGCGGTCTTAAGACCCACCCCATATCCGAGAATCACACATCAACAATCTCACACTTGGATTAGAGGATCAAACCAGCTCGTGGAATCAATGAATTTCGATAGAGCCCTAATATCCATTTTTGAAACCTCCGTGAGGTCGTTGATGAACGGTTGGCCGAGAATAGCCAATCGTCTTCTGCTGAGTGCAGGACATTGACACAGCAGATGTTGAACACTCTCCTCCTCTTCAATACATCTGCAACTGCGACAGTAATCGTGAGTTTTTACGCCCATCCTAGCACCATTTGTGCCTATTAAGCAGTGCGCTGTTAACACCCTTATCAGAGATGAGACACCGGATTTATTAAGGGACAGCAGACAGTTAGTGCGTCCTTTGTTGTACGAAGGCCAAGTTAGCCTTGATATCTCGCACGTCGAGAGACCTGACCAGAGCTCATTTGCCCTTTGTAAGGTATTTGTGCTAGCTCGGAGTTTGAAAGAGGCCATGGGAATGCCTACCAGATCATTTCCTGGAAGGAGATGAGTGGTGGTACATCTTCTGACCAGCTCATCCGCTATACAGTTGCCTTCAATATCCCTGTGACCAGTTACCCAAATAAGGCTGATACTGAAGTGCTGAGCCATCTCGTTAAGAGATCTGCGGCATTCAGTTAGCGACTTTGTGTTGTCGACACATGAGTTCAGTGCCTTTAGCGCGGCCTGACTGTCTGAGAAGACAAATATCCGTTTGCCGTTTTGGGGCGTAGACGCTAGGCTTTTCACTGCACCGTGTATTGCCAGCATTTCTGCTTGGTACACGCTTCAGTGGTCGGGAAGACGAAAGGAGATCTCTAGTCCCAGGTCCGGTGAAAAGATACCTCCACCCACCTCCCTTCAAGCTTGGAGCCATCGGTGAATATGTTCATGGCATTCCGAACAGTATGCGGTCTGTTATCCCATTCTTGTCTTGCGGGTATTTTCACCTCGTAGTTCCTAACAAACACGTTGCTTGGCGTGCAATAGTCAGTATGTAATGGTATGCTCACAGGTGCATGGGAGCCTAAAATTGTGGCGTGACCACATGTGCCGCCCTTCCATACGTCGGTCTCCCTTAATCGCAGAGCTGTAATCACAGCTATTTCTTTAGCCACCAGATCGAGTGGTGGAAGATTCAGCATCGTGTTGAGTGCTTCTGTTGGAGTGGAGCCGAGGGCCCCGGTTATGCAGAGTTCTGAACTCCTTTGGACTTTGTAGCTGCTTAAGTTACGTGTTCTTGGTTAGTGCCGGCCACCAGGCCAGCACACCGTAGAGTAGAATTGGGCGAACAATAGCTCTGTATATCCAGTGCACCACTTTGTTAGAGAACCCCCACGATATACCAATTGCTCTCTTGCAAGTAAACAACGCGCATGTTGCTTTATTAGCTCGTTCCGCTATATTGTCGCTCCAGAGTAGTTTCCTGTCTAGAATAACTCCCAGATATTTGACTTTGTCACTGAGTACTAAAGTCGTATTCCCAATTTTTGGTGGTATTAAGTTCGATATTTTGTACCTCCTAGTGAAAAGGACAAGTTCGGTTCTCTCGGGATTAACCTCGAAACCTGAAGCGTTCGCCCAGTCGCATCCTTTAGTCAGAGCATTTTCCATTAAATTGAAGAGGGTTTGAGGAAATTTTCCACGAATGATAACGCAGATGTCATCGGCGTACGCGATCACTTGGAAGCCTTCAGCTTCCATGAGACATAGAAGTTGGTTTACAGTAACCAGCCACAGGAGCGGAGAGAGAACACCTCCTTGCGGGGCACCTCTGTTAACGAGTCTGTGAATCGAATTACCGCCTAGCTCCGTTGTAATCCGTCTGCTAATAAGCAATTTGCGGATAAACTCCACAAGGCAGGCATCGACCCGCAGACCCCTTAACGCCGAGGTAATGGCTTCCGGTAGAACGTTGCTATATCAAGGAAAGCCACCAGTGTATATTCCTTTGTGTCAATTGACTTTTCTATAACAGATACCAGAGAATGCAAGGCAGTATCAGTCGATCTACCTTTACTATAGGCGTGTTGAGCCCGCGACAGATGAGTTGAGTCTATCGATCTTCTGACATAGTCCTCCAAAAGTCTTTCCATAATTTTAAGTAGAAATGAAGATAGGCTTATTGGCCTAAAGTCATTAGGTTTAGAATGGGATGGTTCCCGGATTTTGGGATAAATACTACCTTAACCTCTCTCCATGATGCAGGTACATAGTTGAGCCTGAGGCAACTAACAAACATGGTTTTCAGCCAGGGCTTAATAAGCTCGGATGTTTGGTGTAGCTGGGCCGGGAATATTCCGTCCGGTTCTGGCGATTTATAGGGCTTGAGACTGGCTAAGGCCCAGTCCAGCTTTTTATCATCGGTTATTTCCTTTATCAGCTGATCAGAAAGCATTTCATTCCCGACCGTAGTAGTAGCCGTGTCTGTGCATGTCGGAAAGTGAGCATCCAGAAGCAGATTCATTGTGTCAGTGCTCGAATCGGTCCAATTCCCATCCGGCACTTGTATGTGGCTCAGTGTCGCTGGCGATTTTGAGAACACCTTCCTCAAGCGCGAAGCTGCAGATGTTGATTCGATATTGTTGCAGAAATTCACCCAGGAGGCCCGTTTGGCCTTGCGAGTTTCCTTCTTGTAGTTACTTAATTTAGTTTTGTGAAGTGCCCAGGATATTACGCAACCATCTTGTTTGGCTTTGTTAAAGGCCGACCTACATGTCCTTCTGAGATTATCTAGATCGGACGACCACCAGGGTGGTCTGTGGGTGTCAGCTAACTTTTTAGGCGGGCACGCCTTGTCTAGAGCAATCTTGCAGTGTTGATTGAAGGAGCTGACGAGATCGTCTAGCTCCTCATCATTTCTAGGTGTTACCAGCTTATTTGACAAATATTTGCGAATAAGCTTTTAGCAGTAACCCCAATTTGTTTTCCTAATATTCTGTATATATTTCGGACTTGTGTGTGTATCCACTAGGGAGAAGCTAATGTACCTATAGTCTGAGAAGGAGTGCTCGCCTAACACCCTCCATGAGTCTATGAGGTCTCTGTAAGAGTCAGTGACCAACGTTATATCGAGGACTTCCTCTCGGTTTCTTGTTACGAAAGTGGTTTCATTCCCCGTGTTACATATACTTAGGTTAGTGCCTAGTAGGTAGTTATAGAGTGACTCACTCATTAGTGTCAGTACCGCCCCATTGGTTGTGATGGGCATTAGCGTCGCCGCCTAGCACGATATCGTCCCGTGGTTTTGTGGAACTCACGAACTCTCTAAAATTGTTTGATGGTTGCCGTGCCGCCCGGTCAGAAGGACCGGACCCAAGTAGCGCGCTGGGCGCCATTTTGATTTGATGGTAGTGGACCTTGGTGATCGTGAGCCAGATAGAATGATGCGAACCTGCAACCTCTACCCAGCCCCTCGACGCTTATCGCTGTCAGATCTCCGTCACTCAACTGGGGTAAGAGAAGAGCGTTAATATTTGATTTAACTAAAATACACGTTCGAAGTTTACCTTTACCTGTTGCGCTATAAAGCTTGTAAGTAGGGGTCCTCAAACAACAGATCCTATCTCCAGTGATCCACGGCTCTTGAACCAGTAGGTGCTAACACTTTTATTGTAGCTAGTTATCGCGGATTAATTTGATGGTGTTTAAAAGTGTTTAAGAGAAAATAATAAATTTAAGTTGAAATAAAAATGTCTTTTGAGTTTGTGGCACTTTATTTGGTGCGAAATATTGAAAATATGGAAATGCGTTATAGGCAAGTTAGAGAATCACAGTTTCGTTAAGAGCAAACCCCAAACCCTGGCGAAAACCTAAACGCTTGGCGAGTGGTTAAAAGTTAGTGAATCGGGCTACAGGACAATGTCTACTGCGCCTTTTGAGAGCTGCAGTAGTAGTGCGGCCGAAGCAGCTTTGCAGTGATGGAGATTAATCTGGAGGACCCTCATCACTTTTTTTGGCGCTCTCCTCCGTGAGCGTCACGTCCGAGTCGCCGTCGCTCAGAAGCTGACTCTCGGAGTAGAGTCTCCTGAGAGCCGAGCCACCGTCCGAGCTGGACGACGCGAACCCACTCCTTGTGTCAGACGCCACTGACTTGCTGTCATCCGCGTCCACCTCCATATCATGTAATCTATTGTCATGTAATAGATCGTGGGAGAATTCTACCGATTTTATCGAAATTTGGCTTTGGATTTCGATAACGTCAATGTGATCCCTATGAATTCTATTACAATTCTTCGAAGAGAAAGTTTCATGGTAATTGCTGATAGGCCCCATAACTCTTTTTGACTCTTCTTTTATTATTACTCCACAGGTGTTTAAAACATCACGGTAGTGCATGTTTTTCGGTGGCTTTTTGTCCTGATAGAAGATTCTTGCAGGGAAGGCTAAGCCAAATGTAAATTTGCCTGTGTAAACGGTGTCGAACTGGCTCATTTGAATTCGCTAAATTTGGTGCGGTGTAAATGTACTATAGCGTTGGCAAAGATTGACACTCAAAATAGATTTGCCAACATGTTGGCAAATTGGTGTCATTCGTCGAATGAACAGCTGATATAAGCATCACAAATTAAAAGTTTTGTAAAATTTGTAAAAATATAATTTATTAATTATTCCAATGCTTTTTAATGTTTTTTGATAACAAAAATGGAGGAAACGATGGAAGTGTAGGCTCAGCTTCACCCTCCATTGCTTCTGCTTTCTTAGCTGGTCCCTCTTCCGCGTCCATGTCCTCAACGTTGCCACAAAGCCCAAGACAACAATAACAAGTGTGAACTCTTCTGACAACACACATTAAAATGTCGGTTTGTTTACATCCTGCACATATTAAAATGTCGCCAGCACCGAATAACAGAAAAGCAATGGCGTTGTTTAACATCCTGCACACATCAACATGGCGGTCTCCTATCTTTTACCTAATGGTAGAAAGAGATGGGAAGATGGAAAGAAGTGAGACAAAAAAGGAAATTAAAAACAGGTGACTAAACTCACTTTGAAATTTTCATGCCTATGCCTATGATCAGAGCTGTTAATTGAATGAATCAAAACAGTTACAATTCAGGATTTATTCATTTTTTCAAATGTTTTTCGTTGAATTTTATTTGAAATTCCATGTAGATACGATTTGACATGTTGAATTCATATTTTCCATTCAAAGAATTAAAGAATGCGAGAAAGTAATTCAGTTTGAACTGAATTGCATCGAAATAACTCTCATTCAATAACTCTCTCAATTGAATGCCAACTTTGGTGAATCAATTCAATTTTTCAATTCAGTACTCTCGAAATTTAACTTTCAGAGGTGATATTTGCGTACTTTCAGTCTTTAACATGCCTGGAATTGATTTGAAGCTGTCAAAATAGTAATAAAACACGAGACTGCCATGTATCATTGTAAAATGTGGCCCTAACTCTAAAATTTTAAATGCGGTGGATTATGTTTCAAGTCTGTTGATTTTAATGTAAATAGGCCAAAATTTTATTGGAACCATTCAGAAACTGAAAGTTATATTTATATATTTGTTCAAAACTTATTTCGGCTATGATATTGTCTTCGGAAAATTGTTTTGAAACTATAAGCCCGAAAATTTGGTTCCGTTTTCTTTAGCTACGGCAACTCTTACTCAATGTTTTCATATATTTACATACATACATAAAATCTTGCTGTTTTTAGCTGATTTCTCGAAGATTACGGCAAATTTTTCAAGAAGGTAAGTAGAAAATAATCGTCACATAAAAAAGGAACAACATGAAGTGCAGTTCCATCGTTTTATTACAGGGAAAGTGGAGAAAAACGCGTTTGAAAATTCGAAGCGGTAGACGTCAAAATGCAGCGCACAGTGTTAAAATTTAGATAAAAATGCAAACAAAATTCCGTGTTTTATCTACAGACCCGGAGTTGATGGACTCGTAAAGAATATAGCTTAAGGCTGCGAGGTTCTTGTTTAATGTATTTATTTTATCTTGTCATAATATAAACGTAGGAATAAATTTATTGAAACATTTGATTTAATTTAATTTTCACTTTTAATATTATTTCCCTCTCGAATATTTTAAGACATAGAAATTAAAATTACTGTCTACCGCCGCGGTATGATGACTGTGCGCTGACTTGCCATATTGAAAGTACCTGGTGCAAGTACCGAAACAGGTCACACCAAAAATTCTTTGAATAAGTTTTTCAAAACGAGGCCACCTTCGGCAGTGTTCGGCAACGCTCCGGGGGTTTTTCAGCCAAAATGAAAATGCCTTGCCAGATACTGTGTAAAGTTGGGCCAAAGAAATTGTAGGTCTCGCCAATGTGTACTAAAACTTAAACCACAAATTGGAAGACAGGCTGGACCTTATCCTCTTAGAAGGTATTTGTATTATTATTATTATTATTATGAGTATTCCACGATGTTTGGAATTTGATGGTGCTACGAATGATCTACAGAAAGCAGCTATTAAGATTTACATAGGCTAACTATAGACTCATACAATTCAACTCGAAGGTGAAATATGTACATTATTTTTTGATGTGATTAAATTACATATTTGGGGAGGTCTTATCAGTCCGCAAATATTATAATATAACGAAACCACAGATATGTCAGTAATCCCATCTGACTGAAGTAAATGCGCAAAATTCAACACATAGATGTTTCAAGTCAAACTATGGACGTGAGGTAACTTCTTTTTTTCAGGACAATTAAAACTCGAAATGTCGGTAAGGCAAATTCGAAAGCGAGGACCATATATGTATGTCATACATTTTACTTAGCTGCTAAATCTTTCAAAAAATCCCACCGATTCTGAGATAAATGAGAAAATAAAAAATTTGGATTTGTCGAAATTGCTACACTGTGAAGAGCGACCATGTTTTTTTCGGTTTATAAACAAAACAAAAATTTGAAATATGAAAAGTAAAAATTTTTTATAATTGACAAGACCTCAATGCAGAACCATGCCTAGCGGGAAATATATTATAATTAACATGTCGTTGCATCTTTGCCTCTGATCTTAAAAAAAAAAATAAAAATGTATTATTCTTTACCTAAAAGCTCATCCTAAGTCATGAATATTTCATGTATATACATAGTAATTATCATACAAAAATATAAACAAAGCGAAAAACACGTTCGTAAAAGCAAAAATGGCATATCAAGGAAAAGTCCATCGTTTGGAAAAATTGTAACATATTCCGATGTTGCTAAACATTTAGGTGACAGAGCAGGATAGGAAGAGGGTTTTGAAGCATCGAAGCGAATAACGTTCTAAGTTACAAAATCAGAATTTGTCAGGAGAGCAAAAAAACGCTAAAGTCATATATTTTAAATCTATTTTTCTCATCTGTCTCCCTTAACTTTTTCTTTTATATCTTTCATATTATGAGTTTTACACCTTTTTCATGATCTTCCAGTGCCGTTACGATTCACTTTCGACGCTTCAATGCAAAATAATGTATGTCACTTTAAATTACCCTACTATTTTTAAATGCATTTTTACAGTTTTGGTGTCAAATTTTAGAAAATTCGTTATCTGGAGAGCAATACAAAATGTTTTATGCAATGAAACTGGTTTTGAAAAATATTACACTTAGAACGTTATTCGCGATGATGCTTCAGCTGACAAGCACTGTATGATTGTTTAGTTCTTTTCCAGCATTTGGTTTACAACACTAATCACATGTCAAAAGCCATTAAAACTTTTCTGTGTATGTACTAATTAAAATTAGAAAAAATCAAAATTAGGCAATTCAAAATTTAAGACTGTCATATTTTCTTTGTTGTCATTTCTTATATAAAATTTGAATAGCACAATAAAATTAAGCAACCCAATGCGCAGGTGTGCTATTTTCCTTTTCCTTGTTTTTTCGTTTTCTCTAGTTTCAAAAGTAAAAGAGCCACGAACACAAAAATTCAATATTTTCTGACAAATTTGTATGAAAATTTAATTTAATGTATTCAGACACAACATTCAACTCATGTAGTGCTCTCAAGTGTTGTGTTGTTGAAATTGTACATAAAACTATAAAAGACCTTGTGAATTTCCTTAATAATAAACACTTAAGCTGTAGATGCAACACCGCAACGTAGATATATTGTGTTAAGTCCTAATACTTATGTAAGATGTCAGAAACGTACCTCACTGTTACAATTTCCTACTGGTGCGCTTATTGTATCATGAAATGTTGTCATTATATATTTTTTCTTTGACATTTGAAGTCAATCCCGGGATTGTTTTTTATTAGTCCCGAAATCTCGAAAAGCAGTTAAAAAATCCCGAATGTTTAAAATAGCTAGTTTTTTACGAATAATATGGCATTAAGTTGGATTAAGGCAGTTTTTTGAGCTTTTGGTTTTATATATAATCATAAAAGCAGGGTATAAAAATTAACACCTAATATTACAGCCCACTTATGAATGGAGAGAAATTTTATAAAATCCCTAACTTTTTCGCTTGTTGATTTGCATTAACTTCCAAAGCAGCTAGGAGAAACCGTAAGAAGATGTTTGGTTATTCCCGGTCTTGTACTAATATAAAAATATGTAAAGAAAAAGTTATAGGATATATTTAAACTCTACTTACATATTTTTTATATATATTTAAGCATCTTGTTGGTAATGAAAATAATATTGATGTACTGTCTTCAGTTTGTTTGTTAAAATGTATAAAATATCTAAATAATACATATTCGGGATCTCGAAACTTTTGGGCTCACAAAACTAAAATAGCTGCCACCCTACTATGCCTTTAAGGTGCTGTAATTTTTATTAACCCGTTTCTTATCCGTGATAAAAAATGTCCTGAATTCGACACTATCACCGACCAGAACTCCGGTCACCCATTGAAGACTTGTAAAAAGGCGGGATACTACCAAACAGCCACGTCGATTGTAAAATCGCGGATTTATTGCTTTTATGAGCTTTTTTCAGGCACTTCAGTAATATGTACAGTTAGACACAAAATTAAAGATGTCTTTAAGAATTTGGACAAAGTTCAGGGGAGCTTAGCAAAATGGCCATCCAAATTTCCAATAAACAAACCTAATATCTTTCATGCAACGCATGAACAAAATTTAATTTCGCATAAAAAATTACTCAACACCATCGACGAAAATCGTTCTTGAAAATCGGGAAAATATTTCAGCTAGCTCTAACTTGCTTGGTCTACCAAACTGAATCCTCAAAAATTTCATACAAAATCTGCCGAAGAAGTTGAAAGTTTAGATGACCGTTTTACTCTCCTGAGCTTTGTGAAAATTTTAAAAGACATTTCAAATGGTTTCTGTTATACAATTAAATGGAAATTAATTCCACTACTAGTTATTGTTGACTAAAAAATCGAAATAAAATACTCATATTTGGAAAGAATTTCCATATTTCAAAGTATAAATCCATTTTTTTTTTCATTTTTCAAAACTGACATATGTATATGACTAATAAAACCATGAAAGAGCTCCGAATTTTTATACCTTTCATGAACATGAAATGGTATTATAACTTTGGTCCGATGTTTGTAAATATGAGAAGAAGAAGAGATAGACCCATCAATAAGTATACCGAAATGATCAGGATGACGAGATGAGTTGATTTAGCCATGTCCGTGTGTCCGTCTGTCCGTCTGTCTGTTTGAACGCAAACTAGTCCCTCAATTTTTGAGATATCTGGCTGAAATTTTGTATGTGGCCACCATTTTGTAATATAGGAATCATTTGTCGGAACTGACAAGATCGGACCAGTATAACATATAGCCCCCATACAACCGATTGTTCAGATATAAGGTTTTTTGGCCAAAACTTCCGCAATTAAACAGTTAGGAACGTAAAATTTTGCATCTCGAGTACTTTCTATTTATGTAGTGTATATAGTGAAAATCAAAAAGATCGGGCAAATGTAACATATAGCCCCCATACAACCGATTGTTCAGATATAAGTTTTTTGGCCAAAACTTCTGCAATTAAAAAGTTAGGAACATAAAATTTTGCAACTTGAGTACTTTCAATTTATGTAGTGTGTAGAGGAAAATCAAGAAGATCGGGTAAATATAACATATAGCCCCATACAACCGGTTGTTCCGATATAAGGTTTTTTGGCCAATACTTCCGCATTTAAAAAGTTAGGAACGTAAAATATTGCACCTTTAGTACTTTCTACATATGTAATGTGTATAGTGTAAGTCAGTACAATTGAACACGTATAATATATAGCCTCCATACAATCGATTGTTCCGATAACTCGGATCCTATTATTTTGTAAGTTTTTTTTAAATTATAACAAAGATGTGTAATGTGTATAGTAAATATAGTTAAATTGACACAGGCTGTACTGGGGATCGAACAGTGAAAATCGTGACGCTTATTCATGAAAGGTATATAGCCTTCGGCACAGCCGAAGACAGCTTTCCTTACTTGTTTTATATTCATAAAAGGCATGAGTTTCAGCTGAACGTAATATTGTGTATTGCCTGTACAACTTGTAGATATGAGAGCAACGCAAATTCATATATGGTAATAGCAGGGCGAATTCGGCAATATTCGCTGTGCGTTGAAGATCTTTAAAAATACTGAAGCACTTTCGAAGTTGTTAAATTTAAACTTGACACTGCCAAATTTTCCAAAACTAAATATGCCAGCAAAAAATTCATTTGCTTTGCAAGTGCCGTTCGGAGTTGGCAAAAAACTGTAGGTCCTGCCAACTTGTAGGAAAACTCAAAAGCAACACACCACAAGTTGGAAAGAGAAGCACGGCTAAAAATCTCGTTAGAGGTTATGATAATAAAATAATTACACATTCATATTTATTTTTATTTATGTGACAAAAGCTTATTTAATTAAATTCAATAATGTGCTCAGAGGGTTAATAAAATATGCCCGAAAAGCTTCATAACTAACACATCAGCAACACTAATAAGGCAGTTTATGTGAAGACCAGGCATGTTATACCTTTCAAAATCATACTTTTTTATGTTTTAACTAGAATTTTTTTAAATTCACATATTTCTTACACGCGAATAAGCTTTTTCCACTAATTTTATGTTATAGATTATTATAATATGTAATGTAATTTTTTTTCAAATTCTTCTAGCGTGAAAGGAACTTGAAAACTTTTAGTACTATTTAAGGGAGTAAATTAGCATTTTTCCAAAAACTGATTCGTACTGAATTAGCGGAATTAACTCTCCAAAAGAATCAAATCAACTGAATGGCCATTCTGAATTAAAGAGCTTTTCTTCGTAATTCTATTTTGAATTCTTGTTGAATTGACACTTGGTGGATTTATAAATCATGATTTCTGTAAAGAATTGCTGAATGCGTAAATTGAAGTTAAATTCTTCAACGATGAAAAGAATTTCAAGTACTGAATGAAGAAAAACTATGATTTCAAAGAGCAAAAGATTTAATTCTTTAACAGCTCTGCCTATGATATCACACTTGTTATTAACCACAATCTCAAACAGGTGTTAAACTCATTTTGGAATTTTGACGTCTATGCAGAAGAGTTTACAGTTGGTATTGATACACAATGCATGAAAGGATCGATTTATCGCAATCGTAGAAAACATCGATAGTACCCCACAAAAAAACTATCGATATTTTCGATAGTGCTTTCCATTGTTTTCCAGCACTAATTTGACAGATTCAGTCAACACGTGTGGCAGTAAAATTCGGAATCTTTTAAAAATTAAAAAAGTTGGATTGGTGAGTGTTACTAGAACAGGCATCCATTATGGATTTCGAAGAACTTGATATGCTGGAACTGCAATATGTGGCTGGAGCTAATCTGATTGAACACACGCCGCTTTATGCGACAGGCGGAGAGTGAGTTGTGAACAAAATATCTTTATTAAAAATGCGGATTTTTTCTAAAGTCTACATCTTTTAGGTTCCTACTTATACGTTCCAACGATGTAGTTTATGTATACTCTACAGCAACCGGCGTGCTGGCACGCAAACTGACCGGTGCCAGCACAAAACTCATTTCTATGGAATTCGAATTAAGAGATCATGAAATTTTGGTGGCATGTACAGCTGATGGAAACGTACTGCGCTGGTTTTGGCGCAGCGGTCGTCTACAGCAGAATATTGATTTGAAATTAGCAGAAAATCAAAAAGTTTTAACATTTAATTTAATCAACTACTATGGTAACGGAAACACGGCGTGTGCATTTGTAACTATACGCGTTAGCGAACAGAAACCAGTTAAATGGTGTGTGGTGGATACAACGAGTGCGAAACGTTTGAAAGTGCCTTGCACTATGAAGCTGCTGTAAGTGTTTTGCCATCCCCCCTTCTGAGTTGCGTTTAATACTTTTTTTTATTTAAGTGAAAATGATCCCATTGTGGCTGCGGACAATAAGAATTTTAATTATCTGGCAATAGCTCAAGGACCCTTTATATGTTTTCTACAGTACAAAAGATGGGCTTACAAAAGGTTAGTACAACTATTAACACCTCCACAAGACACTGCTGATATATGGACTCGATTTTTCATATTACTACTACAAATCTGATAGTCAAGCATTACTTGCAAGTTGCAAAGTTAATTTTTGGTTCAAATATTTTAAAATTCGGTTAGAAAACTTTTCGAAATTTGAATTTTATTTGCTTTACTTTTTAAACCTTAAAAAAAAAAAAATTTGTCAAAAAATCTATCACGGATTACCCGAAGAACTATTTTTTTTTGCTTCAAAACTGGAAACAACTGAATCTTCGAAACAAATTTTAATTCTATTTGCTTTACTTTTTAAACCTTAAAAACAAAAATTTGTCAAAAAATCTATCACGGATTACCCGAAGAACTATTTTTTTTTTGCTTCAAAACTGGAAACAACTGAATCTTCGAAAAAATTTCTAAAATCGAATTCTCTTTGCTTTACTCTTCGACGTGCCATACGAAAACTCACTTGGTTACGAAAACTAACACTTAACATTGTGTAAGAAAACTATGACACACAATTAAAGTGGTAGATTTCGTCAGACACAAAATTTCTGGTGTTAGTTTTCGCATCGCACATCGATTTGAACCTTAAAAAACAAAAGAATTTCAAAAATCCATCAAAAATTACTTGCAAAACTATCATTTTTTGTTGAAAACTAACTCTTGTTTTACCTTTATAAATAAAAATGATCATAAATCTATCAAGAATTACTTTTACATACAACTATTATTTTTGGTCCAATTAACTAAGTGGTTTACACCCCTTCTGGGGTGTAAAAGTAGGTCGCCTCCCAGTTGGTGCACCCTGGGTAACGCTAAATGACCTACATAGCCTACACGGCTAGTTTTTTGTATTGCCGGTTCTACGAGAACGGTACCAGTACTTGTGCTGTACCCATCGTGCCGAAACGACCCGGGCCGTTTTCTTATATCGACCCGGCCAAGAGCAATACACTCGGGGTGACCCTGTCTGACATTTAGGCAGGGCTACACCTCGCTACAACAACAACAACAGGAGGAGTAACGGTATCGGTTTAGGAGTATCAGTCACGGTATTCCGCTATGTGGAACTCAGGGATTTTCCTTATGTCCGGGTCCCGGGACTGACTTTCCTAGTGTTGGTGGTATCACAGCGGGCCTTTCAAACTGGCCTAAGTGTGCCTCTGCGGCAGCTAACTAAAAGAATTAAACTTCGAAAATGTTGCGAAATTCGAATTATATTCTCAGATACTCGAAACCAATTTAAAAATATTTAATTTTGTGTTTACTTTGTAGATTATTCAATGGCCGTCACATTCCCATTACTGTGGTACGCACACATCCAGTGGAAGAGTCTGTACTTACTGGAGATGAAAGTGGTAAAATATTCTTGTGGCGTGAGTTTATGGATAAAATAACTGTAAAAACGGTAAGTACTTAAAAACCTGACTACAATAATTAATGCCCGGGTGTTGCCAATCCGAGAAGTGACTGTCTTGGGAACTTCTTGTTTGTTATGTCCCAACCAAATTCATATGTAGATATAGCTGGCAAGTTTTGATTTAAGGGAGTGCGCCAAAACATTGTGTCAGGGTACAACTAGGTTTCACACATTATAACGTTCTAATCATACTTTTTTTTGCAGACCCTCTACCATTGGCATCATACCGCCGTCACAAGCGTATCTTTCACACCTAGCGGTACGAGTTTCTATAGCAGTGGTCATGAGGCTGTACTCGTTTACTGGAATATCAAACGTCCAGAAATACGCAATTTCCTACCGCGCATGGGATCGGTCATTCGCCAAATATGCACCAATGAGGATAATTCTCAAATAGCTGTTTGCACCGCTGATAACGGTGTGAATTTCGTTGGTACTGATAATAAAATCTCGCACACATTACAAGAATTCACTTTTATTGAAGATGACAAAACTGGTGATAGTAAATTTCCAGTTGGCTTACGTTTAAATCCACGCACAAACACTCTGGTCTTGAATGGCAAACATGGTCATTTGCAATTTTATTCTGTATACACCAAAGCTATGTTGTATAATGTAAGTGCTTCTACTTAGAATGAATTTTGATCTGATATTTCTTATTTTATCTACTAAAATATTTTTTGTTTGTTCTACAGATGGACATTGTTATGCAAAATCTTCTCTCTATGGAGGCCGGTAAAGTTCTTTATAATATACGTGTAACAAAGGCAGCTTTTAATATTGATTGGATGGCAACTGGTGAAGTATTTGATGACAAGGAACATTTGCCAGAGTTACGTTTAAAATTCTGGAAATACGATGAGGCCGCAAAAACGTGAGTTTTAAAAGCCGAATACTCTCTTGTTGTTAAGACAAAAATACTCCCCGAAGGCTTTGGGAAGTGATGTCAAAATTGACAATCCTTAGCTGGATATGAACCCGGTACGTTCCGGTACTTCCTTGCGGTACTGCCCGACAATCTCGGGAGTGATTTGGTATGACCAAACCTGGAACCTTCTAGGTTATGTCATCCCTCCATGCGTAAGAAAGGAGAAGATGAGTAATGGGAGGCATCATATTCGTAGATCAACCATCGAGTTAGCACGTCAATACCTATGTGCATGCCTACCTCGGGCATATTCTAAACACCTAGCCCGCAGGGGTACTACGAATACTCTACTCACTTAGAGTATGATTTGAGTAGACAACGAATTCTCTAATTTTACTTTCTATTCTTTTTTTTCACAGTTACACATTGAATACAAATATCGAACTACCACATGAAGGGGGTTTTAAAGCCATCGAATTCTCCAATGCCAACCAAATGGATAATTTGCTATGCGCCACTGTTGGCAAAGATAACATCATCAAAATGTGGTCGCTCGAAGAATCCGATAATATTTACAAAAATGGCAAAGTTTGGTATTGCATAGCACAAACTAGTTATTGTGATTTGTCTGTAGAATCAATATCATTCTCGCAAGATGGCTCTGTATTAGCTGCCGGCTATGGTAATACGCTTTGCATTTATAGAGCTGAAAATTTGAAAATGAAAGCAGCTCTAACACCTCCTCCGGGCTTTGATGGCGTTGTACCACACATAGAAGTGAGTTTGCGGAAGAAAGATGAGGATTCGCCATTAAAGGATGAATTCACACCAGAAAAGCGGAAACATTGGATGCAACTATTTCACAATTTTATAGAAAACGGTGATGAAACTTTAATTAAAGAACTGGATCGATTTAATGAAAAATGTGAAAAAATAGAATTCAAACCCGAAGAAGTGCCAGCAGAAGAAATAGACGACGAAACAAGAAAAAAGCTATATAAAAAAGTAATGGATATGCATCAACTGAATTTCTATCATAAAGTGTTGCTATTTCAACGGCTTGGTATACGCCTCAGTGTGCATCCAAAGGGGCGTGAACGTATACTCTCATATTTGTACGATACCATTATGCCTGAAAGACAGCGCGCACGACTGCATGAAATGCAAGAGGAGCTAAAAAATCTGAGCATAAGCGAACGATATAAAAGAAAATTGCAATTATATGAAATTGAAAAAAGGCTAAGTCGTTATGAGGCGGAAGTACAGGAAAAGTTTGTACCTATAATGGAAGTACTCGATTTTGGTGATAGTAGTGAGGGGACGCAGCAACTGCCGAATGGCAGCAAAGCACCCAAAAGTTCAGCAGCTACGTCACCGTCAAAAGCGAAAACGGAAAAGGTGAAAAAAGAACAAAAACCTCAAGAAACAAATAAGCTGACAGAAATAGCGTGGCTTCCACCAGCAATGGCGCAAATACAAAATGTACAATTTGCAGCTGGCGAATGGGCGCATTTGGTAAGTAATTTCTATGAAATAAGACATTTTAGTTATAAGGATATTGGGCCTCATGCGTAATGGTCGAGTATTCGCTAAGGTGAGTAAACAGTGTTTTTTGTTTTTACTACAAAAACAAAAAGTCGAGCCTCAGCAGATGTTCATCTTGTAGTTTAACAAATTTATATCCTTTTACTTTCCATAGGTCATTGTCTGCACGGAGCGACGTGTTTTAATTTTCAATTTACTTACGCTGCGTATACAAGCTACATGTAAACTCTCTGTTAAGCATTTAGCCTTTGATCCAGTAAGCAATTTAGTCGCCGCTATAACCAGATACGATGAATGTGAGTAGCATATACAAAAACACACACACACGTGTTAGTTGAATATAAATTTACTATTTTTATTAAAACATTTCTATTTTTAGTATATATATTTCAACCAAATGTACCATTATCCATTTATCAACGTCGTAATATGCCACGCTTACATGGGGCAGCTTGGTTGCCACGGCGTCATCCTAAGAATCGTTCAATTCAAGTTGATTGGCAGGCACAGTCAACGTTGTACTTTTTAACAGAGCAACAGGTGGGGTTTAAAGGTTGCATTCATAGCAGTGCATTACTATTATTATTATTTTTTTTTTGTTTTTTAGCAAATTTACTATTTGAGCACGCCAGATAGTGTAGATGATGATGCGCCACCTCCAATTACTTTTAACAGCACAGCCAATCAATCGGTGCAATATAGCACTTTCGGCACTTTTGCCACACAACAACATTCAGATATGCAAATCAATAATACACGACAACCGATTGGGCCATTGGTAATCGGTAATTCGAGCAAAATGGCGGTAAAATCGGTAAGTATTTAAATGTTTTGGATTTTCTTGTTTGACTATTTTTTTTTTTAAGTATAAGCCGTTTTTACGTATTTACATTAGACCGGGTCGAAGAAAAATGTTGCAAAAGTCCGCCCCTAAATTTGAAGGTTATGTTGAGAGGATTTCGGGAAAATCTTTTTTTTTTTTTATCCTCACAAAAACAGCCAAAAGGGTTTTTTATTGTAACTGTTTTATTTTACATTCGATTTTTAAAAATGATACGTCAAAATTGTTATTTCGACAGCCAGTATAATTCATCTTAATGTCTTTTTGGGCTCGAAAGTCCTTTTCACATAGTAACGGCAGCTACCTGCTTTTATGGTGCTTAACTATCCTTTTTGTCTTACCTAAAGAAAGTGCTATGAAATTCATGATAAAAAAGGGCATTCAGAAGAATATTGCTGTCTAAATAAAAATGTTGACATATCATTTTTAAAAATTGGATGTAAAATAAAAAGCTTACAATAAAAAAAAAACATTTGGGCTGTTTTTGTAAAGATAAAAAAATAAAAATTCCCGAAATCCTGTCAACATAACCTTCAAATTTAGGGGCGGCCTTTTGTAACTTTTTTTGTATGGGGCCCGACTCGGTCTAATATACATAGAAGGTGTTTGGGATTTGTACTTCGAAAAATGGATTGCGCGACATAGATATTTCGAAAATTCCTTCCAAATATGAGACTTTTAGTTTTAGATTTTTTTTAGAACTGACTTGAATTTTTTGAACTGAGCTACCTACAATTTTTTCGACGGCCATGTATTTCAGTGAAAGTTGGTAGTGTGGCTCACAACGATTAAACAAAAATGCGTATATAACTATTTTTCTAAATTCGAATTATTTTCAAAGTTATAGCTATCAACACTTTTCGAAATTCCTCACTTTTTGATGATATTCTCACGATTGGTCAAACCGATTTTGATAATTTTTTAAATATATATAAAAAATGGTATCTTCTACCAAACGACGATTCTAATTTTTGCAAACCCCCTATTTTAATGGTCGAATTTTCGATCACAGGCGATACTAGTGAACATAAAACCGAATTATTTCAAAACGACATTTTTCAAAAATCCCTTTGAAATAAAGTGCAAAAAGTTTCAAGTCGGTTTAAAAACTTGTTTATAAATGCGTTTTGAAATAAAACGAAGGGTTTTGTGTATGCGTATAAACTAGGTATATGACTACTTCGAAGTTCGAACATCCAAGTGCCTTGTCTTGCCTTGAATGCTATGCTCCTATTAGTTATAGAAGAGGAAAGTTCCACCTCTTCGTTTTGGTATTGTGAAATGTTTGGCTTCGATTTGTCGCATTGAACGATTTTATCCAGGCGTCACAAAATAAAGAATGCGCTAATTTTATCCCTGTTCAAAAATATCAATCAACATTTTGCTATTATTTTATTTTATTTTTTATTGAAAACTTGAAAAAAGTATGTAAAAAAATGTTTATAAAAAAGTACAAATGATTTAGGAATGTATGTACATCTGTATGAAGTACATCAGGCGTTAACATAATATTTTTATATACACACTGGAGTATTTACCGTACAGATTTTTTTGTGATAACGTCAACTATTTATTACATAATTATTAGAGTGGTTCACAAATATGGACTTTTTGGAAATTCTAAAACGCTACCCCCAATTATTGTTCCTTATGACAAAAAAAGAGGCTGCTATTTTTTTTTTTTAGGTGGTTTAGGGGTCGCGCTACTCGTTTTTATTAAAAAAAATGAGATACTTACAATTTTAATTTCATTTTAACATGTTTAAGTGCAGTAAAAATTTGGGTTTTTGTGTGTTATGTATTCTGTTTTCATTGGCGAATATTCCCGCAATTCAATAGCCTTCTTGGATGAGTAGAAAGGGTTTAACTCCTGAAAGTATGTTTCGAAATTGAAAACGGTGCAACTACACTGATCTCATTGCGCATTGGTTTTTTGGATATATTGCGCATCTAGAAGGTTTATGACATCGCTGGTTATGAATCCGATGTCAGTTTTTTTAAATTCAAAATGGCGGGTCCAATATGGCGGTGATTTTTTTGAAAAATAATTGGATTTTATTGAAACTTGGTACTCGGGGGTTTATGCGTTGTCTGATTACGAATCCGATATCGGTTTTTTGAAATTCAAAATGGTGGATCCAATATGGCGGTGCATTTTTGAAAACTAATTCGACTGTGTGAAACTCGTCACTGATGAATTTATGACATCGATTTATATGAACTAGTATCGCTTATGATCGAAACTTCGACCAATAAAAACTTTAGAGGGTCGTGGGGTCGCTAGCCCCGTACCCCCATCCTTAAATTTCGGAGACGCCCCTGAAAATATACCGCCTATACCTCAGTTTTTCAATTTTCTTTCCATCGTTGCATATTTCATTCCAATTGGTCGAATTTTCGATCACAAGCGATACTAGTTCATATAAATCGATGTCATAAATCCATAAGTGACGAGTTTCACACAGTCGAATTAGTTTTCAAAAATGCACCGCCATATTGGATCCACCATTTTGAAATTAAAAAAATCGATATCGGATTCGTAATCAGACAACGCATAAACCCCCGAGTACCAAGTTTCAATAAAATCCAATTATTTTTCAAAAAAAATCACCGCCATATTGGACCCGCCATTTTGAATTTAAAAAAACTGACATCGGATTCATAATCAGCGATGCCATAAACCTTCTAGATGCGAAATATATCCAAAAAACCAATGCGCAATGACATCAGTGTAGGCGTTTTAGTTGCACCGTTTTCAATTTCGAAACATACTTTCAGGAGTTAAACCCTTTCTACTCATCCAAGAAGGCTATTGAATTGCAGGAATATTCGTCAATGAAAACAGAATAACAACACACAAAAACCCAAATTTTTACTGCACTTAAACATGTTAAAATTAAATTAAATTTGCAAGCATCTCATTTTTTTTATAAAAACGAGTAGCGCGACCTCTAAAGCACCTTTAAAAAAAAAACAAAAAAATAGCAGCCTCTTTTTTTGTCACAAGGAACCATATTTCGGGGTAGCGTTTTAGATTTTCCAAACAAAAAAAAATTTTTGAACCACTCTAATAATTATTAACTTAAAAATATTAATAAGCGTACATTTATATGTACATATGTAATCTATATCAGTCAGTGAATGCATATTGTCATACATATTTGAAGGCGTGCATGGATTCATCCATACACTCCCACATTTTTTTTGTTAAAAACAAACTGTGCTTAAACTTATACTCTTCCGAAATGTATGCTTTCTTTTCAACTTCTCCGAAATAACTGCTACTGCTTATGATTTTATTTTGTTGCCATCACCAACTCTTATCTACCCTTTTTTCTTCTGCCGTCGTAACTCAAGCCAATCTTCGAATACTTTTCATGTTGACACAACACCCAGCCAATGTGGTGGAGGCTAGGGTCTCCCAAGCATTAGGTTTCATTTAACGTTACCCGAACGTGGCGCTGTTGGCACATGAACATGACGACAGCGTCGCATCATTAACAAATCATGTTTGAAGTAGCGTAAGCAATGCCATTGTGGAATTTTCGAAAGTGGTTGCTGTAATGATAAAATAGATTTTTTTTTTAATGTTTTTATTAGTTTGCATTTTAAACCAACTTCCTGTTGGGCTAGGGTCTTGAAATTTTCACAATAGTTCAGGTCGCGATGACAATGCATTATTATCGAAAAAATCCGATAGGTGGCACGTGGGTCACTATATTTTCAGCAATCTATGGTCCGATTTGGCTGAAATTCGGAACATGTATTACTACCATTAAAAGAAATATTTTCATTAAAAAAATCCACTAGGTGGAGCTGAGATCGGAACCGATAGGTGATGCTTGAGACGCCCTATTTAAGAATGCTAAGGTCTGTTTTCCGTGTCGTTTAATTCGTTTTTGTACTAACTTCCCATTGAGGTAGGATCATCCAATTTTCATTATTCTTTTTTTTTTCTACCCCAACGCAATATACCAAAAAAATTAATCCGATAGGTGTCGCACGGATAGCGATATTTGAAACATTTCATTCAGATTTTGCTTTCGATATTGTACTAACTTCCCGTTGAGCTGGGGTTTTGAAATTTTCACCATCGTTCAGGTTTTGGGGACACGGCATTATACAAAAAAAAAAAAAAATTTGGAATTTCGAAACGCTCTACTGAAAAATGAAAAAAAAAAAGTTTACTTTTGTTGCTTCTCCTTATTGGCACAGCAAAACAAATAGGTCTGTTTTTGGAAAATTTGCAAAGAATGTCAGCAATAGAGAGTTTTGTAAAAGTCACTCAAAATCTGAAATTTAACTTAAAATCATGTTAAGTGGAGGAAAAACTTAAAATTAATTTCTCCTCTGTCTACATAGATTCATCGCCACATAGAACTCTCTGAGTTTGAATCCTTGTAGTACAAACTTGGAAGTTTGAAATGCATAAAAAACATTGGCGTGAAAAGATGATTTTTTTATGAAAAGTCATATCGGTGATTAGATAGTTAAAAACTTGTGTGGACCATCTATAGCGTGCGGCAAAGTTTTTTTTATAGATTTCAAACTTTCAAGTACCTATAAGAATTCACACCCACAAATGTTAAGGGCGAGCTCTACGCGGTGAAGAATCTATATAGATAGAGGTGAAATTAATTTTAAGTTAAATAAATTTTTTTATTCTATTTTTTATTTTTAAGTACAGAAGGGAACAGAAGCAATTTTTTTTAAATTCAATTTGTTCATTCTAGGATACATATGTATGTGCATAAGTATGTATGTATGTGCGCGCATTTTCGCTCCTCTGTTTTGGTACACGCATTCTAAACAAAAGCTTACTGTATATACATATGCATGTGTAGATATGTAGCGCCTTTGCTAGAATATTCTTAATGAGCTAGAAAAAAAATAAGTCTAGGGAAGGGTACACTAAAAGAAGAGATTGAGAAACTACATATGTGACGAACTTTTAAACTATTTTAACGGAAACTTTTTGTTTTTTTTTTACATGTACATATGTTCGAAATTTTCGATATCGAAAAAGTGTGGTTGGGTTTTTATTATAATTTTGCCCGTCGCCTGTAAATCCTACAACTTGGATTAGGGATCGAATCGAAAAATTACATATATTAAGGTTCAGTGTAAAAGTTATAAAGTAAAATTAACAAATTTTAGAAGAATCTTGGCCTAAAACTCATCAGAATTAAATTCATAATAATACTAACTGCATGCCACTGATAAGCACAGCAAAACTATTTTTCGTTTATGGATCTCACGCGCTACAATTTTCACCTTCAAGTGTTTTATAAAATCTCTCTACTCAACTTCGACTAATAGTCATTTAACAAATAAGCTCACAAATAAGTAAAATAAGTCAGCGCCTATAGTGTTTTGCAATAAAATAAGACGACTTATTTTCTGACTAACTATATAGTATATACAGACTAAATTTTACCAAACAAAAAATTGTTTGAGAAACTTTAAGGTGAAATTGAAATTATTCGTGTGCTTTCGTGCGCAATATATAATGAGGACTTAAGGCTCACTTGCACAACGAAAATTTATATTTTTAACATCAAATGAGGGGTTAAACTCATGAGTTTTTGACAATTTTTCAAATTAACTCTGAGTTAAAAAGATAACTTGGCGTTGTGAGCCTAAAAAAGCTTATATTCAATGTAGCGATTCTGATGCAAACCATATGATTTAAGAATTTAAAGAAAAAAAAACACTCACATATGAGGCACTCAGCGCCAAAACGGCCTAACCCCAATTTAAAAAAGGCCTAACTGACTATACTAATCTAACCATAACCTTTTGAAATGAATACCAAAAAAACTAGGAAAAACAGATTTAAGCAGATAGTATAACCGTGTTATACTATGCAATAGGGATATTTTTTAGTATTTATTTCGGTTAGATTAGTACAGTAAGTTAGTTCTTTTCTACAATGAGGGTTAGGCCGTTTTGGCGCTGAGCGCCTCATATGTAGGTAATACAACGGGTTACTACGTGCCACTAATGGGTTAAGATGCTAATATATTAAGACACTGACGAAATTTAAAAAAAGGTCATCAATGGGTTAATCCATGACTGTTAATGGCTAAAAAAAAAACAAAGATAGTGTAGATATGTATATTGATTAAATAAAATCTACCGAACGGTAAGTTCTGGCACGACTGAACTACATCCAAGAACTAGTTCACCTTTGAAAAAGGTACAAATTTGTTATATAATTTAATTAAAATATATCGCCCCATCACTGCAACACCTCTTTTATCGAATGGGAAATTCTAGCCAGCAAAAGACAACAACATAACTATATTGTATTCTGAAATTAGTACGGAGAAAAGGGCACTCAAATATTGCAGACAAATGGGTACGCGGGCAATGACTAAATTAGATACAATTTTGAAAACATTGAAATAAAGGTAACAATATGAGTCAAACAAACACTAAGGGCGAAAGCAAATACAAAACGTTATTGCTTTGCGTGACATTTATATCTTTGGCAAAACCGCGCAAGCCCGAAAAAGTATCCCACAATGAACGTGAAAATATACAAGGAAAAATCAGCTGATTATGTCATCGCACGAAAAAAGATAAAACTTGGTCAAGTCTTTGCGCTAACGCGCATTGAAAAGCGTTATGAGACAGGTTGCATTGAACTATGTAATTTTATCTCAGCTGTCAAAAATGAAATGTCACACAACGCGACGCTAAAGTCGTTTCTGTTTTCAGCTTAACTCTTTTCGTCACGGTGGTTACTGTAGCTAACCACCTTTTCTAGCTTCCGTAAAACTTTTTTTATCTACCGTTTAACGTAAACTTTTTAACTGTTACCCTTTTTTAAGTACATATAATAAAATTGTAACAATTGGATGTCTGATATTCAAGAAAATCTTATAGAAAGGGTAATTTTTAAGCCAATAGAATCCAAATCAAAAGTTTTTAGAACTTTATTTCTATCGGTCCGTGTGTTTGTGCGCGCATAATTCAAGAACTGCGTAATGGAATTGAATGCCTTTTTTGCTCTTGCATTACTAGACATCTAACTTAAGATTTAAGGTATCCCATATTTCGATAACTCTTCGGGTTCGACTAATATGAGGACCTCGATTAGTAAACTTACCACGTCATATCTCAAAAGCTATATGAGTTATGTTTGTGAACTTTTTTTCCCTTAATATATATGTCTAACCCAATCCAAAAATACAACTTTTTCAATTATAAAGTCAAATATATGAAAGCGTGACGTAAAGAGTTAAGGCCCACTTGCATAACTTTTTAACTTAATTTGAAAATTTGTGAAAAACGTATCATTTAACCCTTCATTTGACGTTAACTCCATGTTAAGTCCTAAGCTTAATAGGAATTGGTTCTTTGAAACTATCGGTGCTTTAGAAGCGTATCCAAATTTTTGTTCTCCAAATTTAGAGAAGTTATTCGTTTCAATAGTTTTGAAGTTCTTAGACGATAGAAAGTTTTTTTGGAGAGTGAATTTTGAAAAGGAAATATAACAAGTTCTAACGAAAATGAAAACTTTTGGTATGTCTACCTTTCAGCAGATTTCGCAACAGCCATTTGGAAACAGTGTGGCCGTTGGGGACCCTAAAGGGTCAATTTGACCCTTTTTTATAGCCAGGACCCCGAAACCTACTTTTTCAAAAAAGTACCCTTTTTGACCATTTTTTAAAATTCGTGACAAGTTTTGAACCCTTTTCACTTTCCAACTACAAAGAAATGCATTTTATCGGTTTTTTTTCAGTTAAAAAAACTTTCCTTGTTCCTTTTTTACTCCTACTTTGGGAACTCTTGCCGATTTCCAAATGTCATACCTGAAGTCTTACTACTGGCAACTCTGTATCATGTGACAACTCCGCCTGTATGTATACATTAGGGTGATTCAAATAAAAAAATTTAGTTATTTTGGGTCTTACCCCCTAAAAAGCTAGTAATTGATGAGAAAATAAGCTTTGATAAAAGCTCTGCAAGTTAACCCTTAAGGGTCGCTTTTTCGCCCTTTTCCATAGTTTTTTTATGGGAAAAAATGTGAATTTTATTATCATTTTCGAAACCTTACCAAAAAATACTTTACATATCCTTTAATTGGAGGTTTTTAAGTTTAAAAAAAATTTTACATTATGCGATTATCATTACTACATATTAAACTAATCAACCATTTAAAAATTTGTATATTTTGCATATTTTACTTGCAGTAGTACAAAACTCAGTCATTCAACATGAAAAAACGGAAATATGTAAATGGGTTCCTATCTTAAAAAAATGAGACAATTTTTTCTGCTGGGAACCTTTTTGAAATTTTTTAGTGGCAACACTGTTTGGAAATAAATCTTTTGTACATCTTTGGAACGACTGGAACCATTTTATTTTTGTTTAAGATATACCAGTATGGGTATTAAATGAAAGGTATTTTCGGCCGTATACCAACTAAGATATATTCAGGCAGGCTTTCCACCTGGGGTGGGCCACCTAATTTATTCCTTTGTACATATGTATGTACATATATCGATCACTATCTCGGGAGCCTATTGACCGATTTGAATGATGTTTGGTATATGGATAGTATGCTTCCTTTGTAGATTCTCTAAGTAAGTGTTGCCACTTGGGCGGTTAATGGCGTGCCACCTATCTGATTTTTTATATTAAATAATATGAATAGAATTGTCTAAATAAATTTAAAACAAAATTTTCCATCACCCAGGAGCTGCAAATTTAATTTCACTATAAGTAAATTCTGAGTGGTTACATCAAGTCTTGACTGAATTCTAATTTTAATACAACCTGCCTACCTCTGGTTAGTGATGCATAATACAAAATAAATAAAGAATATATTCTTTGATATACAATGTATATCAATTGCTTTAAACATTTTCTAGACATTGAATAGACTGCATTTTGCTCATCCCCCATGCAACAATATTTAACCGTAGGAATCAAACTCTTACCCCATCCACTCTTGGCAACGGTCCACATTGGCTCGATGGCATAAGCGCAAATAACAACAACGTAACAATAGTAAAAATGTGGAACACTTTCAGTAGCATTTCCTTGTTTATAATTGCAGTTATGAGTTATTAATTAACAATTTCTTTTGTCGGCACTTGAACTCTGCAGAAACTCCCAAATGGTTAAGAGCAAAACTGTACAATCAATTAAGGTATAAATTCGATTTTGTTTTATTGTGGAGTATGTGTATGTTATAATTAATTTAAAGTATTCACTAGTTTTACAATTATTTGTTTACTATTTCACACTAACAACAGTGCGATTGCGGGTGTTTAAATATTTTTTTATTTGGAATGTTTTTGTTTTACTTTTCTACTTTCAGCACCATTCACAATACATACACGATTAATCACGTTGCGTACTTTTTATTTAAGTTCTTTATTTACATTTACTACAATTTGTTTGTTTGTTTTGTTTATTTGATATTATTTCTGTGCGTGCCGCATACGTCACGTTGTACTGCGTTTAGCCTTTTGTGTGTGTTCCGTCCGTTGAGCGCGAATGACAAATTGAAATAATCGGACATAACGCTTCATGGTGTCCAATTTATACGCGCGAATCGTTGTTCGTAGTGCTTTGCACGACCACGATGCTGGGGCGACGATGACAACAACACCCCAATAGCGCAGATAACTGCCAAAGATGGGCCACACAACGGCGGCGCTGGCGGCAAAGTGGGTTGGCTGAGCATCGACTCTGAATTTTGTAATAGTTTCATAGCGGCAACAACATAGTAGGTTTGTATGTTGCTGTGTTGCTCGCTGCTGAGAGTTTGCTGTGTGAAGTTGTGCATTGTCATGCCGATTGAGTATGTCTGCAATAAATTGGGTTCCTGTCTAGTCAATGAGCATTACGCTAGCTCGTATGGCATTCCTCGTTTTAACTTCTTCCCCGTTGTTTGTTTATCCAGAAATATTTATTTTTATACCCATCTGCAAAGAGTGGCCTCAGCCTTCTTCAGCTTTCACCATCGGGTATCATTTGGGAAATGTTGCAGATTCATAGTGAGCTTAACACACGCTATCCAATCCCCGCAAAAACAGAATCTAAACTAAAAAACTTCCCCTTGTTTTTGGAATAGTCGCACACCCCAAGACCACTTTCGTATTAGTTCAGGATGGCCTACTATATTTCAAATTTTTGTATGAGCCTTCTATTGCCTGTGTATCCAGGTGCCACTTTTTTGCTCTAGGTGTGGTTTCTACGAAGCTGCTGATTTTTTCCCAGCTTCTGGGCCGCCCAAAATTTTCCTATGACATTATCACCCATGGGTTGACAAACTCTTTGTTCTCCCTCCCGATTCCATCGTGAGTATTTGTAGCAAGTGTACTCCGCATCGTCTCCGTTTGCATCGCCCTACAAGCATTTTGGATGTTTGACTTTTCTTACTCTATATAAGTAGGTTAGTAGGTTCCATTGCTCCATATCAGCTTTGCTGTCCATCTGCCTCGCTGATTTCTTGGTGAATTATCCTTATGACCTATTCATTCATGTTTTTTTTTTGCTTCCCATAGCTTTATTTTTTGCAGCGCCAATATGACGAACTTTACAGGTCTAGCCACTCTTTTGTATCATAATCTGGTTTAAATCAAGGACTGAAACCTAAACCGTAACCGTTATTTTTTCTGAAATAGAACGAAACCGAAACGGTTTCAAAAGCCGGAACCGGTTCCAAACGGTTTTGAATTTTTTTGTGGACACATATTTTATTTTAAAAGAGGCTACCCTGCATAATTTTCATGGAAGATGGTTAAGCAAGACACTTTTTGACCTCAATATCAAAATTCCGAAATAATTGAACTATAAGCGAATGAAACCAACGAAAAAAATGTAGGTATGACATCCGAAAAAAAAATGTTTAGTGGCCGTCTCAGAAAGCATCACTCATATTAACGTTCCATTTTAACATATTGCTAAAAGAAAAAGTAGTTCATTTTTTAAACTTATTTTGGACAAAGTTTTTTCTCCATAAATAACGGAAGTAATATATGTATATTTATTAGGTTTGTTTATTGGGCTGCTCTAGCTTACGCCAGATTGAGATATTTCACAAAATTGTGTTTAGCGAACACTTTTCTTGCTCTAGGTTGCTCTATCTTTTGTTTCATGAGTACGCTCAAAACAAAACTAGAGTAATCCAGATCACAAATCTCTGCTCTAGCTTTTTTTATGGAGTAAGTTAGAGCAGAGAAACAATTGTCAGTCAGGAAAAAATAAATTTTTGAAAACTTCAAAAAAATTAGCTTGCAAGAAAATCAATGTTTTTGTATACGTGAATTTGCATTAATTTTGAAGATTTAAACAAAAAACCAAATAAACAGAAACTATCGAGATTCAAGTGTTTCATGGCATTTCTGCTCTGAGTTGCTCTAAGTTGCTCTGAACTTTTTTTTGGTCAGTAAACAAATCTATTACTATGTATTGGAGAAAATTCATCATGACCACCGGAGTAAAGTTATAAAAATTCAGACTTATTTTGCATTCAGGTACATATTTGAGTTTTGTAGTAGCACAATTTTTTTGTGTTGGTGTTTTTGTTTGGAAACAGAAACCGGAACAAAACCGTAACCGAAACCGAAATAAATGTTGAAGAACGAAACCGAAACACGTTAAAAAACAGTAACCGAAACCGGAACTTTATTTTAATCGGTTTCATACCTTGGTTTAAATAGGTCTCAAGTGTCCTACGACAGATAGAAAGTTTGACTTTAGTAAAAGTCTTATGGCTTTCGAGATTTTTCTGGAATTTGTGTTTATGGAAAAGTTTTTAATTCGCTTTGGGCCAACTTTTGACTACTTGATACATCTATGTACACCCTAGACTTTTTGTATCCCTAAAATACTGGCACTCTTCTCCCAGTGCATGGAAGGCTTTTTATGATTAATCGATTAATGCAACTTTGTTCATTTCTTTTTTAATATCTGGACTTAAGCGACATCTAGCGGGGTTCTCTTTTGAAACATATGTATGTTTTTGACTATATATAACACTTACGTGCCAAAAACGAACAGAATCGGATCATAATTATAAATAAAGCCTTCTGTTCTGTTTCAAACCATTTCGTCGCACAAAAACCTCCTTTTATTTTATATACAGTGGTGGCCCATTAGCTCGAAATTGAAAATGATATTATTTTTAAAATATATTTTTTATGTTCTTAATAATTTTCATTTAAAATATAGCGAAATCTTTTACTGAAACCACATAAATTAAAGTTTCAAAGTTTACACAAAGTTCTGGAAAGTTATTAAAAGTTTGAAAAAATTGCCATCAAAATTTTAAAATTTTCTGGCCAAATTCCAAGGAAATCTTTGAGTAGGTATGGCATTTTCGAAACATTGAGGAAGCAACTATGAGAAAATTAGGCAAAATGTAATATCTAAAATACTAACCCCCTTATTCATAAAAATATAAAAGGTTTATTAAGCTCTTATTATTCAAAATTTGTATGGAAATGTCATTTTAAAAAGCTTTATAAACCTATTTTATTTTTTATGAATAAGGGGGCAATTCTTCAGACTTCCCGTTATAATCGGTTGGCAATAATATGGCCACCACTGTATATAGTGCAAGAATATCTCATCATTATATTTGTCGATTATTACATGTATTTATTTATTTGACATGCATCTTTCGTCTTTTATTCTGTTTGTGGTCAATGGAATTGCAATTCCAGCTAACTATTATAAGTCCAAGACTTGCGCGCTTTCGTGCTTAATTATTTTTATATGTTGCAGGTCAAACTTATTTTATGACGAGTCATTTTTATTTTCATATGAACAAAAAATTGTAACTTATTACTCATCTAAACCGGGTAACTGATGGTTGGTTGGATATTTTGTGATGTGTGTGATGTGCTAAAACATATTGACCCCTAGCTCACTTTAAGCGGTATCAAAAGTGATTCTTTCCTCTTAGTTCGACTCACATTAGGGCTTCACCTGTGAGGAGATGGATCGTATGGAAGTCATAAGCGTTTCCAACTAAGTATATGTGTGAAATTAGAGTTCGGCCCGAACTTTGACTTTCTAAAATGTGTCATAATATCTCTATCATTCAGCAAAGTCGCAGAATCGTCACATCTTTCATAACAGTCGTTTTCTTGTTGACTCAACATACGTACATAATATTATGTATGCCTTTTGTTCGCCTTGCAGCAGCTTCCGTAAGTCTTGGCGTGTTTTGTCCGGTTTTAGCAAGTTCCTAGTTTACTTTAAAACATACCTATGTACATGCCTACATCTGAGAGTATCGAACCAATATGATTTCCCTATAATCTTACCAAACGTTCGATTGATTTGTTCTGTCGCATTTCCTACTCCCTTGAATCATTATCGCTTCAATTTGATTGAAAGCTATAGCTATTAGGCTCATATGTTTGTGCACTTTTGGGTACCCTGTGAGAAATAGAAATATGCATAGACTTGGCTTTTTTTAGCTGGAGCAGTAGTGAACTAGTTCGTTCCATAAAATGAACTAAAATTTTCTGTGGCAACTTTTCAGGTAAGAATTTATGTAAGTTATCTTAGAAACACACCACTATATCGCTCCCGCGCGACAGCACCCAACAAACATTTAGGCTTGACTTAAGTTAGACCCCAAGTTGGGAACTAAGGCGCTTCCCAAAAATTAAGCGTTTTTTCTGATATCGTTCTCAACCAAAAGGGCATTTTTTTAATATAAAAAAAACGCTGTTTCTCAAGTTGAGAAAGGGATAGTTCTCCATTTGTACTCAAATAGGATTCTCTAATTGTAGTAATGGTATGAATGCGACTCTGCAAATAAATACCGAAAAAATAAACCATGAAAAAAATGAGTTAAATTTGCTTACAATAAAACGTGCCATTAATGGAAAATATTTATATAAATACATTTCGAATTTTAATCGTATAAAACCCATTAAAATTTTATATTTATACTTGTGCAAATAAAAAAATAGGTGCATTTGTCTTTTTTGTCGATAGGCTTATCGGGCACTATCTCCTGCTTTAACACTTTGACCCTTAAACATTTGATACTGTCAAAATTGTGTGATATTTTAAATGAATGGGTAGTTTGTGATTGATTTATAGGATGACCGACAGATGTCGAAAAAGTTTCAAAACAAATTTTATTTGTTGCGATGAGGACATATTTACCAAAGCAAGCCCTTTATCTGTTGTTTACTGCAAGGTAGGCATGAAACGATGCAGCCTAACCTAATAAATATAAACGCACAGCGTACGTTTGCCGCACGAACATCTCTCTACCTGAGTGAAAACGTCAAGTTAAAATGTCGCGCAGAACAAAAATTCGATATCGAGTTAGGTTTTTACGATGTGCGTCTTTCGGTTGCTCCCATAGTTGTATGTATATGAGACATTTTTGACAAATAACTGCCGGAGTGTGTTTAGGTATATTAGGGTGGGCTGTTAGCCGACTGCAGAAATATGATTTGTTTGATCTCTCGAAAGTGGACTTACCTTGCTTATCTATTCCAAGAAATGTTTAACCAAGAAACATCCGATCACAGAATTAGGCTCAAAACCGGCCCATCTTAATCAGAATTTAATACGTTTTCAGCAACGATATATCGCTTTTTGATCAATTGCTAAAGTAAAATTGGAGGGTTCTTCCACCCAACGTACACATATGATGTACCAAAACAAACTCCTCCGAAGTGCTGAACACATCGGTAGAATATCGCAATGATTTAAAACTTTTGGGCTTTACTTGGCTGTGAAAAGATGAGTCATGGTATTTATTTAACTTAGCATGTAGTCCCGAAATTAAGCTAAAGATTACCAGAAATTGTCCCAAAAACAATTCCGAAATGATTCCGAAAATATCCCCAAGAAGTTCCGAAATGATCCCAAAAATAAAGCTGGAACGTTCCAAAAATAAATATCGAAATTATCCTAAAACAGTTTCGAAAAAATTCCAAGCAGTATTAAAATGATCCGAAAAACATTTCCGGAATGATCCCAAAAATGTCCCGAAATTAACCCAAAAACAATGTCGAAATGATCCCAAAAATAAGTCTCTAAAAAGCCACGAAATTATTCCGGAGATACCCTGAAATTATCCTAAAAAAAACTACCGAAAATGATCTCGAAATAAGCCTAAAAACAATGCCGGAATAATCGCAAAAATAATCCCTTAAAAGTCGAGATACTATCACAAAGAGTCCTGAAATGGTCGCAAAAACAACGCCGGAATGATCCCACAAAAGTCCAAAAGTTATCTTAAAAAGTCCCAAAATTATTTAAAAAGACATACGGAATGATCGCCAAATTTTCCCAAAGAAGTTTAAAAATCAAAAGAAATGCCAGAATAATCCCTAAAAACTCCCAAAAATCCCCAGAAATTATCCTAACAAAGTCCTGAAACGATTCCATAAACGTTTCCAAATGACCCCAAAAACGTCTCGAAATGATACCGAAAATGTCCAGATTTTGATGATAAGATTTGTTGGGTGAAAAACTTTTACTGTCTTCTACTGAAAAGTGTTCGGTGACACAAAACATAAGTAGCAAGAGAGCTCATTTTAATATTTCCTATGGAGAGAAACGGCCAAAATCGCCTAGGCGGTTAAAGACTATTTTAAGTAAGTAAGTAGGGAGAGAAAGTTGCAGCTTCCGATGAGAAAAATTGTAAGTGCCAAAAACAGCAACATAGCAAAACAAGAACAAAAAATTTAAACTTCAAGTTATTAACAAATGAGAAACGTATCAGGTTTTAACGGTTTCCTGTTGGCGGGAAACTTTTTATAGAGAGTTTTACAAAATTCTCTCGAAAAGACCTTTTATCACGTATTCGTACAAAAACTCTCAAAAACTAAAAACTCGCTAAGAGCGAGATCTTAACGCTAAAAGTGTACGAGATTGATTGAAGCCGAATCCTATTTTCACGTTAGTATATGTGTTATAAGTCTGATACATCAGCACAAATCCGGAATTAAGTGCGTTTTTGGGAATTAACTTGAACATAATCTTCATTATATATTCCCAAAAATGAAGAAGATTTGAGCAGATTTGAGAAATTTGCGCTGGCAGCATTCTTCAGATAAATAACAAAACCAGCAAGAAACACAACCAAAATTACGATTTGACCGCTACTGTCGCTGATAAATAAAAATAGTAAGAAATGCAACCAAAATGACGTACTGGGCGCTAGATGTCGCCAAAAAATAAACAATTATCAGCGACATCAAGCTTTAAACCGCAAGAAATACCACCAAAACGCTAGATGGCGCCGAAATGGTGGGTTGTTAATCTTCAGTGCTGTGTGTATCAGGGTAAAAGAAGATTTATACAGACCTTTGTGTGTGTATCCTGCATTAGAGTATTATATTATGTATGTATATAGCATTAGAGAATATTTGAACAGTATAAGAGCACGAAATAAATTTTCGCAGACAACACTCTTCAGATAAATAAACGAAAACAGCAAGAAACACAACCAAATTTAAAAAATTGAGAGTACCAACCGTTAGATGTCGCCATTAATTGTTGATTTACCGGCGACATCTAACGGTTGGTACTCCCAATAAATCTTCTTTAATCAGATCCAAATTTTACCCTGACACACAAAAAATTGAAGATCAACAATCGGCGCCATCTAGTGCTTTGGTTGTAATACTTGCGATTTAAAACTAGATGTCGCTGAGGATTGTTTATTTTTTGGTGACTCTATTGTCCAGTAGCGGTAAAGTCGTAATTTTGGTAGTTGTCCTTGCTATTTTTGTTTATTTATCGATGACAGTAGCGGTCAAATCGTTAGCTCGTTTTCTGAAATCTGTTCAAATCTTCTTCATTTTTGGGAGTTTATAATGAAGATTATGCTCAAGTTAACTCCCAAAGCGGAGTTAATTCGGAATTTGCGCTATTATATCAGCGGTATTAGATATCACACTTGTCCTGAATTACTATAATTTTTACTTTTATTTTTTAGAAAATATTTATTTTTTGCAATCCCTGCTAAAAACCTAATAAAACAAAATACCTTGATGCCATCAAATTTACGAAAATTTTTAATTTTTTTTCTTTAATTTTTTTCAGCTAATAAATATGTCCACCCACACAATGCCGCCACTAAGTCTGCTCGCAGCTGATTTTGTCAAATCGTTTTTAAAAACAGCAGATGCAGCAGCAAAAGTTGACCAAGAACAAGATGAGACGAATACAGAGAAAACGGACAAACCAATCTATCACCGACGAAAAATGTTAAATGGTGGTGCGGCTTATATGAATGGGCATGGCAAAGATGCAGAGGATGAAGATGATGATGACAATGATGATGAGGCGACAGCAATTGCCGCTAAGAGAGAGACAAAGCTGGATGTAGAAGCTGACGGCGATGTGGAAATGCAAGATGAAGAAGTTGCGCTGAAGAAACGAAAGAGTTTAATTGTTAAAAGCGAGGAAATCTCGGCGAGCACGACAAAATCGGCTGACACAAAAAAACAAAACGATATTGAAGCGCAATTGAAACGTACAGCGGACGCGATTTTAGATATAGATTTCTAAGTAGTATTTTGCTTTAGTTGAAATAAGTAAATAGTAGAGTTAAATATTTTTGCTGAAAAATTAAATGAAAAGTTGAAGAGAATTATAAAACAGTAAAAAAATCAGCATAAAATTTAGGGATTAAAAAATTATTTTTTTTATTGCTTGATTGTAAAGTCGTTTTATTCCTTACATACTTGCTAGATTTGTAAATAAAATAGAGCATACGTTTTTGCTTAATTTACCACCGGACAATACTTAAAAGTTAATGACTACAATGTAATATTTAAAAAAACAAACACGCTGTAATTTCATATAAAATCTTGTTTCCATTTTGATTCCGTTCACAATAAATGCTTAAGTTAGTTTGAAAATACAATCGAATGAAATAAACTGACATACATATGTATAGAAATGTATATAAAATGAAAAATGCACATTTTTAGCAAGACTACACTACTATTAATAAAATATTAAATTTATAAAAAAAAAACCATTTGTAGCTGCTTAAAAGTTAGGTTTATGGCATGAAAACAACATATTTTTTTTTTATAGAATTTTGTTAAAAATGCTACAAAATCTGGCGCGCTTTGCTTACAACTAAGTGGGTATGTCTGCATGTTAGCTCTAAAGTTTAGTATTTAGACAGAAATAATAAATTTAATAATTCAAATCAATTTTCCTCTTCGACTTATTAATCCAGCATGTACCAGTACATTATAGATCTCAGCTCGTGGTATTTTTTCCGCTTGTCGATCGTATACCTGCAAAGTAAAATTTAGTTATAAATTGTGTATTGTACTTAGTCAAATTATCGACGGATGGGTTAAGTATCACCCTATCTCAAAATATGATTGATTCAAAAACGTCTTTGCTGAAAATGTTTTTTGATTTTTAGTTGAGATTGAGAAAAAATTCTTTACATCCTAAATAGTCGTCAATCTCTTCTAAAAGGAGTCCTAGGAAACAGGATAATAAGAGACAGTCTAGCGCTAGCCTATATTCCCACAGTGTGGAGAAGAGCAAATTTGGTTTTCATACCCAAAATAGGAAAAAGACCTTCTTACCCCTTTTGCCCCAAAGGAAATGTAGAAGATAAGAGTCAGTCAGTGTGCTAAAAGAGCTGGTAGATCCACGGTCACAGCCCGGTACCAGCTGAAAACCGAAATACAAAGTCGAATGTGAGGGAATCATTCTGTGCGTTTTCTTCGACATCGAAAATGCGTTTGACAATGCATCTGAAGAAAGCGTAAACGCAGCACTGCACAGAAGAGGAGTAATTAGGATTAACACTAAGAAGGGGTGTCCCAAGGTACCCTTCTCCTGAGCTTGGTAGTAGATGATCTCCGGCAATCTCTAACATTGCAATCTTGGTCTATGAGGGAAATCAGTGCTTGTTGTGGAGTGCGTAAGAAGTCTAAATAACCTTCTCGCTGCTATGTCGGCGAAAAAATTTATGGAATGGTATATGCGGGCCGAAAAGGGT
The DNA here is from genome assembly GCA_964058755.1 of Campiglossa producta. Taxonomy (NCBI): domain Eukaryota; kingdom Metazoa; phylum Arthropoda; class Insecta; order Diptera; family Tephritidae; genus Campiglossa; species Campiglossa producta. Next base: position 43,897,453 of record CAXKVI010000003.1, on the reverse strand, counting down.
TATATTGATATTGACAGTTCTTTCCAGATATGATCCCGATATACTCTAGGGAATAGTAACTTGTGATACCAGATCGATTACCGTTTGACCGTTTTCGTTGGCTTCTTGTCGCTGTGACAGTCCTTTACCGGACCCGGTACGATCCGGTACTATCATCACGCGGTACTCTCCCGACTCGCGGGAGCGATTTGATACGACCAGTGAAGCCATCTTAGTCATCTCATTCCCTCCGTAAAGGAGGGTCAACTCTTTAACCGGGGTCGATGTGGATTTCAGTGACTACTTACGATAGCCATACCTACATCCATCATATCTACATATCTATATGTTGAACTGTGGGTGAAATCGACTATAGAAAAACATTCTGGATCGGAGTTTCGCGAAAAGAATCATAAATCATCCGGAGAACTTTTCCCTCTAGAACAACAGTTTGTTAGGCTCTGACGAATATCCGGGTCCCAGATTTTAGTCGCAAATACTTACTTCGATTTCTACCCTCCCAACGGAAAGCCAACTCTTCGATAATACAAGAACCTTTTTTACTTAAACTAAATTTAATAAAACTATTAATTTCATTTACCGGCGTCTCGCCCGGTCCAAACCAGCTTGACTTGGCTAGCGCTTCACGTACTCGTGGTGTCTTATAGAAGGGGTTTCGTAGCTGATTGGGCAAAGTGTCTTCATAGGCAGCATTTTCGATAACGGCAATATGTGCATAACGTTGTGGTTGCGCCCAAGCAACTGCAGCAACCAGGAGCAAAATGGCGTAGCAGATAATGTGGGATTTCGCCGTGAACCTGAAGTTAAATTAATAAAAAATAAAAACACTTTAAAAAAGATCATTAAAGACATCCAAAAACAAGTAAGGAAAGCTGTCATCGGCTGTGCCGAAGGCTATATACCTTACATAAATAAGCTTCACGATTTTCACTGTTCGATCCTCAGAACAGCCTGTGTGAGTTTAACTTTAGCTCATACCGAAATTATCGAATATCGTTCACATTACGTATCTAGTAAGTAAGAATTTTTGGTAGTTTTACATTTTTCGTTACATAATTAAAGAAGTTATACCCCAAACCGGAAACGGAATAATCGATTATATGGGGGCAATGTGTTATATTGTTCCAATCTCATTGATTTTTAACATCGACATTCTAAAAGAGCAATAGCTACGAAATTTCACGTTCCTACCTGTCTATCTACAGGAGTTATATACCAAAATCCGTTTATCGGAACAATCGATTGTCTTGTGGCTATGTGAAAAATTAATCTAATCTTAATGACAGCGACATTGCACATATGTACATATTTATAAAAAGGGCGCTTCTTACGAAATTTCACGCTGCTATCTGATTAATTACAGGAGTTAAAGCCCAACCTTGCTGGTTCCGACAAATGATTTCTATATTAGAAAATGGTGGCCGCATACCAAATTTCAGCCAAATATCTAAAAAATGAGGGACGAGTTTGCGTTTAAACAGACAGACGGACGGACAGACGAACATTGCTAAATGAACTCCGCTCGTCATCCTGATCATTTCGGTATACATATTAATTATAATCTCTTCTTCTCATACTAACAAACTGCGGAGCAAAGTTACAATACCATTTCATGTTCATGAAAGGTATTATAATGTATACAAATTGATGAATAATAAAATACGTGATAGGAATAGACCTTGACCACGTTTTTAAGTTTGTGGGATTATACAGGTGCCGTAGTCTATAAATGCACATTAGAATATATGTAGGTAAGTGTGTTAACTAACAAAAAAATACAAAAATTATTTGACTTTTAATGCATTTTTTTGGGTCATACAAAAACTGATAAGTCTAGCGCATTTTGTCTTTTAATCAGGGAAACCTTTGTTTTTATAAAATTAATCGACAGCGCAGACTTCATGTTTTAAAGGGGTCGCCAAATTGGGTTTCAAAAACAGATGTTTCAATGGGACTCAAATGAGATGTCTAAAAACGTGGCTTGGCGGGTTATAACCGAGAGCTTAATGTTAAAAAAGTTAGATATACTGCTAGAGCATCACCCGCTGACCCCCGCCTAGAAGGCACCCCTACACACAGAAACAAGCATTTCCTTGAAACAACGAAACAGTTGCCTTATTTCGATTTACTTAATATAAGAAAAAAGCGTTCAAGACACCTGAGTTCGATTTTCGGTGAAGTCAATATAAGAACTCTGAAACAACATTTTTTTTTTTACTTTGTTATATAAAAAAATTTAAAAAGAAATGATATTGCTCCATCGAGAATCGAGCATAGAACACCTTAATTTCCTCAATATAAGTAAGAGCTTTGCTGCTTACAAGTAAAATTTTCCTAAGAACAAAGAAATAAGTACTCAAAGTAAGGAAAATGGGGTTTCCTTAAACTGGGTAAAATATTTTACTTATGTTAAGGAAGACATGTCTTTGGAGTCAAATAAGGGAAATTTTTCCTTGAAATAAGGCGTTTTTTACTTGCGGTAAGGAAACTTTTTTCTGAGTGTATCTAAGTGGGGACTAAATGCAGTGTAATAACATTCAACTTGAAGATTGAGCTACGGTTATGATGATTCTTAGCTTTCATAAACAACCTTCTAATTACTTATGCAAATCGGGGATGATATAACCTAAAAGTTCCACAGGTAATACCAAATCCCTCCCACGACAGTTGGAGCGTACCGGGTCCATAACCGGAAAAGGACTTTCATTGTATTTTACGTTGTTTTACTTATTTTTTCATTATCATTTAATTTTTCATATTTTATTTAATTTTTATTTCGTTTTGTTTTTTTTCTTACAGTTTATTAACTTTTTGAAAAAAAGGTAAATTAACACTGTTTTAAATTTTCAATATTTATACCTTTCATGAACATGAAATGGTATTATAACTTTGGTCCGATGTTTGTAAGTATGAGCGAAATGATCAGGATGACGAGATGAGTTGATTTAGCCATGTCCGTCTGTCTGTCTGTTTGAACGCCTACTAGTCCCTCAGTTTTTGAGATTTTTGGCTGAAATTTTGTATGCGGCCACCATTTTCCAATATAGGAATCATTTGTCGGAACCAGCAAGATCGGACCGATATTACATATAGCTCCCATACAATCCATTGTTCCGATAAACGGATTTTGGGCTATAACTCCTGTAATTAAAGAGGTAGGAACGTGAAATTTTCTAAGTATTGCTATTTTTGTATGCGAAATATCGATGTTGAAAATCATTGAGATGGGATAAATATTTCACATAGCTGCCATACAATCGATTATTTCGATAAACGGATTTTGGGATACAACTCCTGTAATTAAACACGTAGGAACGTGAAATTTTGGAGGTATCGCTATTTTTATATGTGAAATATCGATGTTGAAAATCATCGAGATGGGATAAATATTTCACATAGCCCCCATACAATCGATTGTTCCGATAAACGGATTTTGGTAGATAACTCCTGTAATTATATAGGTAGGAACGTTAAATTTCGTAACTATTGCTATTTTAGAATGTGGAATGTCGATGCTAAAAAATCAATGAGATTGGACCAATATAACACATGCCCCCATATAATCGATAGTTCCGATAATTTCGGTATGAGCTGTACTGGGATCAAACAGTGAAAATCGTGACGCTTATTCATGAAAGGTATTTAGCCTTCGGCACAGCCGAAGACAGCTTTCCTTACTTTTTTTATTTTACCTTTAATTCAAATTAACAATACGAAAGGATATTCTGTAGCAACTTTAGAAGTATTTTATTGATAGTAAAAAAAAACATCGGTTCCAGGGAAGAACGGTTGGAATTCAACTGTTTTGTAGGTTAACCGAATTTTTTCACAAAAATCGCGGATGTTATAAGAGTAAATTATTGCTAATATTAAAGAAGAGAAAATGATACCCAATTTACATGTGGTGCACCATAAAGGATTAATTCATTTGTTTACATTCGTTTGACATTATAGCTCCTTACAAGAGATACATATTAAACTGTCAATCACAATTTATTGAAAACATTTTGAATACATCATACATAATTCCAAACAAGACAAATTCAACAAGGTAGAATTGACAACTGAAATATTTTGTTTTTGTAGGAGTTTTTCCTTCAAAAAAATGTAAACAATCGTATTAACCCTTTTCCACCCAAGCACATTTTTTGTGTCCCATACAATTGTTTTACTGAAAAATAGATAGCATTTGCTCAGGCCAAATAATTATCAATACAGGGAAATATGCTATACCAAACAGTAACGGAGTAACTTTGGACACTTTGGAATCTACACCTTCTCAGACTTTGCCTTATAAAAATGGCGAGTATTGAATATTTGTCGATTTCCGCCGATGGTACCACAAGAAGGTTGTCGCCAGAGTGTCGCAGAAACTGGTGGATTGGTTTCCATTAGAGTTTTTATACCTTTCATGAACATGAAATGGTATTATAACTTTGGTCCGATGTTTGTAAATATGAGAAGAAGAAGAGATAGACCCATCAATAAGTATACCGAAATGATCAGGATGACGAGATGAGTTGATTTAGCCATGTCCGTCTGTCCGTCTGTCCGCCTGTCCGTCTGTCTGTCTGTCTGTCTGTCTGTCTGTCTGTTTGAACGCAAACTAGTCCCTCAGTTTTTGAGATATTTGGCTGAAATTTGGTGTGCGGCCACCATTTTCCAATATAGGAATCATTTGTCGGAACCAGCAAGATCGGACCAATATAACATATAGCTCCCATACAACCGATTATTCCGATAAACGGATTTTGGGCTATAACTCTTGTAATTAAACACGAAGGAACGTGAAATTTTATAAGTGTTGCTATTTTTATATGTGAAATATCGATGCTGAAAATCATAGAGATGGGATAAATATTTCACATAGCTCCCATACAATCGATTATTCCGATAAACGGATTTTGGGCTATAACTCCTGTAATTAAACACGTAGGAACGTGAAATTTTGTAAGTATTGCTATTTTTATATGCAAAATATCGATGTTGAAACTCATAGAGATGGGATAAATATTTCACATAGCTCCCATACAATCGATTATTCCGATAAACGGATTTTGGGCTATAACTCCTGTAATTAAATACGTAGGAAAGTGAAATTTTGGACGTATTGCTATTTTTATATGTGAAATATCGATGTTGAAAATCATCGAGATTGGATAAATATTTCACATAGCCCCCATACAATCGATTGTTCCGATAAATGGATTTTGGTAGATAACTCCTGTAATTATATAGGTAGGAACGTGAAATTTTGGAAGTAGCGCTATTTTTATATGCGAAATATCGATGTTGAAAATCATTGAGATGGCATAAATATTTCACATAGCTCCCATACAATCGATTATTCCGATAAGCGGATTTTGGGCTATAAGTCCTGTAATTAAACACATAGGAACGCGAAATTTTGGAAGCATCGCTATTTTTATATGTAAAATATCGATGTTGAAAATCATTGAAATGGGATAAATATTTTACATAGCCCCCATACAATCGATTGTTCCGATAAACGGATTTTGGTAGATAACTCCTGTAATTATATCGGTAGGAACGTGAAATTTCGTAAATGTTGCTATTTTAGAATGTGGAATGTCGATGTTAAAAATCAATGAGATTGGACCAATATAACACATCGTCTCCATATAATCGATAGCTCCGATAATTTCGGTATGAGCTAAAGTTAAATTCACACGGGCTGTACTGGGGATCAAACAGTGAAAATCGTGACGCTTATTCATGAAAGGTATTTAGCCTTCGGCACAGCCGAAGACAGCTTTCCTTACTTGTTTTATACTGAAGTCAAAACCCGGGTACCGTCTAATCAAAGAAACTATGTGGCGGCGAAATGAAGTAATCAATTTATAAAAAAAAGTACAAACTTGTTTGGACCGGCTCTGGATTTTGAAACGTTTTGGTTTTTATTTTTTTATTACAATATCGGTTACGGTTTAATTTCGGTTTCGAGATATTAATCGGCTTCGCTGTTGCTGTTTTAAAAGGGACGTGATTGACCAAACAGAGTTGTACGGTATTGAGTCTATGCTCTCACAGCTGTCGAACCACCTTGTTGTACTATTCCCATTTTCGTTTTTCGTCTAAGATACAGTTGAATAAAGATTAGAACATTCATCTTAGCTAAAATGTGCTAGAGTCTAGCTAATCTGAACTCCAAACTCTATTTAAACTTGCAAGGAACTGAGGCAAGCGGTATTGTATTTATATGAAACAATTTGCTATTTCTTCACACTATTGAAAAATATTTAAAAATCTTAAACAGAACGGGTTAATATTTTTTTTCATTTGACGGGAAAACTCCTACAGAAAAGAGAGTTCACTATTACTTTGTTTAATATACTTTGATTCCAAACTGAACTGAACTCTGTGCTAGAGTCTAGCTAATCTGAACTCTAGACTCTATTTAAACGTGCAAGGAGCTGAGGCAAGCGGTACTATATTTATATGAAACAATATGCTATTTCTTCAAATTTAAAGAAAAGAGACTTTTCTGGCGGAGTTTTCCCGTCAAATGAAAAAAAATATTAACCCGTTCTGTTTAAGATTTTTAAATTTTTTTCAATAGTGTGAAGAAATAGCAAATTGTTTCATATAAATACAATACCGCTTGCCTCAGTTCCTTGCAAGTTTAAATAGAGTTTGGAGTTCAGATTAGCTAGACTCTAGCACATTTTAGCTAGGTCTTATCTTTTTTTCAACTGGATCTTAGACCGAAAACGAAACTGCAAGCGATTAAAATACATTCATGACCCTGTGGTGGAATGCCTGTCGCAAGAAGCGACTAAAATCCATTTCGGCCACGATCACGGGGTTGATGAAATCGGCAATTGGAGTAGTACCACGAGGTGGTTCGGCAGCTGTGAGAGCACAGACTTAATACCGTACAACAGCAAACTTTTATAAATTGATTACTTCATTTCGCGGACACATATTTTCCTTGATAAGACGGTACCCTGGTTTTGACTTCAGTATAAAAAACTCTAATTGAAACCAATCCACCAGTTTCTGCGACACTCTGGCGACAGCCTTCTTGTGATGCCATCAGTGGAAAGCGGCAAATATTCAATACTCGCTATTTTTATAACGCAAAGGTCCGAAAAGAGGTTGATTCCAAAGTGGTCAAAGTTACTTCGTTACTGTCTGGGCTAGCATATTTCGCGGTATTGATAATTTTTTGGCCTGAGCAAATGCTATCTAATTTTTCAGTAAAACACTTGTATGGGACACAAAAACTGTGCTTGGGTGGCAAAGGGTTAATACGCTTGTTTAAATTTGTTTGAAGGAAAAACTCCTACAAAAACAAAATATTTCAGTTGTCAATTCCATTGTTAAATTGTATAAGGTTAAGCAGATTTTGACATTTGCCAAGGCAAAGCTTCCTTATTAGGGCCGCTTGCATAAATGCTGATAACGACTAACCGGAGTTTAATTGACGTATTTTGTATGGTTAGCTGTCAAGTTAATCACTGATTAGGCTTAATCGGCTTTTATGCAAGTGGCCCTTAGAGTTGCATTTACGAAGGATGCAAAAAAGGGTAAAAATAATCCCCCTTTAGGAAAATTGTAGTAGAAAAGGAGGGAAGGCCGTTCGCAAAATTTCAGGATTTTTTTTTCGGAAATTTGTCTTTTCAAGATTTATTTTTTTAAATTATTAGGAAAATTAAATTAATTTTCAATTTAACTGTAAAAAGCATGCCCTTTTTGTGAGTAGCAGTAACATGTACGAAATAAGCTTATAAAACGGCAATGTTTATAATTGGATCCTTTTTTAATAACTTTCATCAATCGCCGGTATAAAAACCAATCTCTTAACATCTGTGGCAGCAGTCTCACGAACTGGCCTCGGAGATGCAAAGGAGAAAAAAGCAAAGGGAGCGACCACGATGGCAACTACAGGTCTGGACTCCCAGGAGACATCTCCCCTCTGATCTGTGTACTTGAAAAAACGATTGGCCGCAAGGACCCTGAAGAAATATGAGAGAGTCCATCAGGAAACGCTGTTGCCGAGTTCCAGGAATTTGTGAAATCTCTGATACCGGATTTCCAAACCACTTATGTGCCAAAGAGGGTAAACGGAAACCCTTTCAAACGCAAGAGATCGGACGTGGAGGTAAAACCTCACCCCGGAGTGGGAAAACCACGCTTTGCCGAAGTAACTAAGGACAAGATCTGTATAGGCATTCCTAACCGAGGCAACGACCGTTTGGCCGTCCCCAAAGACCAGTGGCGACACGTGCGGAACGAACTCGCTAACGCTCTTATTGATGTTTATTTGAAGACTACGAGTGGTACAGCGGCCGTCACGGATGCGGGTTGGCACCAGGGATTAAAATAGTCGCGCGTGACGAAGCATGAACTGTGGCACTGTACAAGGCAGCAGCTGCAAGACTGGGTGAAGTCTACAAAGGTGCAAAAATCGGGGTCGTCGACTGGAATGATATTCCGGCTTGGCCAAAGGCAAGGGCATGGATTCCTGCCATTCCTGCAGAGCCTGAGAGTATTCTCACGATGCTGCGGATAATGAATCCGTCCCTCCTGATGCAGGACTGAAGTGTCACTCTGGTCGGGGATGCTGTAGGGCCTGATAGACAAGTGGTCTTCACCATGAATAAGCAGACAACCGAGTCCCTTAAAAGTTACAATGGACTAGCCCATTAGAGTGTAGGTCAGATCGTTATCCACGTAAACCGTGGCCATGCGCGCTGCCATCTCCGCTGCAACGGGGGACTCGGATATCGAAGAACTGCAAGAGGAAACGGAGGAGTCCGACGCGAAAAGCATGTTATCTGCCACAGCACTTTCGCAAAGTGACGTGAACAGCTCGGAGATGGAAGACAGCTTGCTGGACGGGGAGCAACCAATCCTGAGGGCATTATCTCTGATGCTTCAGTCAGCAGGGCTCCCTTTACGCCAACTCGTCCTTGAGTGACAACCTCAGGGATGGGAAGACCTCGGACGATATGGGTACGTCAGGGAAGTCTGAACGCTCTCATGTTGGTGGTGCTTCAGATAAATTTGCACAAATCCAAAGTATTCTCGGCTTTCTAGATGCGACATGGATGTGGTCCTCATCCAATAACCCTGGGTCAACAGCTTGAGGATCTGCGGATTGGGGAAGTTGGCTTCAAGCTCATTCGAGCTAGCGAGGAAGGCCAGAATCTGCATTTTGGTGAAATGTGAGCTTCTTGTAAGAATGCACACAACCTTTTTCCGTGATTTGAATTCAGCTTCAAACGATGAGGTAACGTATTTGTATGCTGTAAAGGCTGCAGAACAGGAAAAATTGCTATTATTTAGTTAAAATAATAAATTTTCATAAAAATCTTACCAAATATACAATTAATTTTTCAAAATAAAAACAAGTAAGGAAAGCTGTCTTCGGCTGTGCCGAAGGCTAAATACCTTTCATGAATAAGCGTCACGATTTTCACTGTTTGATCCCCAGTACAGCCTGTGTGAATTTAACTTTAGCTCATACCGAAATTATCGGAGCTATCGATTATATGGGGACGATGTGTTATATTGATCCAATCTCATTAATTTTTAACATCGACATTCCACATTCTAAAATAGCAACATTTACGAAATTTCACGTTCCTACCGATATAATTACAGGAGTTATCTACCAAAATCCGTTAATCGGAACAATCGATTGTATGGGGGCTATGTGAAATATTTATCCCATTTCAATGATTTTCAACATCGACATTTTACTAATAAAAATAGCGACGCTTCCAAAATTTCACGTTCCTATGTCTTTAATTACAGGACTTATAGCCCAAAATCCGCTTATCGGAATAATCGATTGTATGGGAGCTATGTGAAATATGTATGCCATCTCAATGATTTTCAACATCGATATTTCACATATAAAAATAGCGATACTTCCAAAATTTCAAGTTCCTACCTATATAATTACAGGAGTTATCTACCAAAATCCGTTTATCGGAACAATCGATTGTATGGGGGCTATGTGAAATATTTATCCAATCTCGATGATTTTCAACATCGATATTTCACATATAAAACAAGCAATACGTCCAAACTTTCACGTTTCTACATGTTTAATTGCAGGAGTTATAGCCCAAAATCCGTTTATCGGAATAATCGATTGTATGGGAGCTATGTGAAATATTTATCCCATCTCTATGAGTTTCAACATCGATATTTCACATATAAAAATAGCAATACTTACAAAATTTCACGTTCCTACGTGTTTAATTACAGGAGTTATAGCCCAAAATCCGTTTATCGGAATAATCGATTGTATGGGAGCTATGTGAAATATTTATCCCATCTCTATGATTTTCAGCATCGATATTTCACATATAAAAATAGCAACACTTATAAAATTTCACGTTCCTTCGTGTTTAATTACAGGAGTTATAGCCCAAAATCCGTTTATCGGAATAATCGGTTGTATGGGAGCTATATGTTATATTGGTCCGATCTTGCTGGTTCCGACAAATGATTCCTATATTGGAAAATGGTGGCCGCATACCAAATTTCAGCCAAATATCTCAAAAACTGAGGGACTAGTTTGCGTTCAAACAGACAGACAGACAGACAGACAGACGGACAGACGGACAGACGGACATGGCTAAATCAACTCATCTCGTCATCCTGATCATTTCGGTATACTTATTGATGGGTCTATCTCTTCTTCTTCTCATATTTACAAACATCGGACCAAAGTTATAATACCATTTCATGTTCATGAAAGGTATAATAAAACAAACTTCAAAAGCTTTCAGTGTTGCTGTAATTTTGTTCGTATCAAGAATATTGGTTTTTACTACCATTTTCATACGATTTTGAAAAGAAGTAGCACTGTCAATCAGATACGGAAGCATGAAGCCGAGAAGTGTCAAAAACGTCTCGGACTGCTTAACCTTGGTCAATTCTACCTTGTTGAATTTGCCTTGCTTAATTCAATGACAATTTGACATGGAAAGACCCAATAGCGAAACCTGATAAAAGGCGATTACGAAGTGTGAACAAAACAAAAACATTAAACAAACAACATGCTTTGATTACAATAATTATCAAATAATTAATTGTAGGTATGTATGTATGTAATTATGCACATACGTATTACATTTAGGCTCGGTTTTTCAGTGCAAGTTTAAACCACAGACCAAGTTGACTAGAGTTTATCCCATACAACTTGCCCGTTTAAGCTAAGTTTAAATTCGCACTGTAGTTTAAACTTGAAATGAAAAACCGGGCCTTACATATGACCGAGCCTGCGCCAAAGCAACAATAAATCTGTCTATGCTGAACATAAATAAATGGAAAGAACGAGAAAAAAATATGCGATAAAAATATGTTTACGAAAACATTCAGAGAGAATGATTACAGTTCAGAAATGGCTGTTTCTGGTTTCCGAACAGAGCTATTGTGTTGAGGTAACACTGTCCTGCGGCTCGAAAGTATCAGATGAAGCTTTTATGGTCACTGTAGTAGACGAAATCTTTTACTTGAACTAGTTCGTCCTTATTGAAACTATAATTTTCCTTTTAAATCATTTAAGTTGCTTTTCTTAACTAATTGAGTTTGGTTGAACTAAAAACCCAACTTTATCATGGAGCTTGAAGCTCCGCATCTTGGTGGACAGATGCTGACAACTTTAACGATCCTTAAAGTCCAATATGCTAGAGTAGCTACCTTGAAACTTTCTCTTTTATTCCGGGAACTCAAAATTTTATCTTCACATGTAGCAGGGTTGCTCACTTTGCCTAAGGTGCACCACCTCGGACGAGATCGTAGTTAATGCAAATGCCGTGTTTGCCGACCAAACCGGGATATTCTGGAATTAAGAATGTTAATAATGCCATCCCTATTACATATCGTTACATAGTAGATATCATAGGAAAATTAATTCCTGGGACATTTATTTAGAGAAAAAGAAGCAAAAACGAAGTTTTTATGAATTTGTAAATTTGTCTGTTTGTTTGAACGGGCATTACCTACTCGAAAACATCTGCATGGAATTTAATGAAGTGTGCGCAGAAGTGTTTCCACATGTTTAACTTAAAGTTTAATATACGTTTTAAATCAGTAAATAATTTTTTTCCATGAGCATACAGGGGTGGTCATAAAACTAGGGCCAACATCAGTGGCGTGCCTACGTGTTTCAATCAAGGCAAGCCCCAGTCCTTATAACCCCAACAAAAGCACATACTGCTGCCAAAGAACATTTCAGACGAAGAAGAAGAGTTCAGGATAGATATTTATCGACTTTTCCACACGGGGAAAAACTTAAACTAAAACTTTCTTCAATAGGCAAGTTATTGTTTTGCAGATTTTTTAAGCTTTACCAATCCAAGGGAAAAGGTTTACTTGCACTATTTCCCATATAGAAGCCAAGGCTCACTTGCACAACGAAAATTTATATTTTTAACTCAGATTTAATGTCAAATTAACTCTGAGCTAAAAAGATAACTCGGCGTCGTGCAAGTGGACCTAAGAAACCTAAAAAATATTTTTTATATTTTATAATGCCTAGCAAAAAAAAAAAATATTACAGCAATCACCACTATTGAATTCTTTTTTTCTACTTTAAAATATGCGCCAATAATTTTTGAGTAGAGCTCTTTGCACATTAACATTGTAGATATGTATGTATATACATATCCAGTTTGGCTTTAAAGCTTATAGTAACAACAGCACGAAGCTGGCTTCGTAGTTGCATACAAAATTTCTTCTAAATTCAAAAAAACTGTAGCTTCAAAAAGACATTTTAGTAAGGGATTTGAAAGCCAGGTAAAAGCCAATAAGTAAAAGCGAGATGGCAATCATCGCCTAGGCGGTTAAAGGCTATTTTAAGTAAGCAAGTAAGAGATGCCATCATATGCGCTGAACAAATTTTATGTTAATTGTTTTGCTATCAGCCGCCAGATGGCAGGAAGAGCTTTATTTATATGTTTATGCTATTGGCAGTTAGTGAAACCAAATGTAAACGTTAAAGAAATTGTTACGATACATTTTTGAAACATATTGTAGCTCATAGAGGATTACCTAGGCAAGCCGGGCTTTTCGGCTTATATGGAAGGCACGCCACTGGCCAACATATATTTTTATAAATAGTTCAAAATTGAACTTGCTGCTGTATACATTTTATTATTTTTTTTTTTTGCGTGACAAACCTAGCACGACCGTGGCATCTAAAACTAAATATAAACAAAAACATACATTAAAAGAATATAAATAGAATTGCGACAAAAAATACTGTAATCTGTGGTAAGTAATCAAAAACAAGAAACACATTCCTACACTCAAATCCATACCTGTTAAGATTTGATTACTAATCGTAATGATTAGTAATCTGATTACTCTGTATTTGATAGTGAAATAATTGATTACATTACGACTATCTTGGTCCCAACTAGATTACGTAATGATTACGATTATAAAGAATCAAAAAATAATCATGATTACTCTAGATTACTGAAAAGAATCAAAAATAATCAAAAAAAATAATTGATTCTTTTCAGTGATTATCTTTGATTATTTTTGATTCTTTTCAATCCAAAAGTTGTTTGGTTTTTTGGATTGAAAGTTATCAAAAACAATCAAAAAGAATCGCAGAAGTAATCAATTACTTATTTTGATTCTTTTCAGTAATCTAGAGTAATAATGATTATTTTTTGATTCTTTATAATCGTAATCATTACGTAATCCCAATATTTCAAACGCACAATAAATAATCATTACAATTCTTTTTAGAAAATAATCTAACCGATTACTAATCGTAATCACTATTTAACAGCTATGCTCAAATCTATACATATTTCTAAATATGGATATTAGACTGGGCCAAAAACAAAAATTTGTTTTTTTTTCAAAAATTATATTGATTTTTTTTTTTTAAAGGTGAAAAAAATTACTGTATTTTTTCAGATTTTTAAATTAAAGTCTACATAGAGGTCTATCATGGTTAGTTTAGATTTTACACATCTTACCTCATATATGGTATAAAAACGACAAACCATTGTTGTAACACACCATTAACCTGCACATATTTTTGAAGGAAATCGAATTCCCTACAAAAGCTGCCTAGACTGAAATTTTCTCAGACTAGCCGCTTTCTAGTATTCTAGCCTCAAACATTGGCATGTTTTTTTGATTTCCCGATTTTGGTTTGAAAATTTGCCAAACATGAAATCAACATGGAAGAAAGCTAAATACATATGGGAAATTGGCTGCTGAATCCGAATTTGATATTGGAATTCAACAACGGGCACGAGGTTCGGCCCTAACCTTGCAAAAATGACCAATATTATTTTGTGATGGTTTTGTGAGGTTAGAGAAAAACTGCAACCTGTCAGGTCTGATCATGGATTTGAATATAGCTCGCCAAAATACATGAAAATTAATGTATTGAGCTCACAGATCCGTCAACTTTTTGTTTTTTTGTGGCTGCGCCACTTGAAGGCTGTCCCAGTGTAAAGGTGATGGCCCAGTGCTCGCTTGCTTTGCTGGCTTTGCCTCGAGAAATGTCAAAATTCTTTTGAGCTCTACTGAAATGTATGAAAGTTGGCCCAGTGGCGGCCTTACTTTGCTTGCTTGAAACGCTTCAAAGCGTCGAATAGCCCAAATCTCTATTTGACAGCGCTTTACACGCTTCGCTGTTTGTCTTGTTGTTGTCTTGTTTGTCTCATCCTGTATTTTTGACAACTTTTGTAGCTTCTATTGGGCCATAGAAGCTTTAAAAGGAAAGCTAGGTAAGCCTAGGTAAGCAAGGCAAGCAAAGCAAGCGTACATTGGGTCATCAGCTTAATGTATATTTAATCTGAAACAAAGTTTAAGCACGGATTTCGACGGACAACCGGGTCTTAAATAATAAAGCAAGTGGTTTCTAACGAAGCCCGAAATTGGCGGGTAAAAAAGTATTAGCATATTTCTAAAAGAAGTGCCTAATTTTCAGAAAAGCCATGCAACTGCACACTAGGATTGAGTATTTTTGAACTAATGAGTGGGTGTACTAAATATTTTAATTGAACTAGTTGCTGTTGTTGTTGTTGTTGTAACGAGGTGTAGCCCCGTTCTCGTAGAACCGCCAATACGTAGAAACTAGCCGTGTAGGCCATGTAGGTCATTTAGCGTTACCCAGGGTGCACCAACGGTTAGGCGACCTACTCTTACACCCCTAGTTCGTTCAGTAAAGTGAACTAACCTTTTCTGTAGCAACTTTTTAGGGGAGAATTTATGTAAGTTATTTTGAAAAATCAGCAAGTTATCATATATCTAAACCGCGATAATAGTAAACAATTTTTTTTTTTGAAGAAAAATTTTACACTGGTTGTTATTACAAAAAAAATGCAACTCCTTTTAAATAACACGGTACAACAAGATTGAAGTTTTTGAAAATCCCACCGAATCTGAGGTCAGATTTTTCGGGTCACCCTGGAGAGTAGAGGGTGGTTTTTAAAGGGATGAATAGTTATAAAACAAACAACTTTTTTAATAATCTAAAAAATTTTCTGGCGTCAATTTTTTGTTTTTTTTTATATTGGCGGCACAAAAAGGTTGAGTGCAAAAAAATTTGGGGATACAAGTTATTAGAAAAATAAATTTTAATAAATTATAAATTTTTTTTTACAACTACCGATCTCTGAACAAGCTACCCTCAGGAGATCTGAGCGGGTTCAGCACACCCAAAAGCTTTAGAAACCGATGAGAAACCCTCTGGGATGTGGGGAGGGGGGGGGGGGGGGGGGGGGGGGTGGGGCGGGAAGATAGTGGCATACGCAGACGATTGAGCTATTGCATTCAGAGGCAAGTTCCCACAAACTCTGTGTGACCTGATGCAAGTGGCACTGCGAGAAATTTCGACGTGGTCCTCTCGCTGCGGACTTAGTATCAACCCGGGGAAAGTGGAACTTGTCCTCTTCACCAACCGGTACAAAATACCGCCACTAAGCCTACCAGAACTAGATGGCACGCGCCTGGGCTTGTCGGCTAAGGCCAAGTTTCTAGGCATAGTTCTGGACAGGAAATTGAATTGGAAGGAAAATGTTCTTCAGCGCCAGAAGAAAGCTTGCATCGCTCTTTACACATGCAAAAGAGCCATTGGCAAAAAATGGGGGCTCAGCCCTAGAGTATGCAGTTGGATCTACACGGCCATCATTCGCCCAATCATGCTGTATGGAGTCGTCGTATGGTGGCCTGCGCTGAGCAAGGCAACATACCTGAATCTGTTGCGGAAAGTCCATAGATCCAATATGATCTGTATAAGCGGTGCGCTAAGGACAACGCCCAACGAAGCCCTCCAGGTCATTCTGGACATTTTGCCACTTGATCTGGAAGGGTTTCGGTCAGCGGCGGCATCAGCTCTGCGCCTAAGGGAAACCTCCAGTTGGGGTGCGGGTACTATTGGACACTCCAGTATTCTGGAATCTTACAGCTTTCTCCCTCTAAGCACAGATCGTTGTGCGACCACTACAGTCGGGGATAGCTGTTTCAAAATAAACATTCCCAGCAGAGAAGACTGGGAAAGGACGGATTGGTGTCCCGAAACAAATGGTGGCACTTCCATATACACCGACGGCTCGAAGTTGGACGGCAGAGTTGGAGGAGGGGTTTATTCAAGGGATTTGGACCTTGAGCTCTCCTTCTGACTACCTGATCATTGTAGCGGCTTCCAGGCGGAAGTCTCGGCATTCCTGGACGCCGCGGCCTGGTTAAGCAAACGTGTTATCGGAGAAGATATCTCTATTTTCAGCGATAGCCAAGGCTAGGTGTGCCCTACCGACGATGCGAAGATGATGAGGAGGAGGAAACAGTTGAGCACCTCATCTGCAACTGTCCGGCTTTAAGCGGCGCGAGAACGCGCTTTTTGGGAGTTCCCTTCCTGGAAAGCCTAAGCCAGATCGCGGAACTGGACATAAAAGACTTGATGGCCTTCATAAAGTCATCTAAGTGGTTCGAGGAGGAGAAACGGTGTAAGTTTAGGAGTGTCAGTCCCGGGATTCTGCTATGTGGAAAATCCTAACAACTCAGGGATTTTCCATATGGCTGGGTCCCGGGCCTGACTTTCCTTGTGTTGGTGGTATCACAACGGGCCTTTCAAAACTGGCCTAAGTGTGCCTCTGCCGCAGCCACTTGAACCTAACCTAAAAGATTTAGTTCACCAGTTCGTTGGTTCAAAAATACCCAAGCCTTATCCCGTAGTTACCAATTAAATTGTCTATGAATTTTCTACTATTTTATTTTTCACATTCTTCCAAACATACTGGGAGTGTTGCTGCGGTTACAAACAACCAGAACAACAACACCGGTGGGATAATCCAACTGACCATGATACGGAAACAGCTTCGGCCGGCCTACAATAAATCTGCATTTTAAGCTGCATTAAAAATACTGAATTCAGTTTTGAGTGATAAGATCTGCAACTTTGGTTGCATAACCATCTTTATGTCTACCAACAGGCTTTTACTTTGCTTCTTGTATTACAGTTTCCTTGTGCCTTGCATAGCCAAGCGTCACAAAGTCACGTGCAACAACTTTTCTTATAAGCGTAACAAGATTCCAATTCAGATGGCAGACTTGTTTCCACTTGACTTACAAGGTGATGCGTGTCTGGGCAGTGCCTACAATTTTTGTAGCACATGTGATCCCGGAGTAACTAGACAGTGTTTTTTATGAAGAGCTTTGTGGATAGCACATTGGAACACACGGGATATACAACAAGATTTACAAGTTGAGGTATCCACTTAGCGTTCGTGGGCATATCATCCGACTTCATATCTTTCTGATCGGCTGGACATCATCATTTTATTTCATAATTCCGTTGGAACGAAACCGCGAAACTCACATCTCTAATATACAATATCAATTGATAAGTTAGGTAAGTAGGCGCGTAACATGTCTACAAATTGGAGTGGCCATGAGTTGATTGCAAAGTTATGTTGTGTAAAAAAAACAGTAAGATGGGCATGTTTTATCAGGTTTTGTTTTTGCGGACATTAGCCACACGTAGCTAGCGCCATTTAACTGCAACTATGTGCCCCTGCGGGTTAAGGGTTTAGAATATGCCCGAGGTAGGCATACCGGTCGTAAGAGGCGACTAATATGGACATAGGTATTGACGTGCTAATTCGATGGTTGAGCTACGGATATGATGCCTCTCATTACCCATCTTCTCCTTTCTCACGGATGGAGGGATGACATGACCTAGAAGGTTCCACTGGTCATACCAAATCGCTACCATGACAGTCGGGCAGTACCGCAGCGTACCGGCTTAATATCCGGCTAAGGACTGTCAATTTCGGCATCACTCCCCAAAACCTTTGGAGAGGGTTTTTGTTGTTAACAACAACAACAACCGCAACTATGCGTTTTGTCCACATCTCTGGATTTTTTTTTTTTTTGGTGTCAATCACCACTTATGGGCAAATCCGCCGTAGTGTTACATTTTTGCCAAAAAAAAAAAAATTTTAAAACATCGAAGCACAAGAATAACTTTTTTTCTGGTACATTGGTAGATAAAGAGGAGCTTAAATTTATCGGCGTAATTCGTCTTACATAATGCCTCAAAAAGATATAGTCAATAGATCGGAGATAATATATATAAATTCAAGTCGCAGTGTTTAATATACATTTATTTAAACACTACTGCACCGATTTTGTTGAAATTTTAGCAGCGTGTGGAGATATAAGAAGCTTATATTTAGGCCAAATTTTTTTGATATCCGACATCCGGTTTTGGAGATATCGTTAAAAATATATAGCCGAAAAACCGTCAAATATTTTTTAGTGCCAAGTTGGTTATGCATTCATTTTAACAGTTTCCTACCAATCATCTTGAAATTTTACCAGCGTACTGACGAATAACCGAAGAATGATTTGGGAAAAAATTGTCGATATCCGAAAACCGGTTTCGGATATATCAATGAAAGTAAAACCCGAAAAACCGTTAAATATTTTTGCTAATTTGAGCACTTCTTTACCGATTATGTTAAAAGTTTAGCAGCATGTAGATATTTATGTAAAGTATATTTGGGTAAACTTTTTTGATACCCGAAACCCGGTTTTCGAGATATCCTCAAAAATATGAAACCGGGTAAAAAATCTTTGTACCTGCAATATGGGTATCAAACGAAAGGTACTGAAGAGGGCTGTGACGTAATAAACTTTTTTTGATACCCGAAACACGGTTTTCGAGATATCCTCAAAAATATGAAACCGGGTAAAAAATCTTTCTACCTGCAATATGGGTATCAAACGAAAGGTACTGAAGAGGGCTGTGACGCAATAAACTTTTTTTGATACCCGAAACACGGTTTTCGAGATATCCTCAAAATATGAAACCGGGTAAAAAATCTTTCAAATGTTAATTTTTTTTCCTATTATTGGCTCAATTACAGTTATGAGATAGTCGGACGTAATACATATATTAATCTGACCTCTGTTCTCCAGCTTTTCGTTAAATTTTATTTAACGAACAGGAGAACTTTAAGTCTCTTCACTAAAGGGACCATTATGAAAGCTTTAACTTTAAGGCTATTACAGAGAAATAATGATGATATGTATACTTGCATGTTTTTTTTTTTTTTTTAATTATTATACTTAATTTGTGTTTCATTTCACTAACGTTTGAATAAAAATTAGTTTGGAAGTAATTAGATATATTTTTCCAAATTTTTTTACGGTTTCTGATATATCGCGAAAATTTCCCATATTTGCCCCTTGTACAAATTTCAATAACTCTCGTTATGTTAATCTTTCAAAATGAGGCATTTGGTTTTATACTACTGTAGTTTGGGATAACAAATTACAAAAGAGTAACATGTAATAAAAGTAACACTGTAGCTGTGCCAACAAAAAAACATGCTACCGAAAAAAAATTACGCAGCAAAGTACCTTGACATTTCTGCCTCTAACTTCAAAACTGCAGAGAGCACATCAAATTCAAAACCACCGAAAGTTTTGCTGTATAATAGGCTATCATCGCGTATAACCAAAATTTTAATACTCTGTTGCCTCAAAAACTTATAAGCACAAATTCACAAATATTGAAAAAGGCCAAAAATAGAGTATCGCTACTTTCATTGATGATAACTTTAAATATTGGAGTAGTACATTAACCCCGCTTACATTTTTAGAATCTCCGTCTCAAAAACTACACCCAGTTAAAATTTCAAAGCGATACATTAATGCCTCAAAATTTTATAGAACAAATACCAAAAAAAAAAAAAACGAGTATCACTTTAAAAAACGGAAAAATCGACGTTTTTCACTCTTCAAAGTTCTGAAAAAACTTTTTGTCTACATTTTTTCCAT
Source organism: Campiglossa producta (assembly GCA_964058755.1). Lineage (NCBI taxonomy): Eukaryota > Metazoa > Arthropoda > Insecta > Diptera > Tephritidae > Campiglossa > Campiglossa producta. Next base: position 43,877,152 of record CAXKVI010000003.1, on the reverse strand, counting down.
CCATATCTTCAGAGGTGATAGTGAATACGTCAAACTAAATATCCATATGCTTTTTACCGGCTTTAATTCATTAACCCATGTGTAGCATCCGAGTATCCAAAAATGTAACACTACGGCGGATTTGCCCTTATACATTGCAATTGTAATGGAGCAGAGTTGAGTTCAATGAAAGGATTAGTTCGCTTCTAGTTCATTGAAATCACTGAACTAGTTCTTTAGGATCTAATTCTAAAATAACTAACATAAATTCTTACCAGAAAAGTACCCACCAAAAAATGTAGTTCACTTTACTGATGGGATCAAAGAACTAGTTCAATCAAACATTTAGTTCAGTAATTCTTTATTTTGAAAAATAGCAGGGCTGCACAACGATATAAACGAAATAATTTCGTTTTGTTAATTATCAAAAAAAAATTATCAAAAAAAGTATTTCGTTTCAATAATTATCAGAAAATTTTTTTTTTCGTTGATGACAAATCAAAAAATATCAAAAAATAACAAAAATTTTTTTTTCGTTAACGTCAATTCATTTTGCTTAGATATGTACATTAGGCTTAGTCATAAAATAATAAGTTAAGGAATACAAAAAATGTTTTTGGTGTTACTAAGTACTAAATGGAATTGGAAGTCGGCACTCAGGGCTGTACCCCGTTTCCGTAAAAAATCTACAAAATTCTCGATTTTAATGTCGTCACACTCGACTCGATCGAAATTGAAAAGAAAAAAAAAGTGTCACTACCTCAAAAGCAAGTCAGAAAATATATAAATCGACAAAATTAAAATTTTTTACAGGAACAAAAAAATGACGTCAAATCGACAATTTCAGTCGATACGATCGATCGAAATGAGTTACAGAAACGCAGTACTGATCTGTAATTATTTATAAAATATTTTAAGGTCGAAAGCGATATACCTACAGGTTATCATAACCTCTAACGAGGTTTTTGCCGAGCTTTTCTTCCAATTTGTAGTGTGCTGCTTTTGATTGTTTTGGGTTTCTTTTAGTTAGCGTTTGTACTGGCCTAGGTGTGCCTCTACGGCAGCCACTTGAACCTAACCTAACCTTTTAGTTAGCAATGACACTATTTGAGGGAAAACGTGTTTTAACTGGGCAACTCCTAGCTCCCATAGCAACAGAATAAATAGCAGAGCTAGTTTGTGAAATCAAGGGTACTCTCTATAAGTTGAAACACAAAACCTTTAATATCTCAGTTCAATAAAAGGCGGAATTACGCCACTTGCGCTTTAAGCCCGGTAAATGTATGTTTAACTTAAAAGTCAGTTTTGCCAGTGGTTAGATACCTAGTTGAAAAAGGAAGGAGTAATAAGCCATTACGGAAACTCTGCTCCATGTTCGTTAATTATTCGTTACATGAAATGGAAATGGGTTATGTAAGGATTCCGCTTCACATCGTCGGTGACCCTGCAAAACCAAGCATCATAAAAGACATTCTTTACGTGGTTTTGAACTTTCTTCGACGATAAATGCGTCATTGTAAATGAAGTGCTATCGTAATTTTGATTTCTGCAAAATGTATTGTCATCGTGTCCTAAACTATGCATGTAGGTTGCCAGAAGGTTAATGGATTCCCGAATTCAAACGAATTTTTCAAATAGCACGATCCGAACTCCACCAGAGTTCTTTTGATGAGCATTGTGACCGCTGCGGGAACGTGCCTTATGCTTATATCAGCAGCAAAGCATTATCGCACTATTTCGCCCTCTCTTTTGCGACCCGAAATAATATTGAATTCATTCAAATATTCAATTGTTTTTTCTTTATTTTTTTTGATAAATAACGAAAAGAAATTTGTTCTGATAATTTTTTATTGTTTTCAAAAATAACGTTAAATTTTTTCGTTGAACAAATAACGTTAATTTTATTGATAAACGAAACGAAATCAAAAGTTTTTTTTGTTTTTTGATAAATTTAACGTTAATTTTCAGCCCTGAAAAAGATCAAAGCCCACAGTGGAGTAATTGACTTGCGCAACAATAAAGAGGGACAACATGTCAGGATTTTCTATTCGTAGGCTTCGCAGCTATATTTTAAGCTAAGCTCTTCTTCAGATTTGGGATTTTAGCTGAAGATACACAATTCATTTGCTATTGAATCAATCAAATCTTTGTTATTCTTAGTAGTTTAATCAATTGGGGTCTTCACAATAATCAAAACGATTTGAATTTCCATTACGCTTACACATTTTCTTGCTCGATAACACTGTCGCACAATGTAACTTGATATCAGGTTGATTATGTAATTTTGAATTTTCTTGGTTACGTTCACAGTGACCCAACAACAATAGGATCAGCGAATAATTTTATTTCTTAGCACGAAATGAAGTTTATTAACTAAAAACATGGTTTACTAGTTTGTAGTGTTGTTGCAAAAAATTCAAGAATATCATTTAACTAGCCTTGGGTATTATTTAAATTAAAGAGCTAGTGAACTAAATGGTTTAGTTGAACTAGTTCATTAGTTCGTTCAGTAAAGTGATGAGAATTTATGTAAGTTATCTCAAAAACTTATCACGTTATCATATATAGAAAACGCGCTAACAGAAAACAATTTTATTTTTGAGACCAAATTTTACTTTGGTTGTTGCTACAAAACTAAAAGAAGGTCCATGTAAATAATTTAAGTTCCTTTTTTCTCTACAATATAAAGTGAGGTTGCTATTACAAACTACTGAAGTAGTTCAACTGGTCCAACCATAGTTTAATAAGTTGACCGAACTATGATCCTAAAGAACTATTTCAATGATTTGGACGAACTAGAAGCGAACCAATCTCTTCATTGAACTAAATTGAATTGCCTGAACCTGTCTGATTAATTTTATAATTGTTTTTTAATAATCTTGGCTTGCGTCATTTTTTGACGCTTAATTGCCTATGCGATTTTGGCCGTTTCGTATCAAAGCACGACAGTCATCCCTTTTTAACGATAACTGACGCCAATGGGAAACCCCAAGGGAGTTCAAGTCATCCTCCACTTGTTGTTTCCATCTCAGTCGATGCCTCCCCCTTCCTCTGTTGTCGAATTCGGGTGTCGATAGGAAAACCTTCTGTGGTGGAGCCTCCTTGCCCATTCGAATAACATGACCCAGGGAGCGAGGCCTTGGGCTTTAATTCGCTGCACTATGGTCAGGTCTACGTAAAGCTCGTACAGCTCATCGTTAAATTTCCTTCGATACTCGACGTTGGCATCACGGGAAGGACCATATATCTTCCGGAGAACTTTTCTCTCAAATACTCCAAGGGCCATCTCATCTCCTCTTGACACTGTCCATGATTCCGAGCCGTACATCAGGACTGGTATGATGAGAGACTTATAGAGCGTGATCTTCGTTTATCGAGAGAGGACTTTACTTCGCAATTGCCTACTTAGTCTAAAGTAACACTTGTTGGCAAGAGTGATTCTCCGTTGTTTTTTAAGGTCTGACAATATCAAGAGGTATTGGATTGTCTCAAAATCAAATTACCTACATTACAACATTAATTTTAGGCACACCCACCCAAAAAAAATTAAAGCATACGAAATTAGCATTAGGTGCTTAGATATTGTTGGCATTCATTGCATGCTCAACACATTTTTATTTAAGACCTCACCTTAGCCCAATTACATGTATGTATTTAATTTGATTGTTATGAATTATCCAGTAGCACGGCGGCCGCCGTGGTGTAGCGGTTAAGTGTTCTTCCTTCTACACCAAGTCGTGGCGGTTCGATGCCCGGCAAAAGTAACATCAAAAATTATTTAGAAAAAGAATTTTTCTAAACGGGGTCGCCCCTCGGCAGTAGTTTGGCAAACTCTCCGATTATATTTCTGCCATGAGAAGCTTCTCAGCAAAAAATTCATTTGCTTTGCAAGTGCCGTTCGGAGTCGGCAAAAAACTGTAGGTCCCGCCAACTTGTAGGAAAACTCAAAAAGCAACACACCACAAGTTGGAAAGAGAAGCTCGGCTAAAAATATCGTTAGAGGTTATGATAACCTGTTGGTATATCGCCGCCATTAGTTTTTTTTTTTAAATAAAACAAAAAGCTCGAACTGGAGCTTAAATAACAATTTTGGCAAATTACAACATTTTACAAGGACTAGCAGCATACGATGAAACCCATATTAAAAATGAATTTCAAAAAAAAAACTAAAATACATACCACAAACTTAATCGTGTGTATTGAAATAAACCATATAAAATGTAAACAATGCAGTCAAAAGTCACTTCACTCAGTTAACAGTTAAAACACCCACTTGAGGAAGCGCTCTCTGACTTCCAATTGACATTTAGCTGTATACGTTTAATTTTGATGCACAAGGGCACCGTCCGTAATGATGGTGCAGTTTAGTGAGTTGATGAATGATTTGACAGTTCTGCGGGGAAATAGTATCTTGTTTCCTTATAACCAGTTTCGCAGTGCTTTGCTTAGACTTGGGTGATTTTTGAATCTAAGAACTAATGAACTAAACTGTTTAATTAAACTAGCTCATTACTTTTCTTTGGCAACTTTTAAGGTGGAAATTATCTTTTTTTATAAGAAAAGTTTTATTTGCTCTGAAAATAAAATAAGTCAAGTAGAGTACTCAACTTCAATGACGTCATTGTCAAAATTAGGTTTGATTTTAAGTTAGTTAAAGCTTTCTGACACAACTCTACCTATGCTATCTGTCAAATATGCATTAGCTAACTTAAAATCATAATTAATTTTGTCTATGACTACGGGCCAATAATTTTCCAAATGATTTAATTTTAAACTTAATTTTAGTTTGGTTGCTAATGCCAAAGAAAATAATAATTTAAATTCGTGAATATATCGTAAAACCGTATACAGTGTAAAAATCGTAAACTTGTACGAAAAGTGACAGATAAACGAGTTTGACAACTTGCGTAAAGTTTAATCACAAAAATAAAAAAAGATTTTAAATTTAAGTTGCCTTGAGCTACTTAGTTAAAATAGTTACACTATATTTTAATAGGTTGATTGAACTAAGATCCCAAAGAACTAGTTCAAAGGATTGAACGAACTAAAAGGGAACTAATATTTTTACTGAACTAAAAAAACAAACTACATTGCTACCATAAACATTAATGCAGAAATTACATATATGTTTTTCAAAGACATTTAAAAAAAGGGCAATGGCACCGCCTACTTTTGATTAACTCAAGTTTATAAATATTATTAATGATAAATTAAAACACGTTCAGGGCATCGAAACGAAATTCGCCACACAAATTATCGTTAATATAAAAAAATACTGTGAAAAAATGCCGGGTAAGGATTACTTTTGTATGAAAGATTTTGAAAAGGATCATAGATATTTGTAATAGGCAATACATTTTCCTTAAATAGCTCTTTATTATTTCTGTTCCATGTTCCATGTATTCAATGTTTCTATATGAATAAATGCGAAAAATACATTTTTTCTAAAATGGCTCTTTCTCTTTTCACAAAATCATTTATATCACAACTCCACAAAAAATTGATTGGTCGACAAAGAAGTTTGGGAAAAAAGGTTGACCATATAAAATAGAGTTGGGTTTTTAGTTCAATGAGAGGATTCTTTTAGTACCTTCAGATTCTTCTAGCACCTCAGTTTGGTCACCTTATTGAAATATATACATAAATTGAAATTTTAGTTTCACAAAATAAAATTAATGACGTGATGAGTTTTTAAAATAACTTACCTACACAAATTATCACCTGAAAAGTTGGAACAGAAAAGTTTAGTTCATTGTACTGAACTAACTATCGAGCTGGTTCAATAGTTCTTTAGTTAACAAAATAAGCAAAACCCACGTGCACTAATCTACTCTTAAGCGAGCTACCCACCTGCCAAGAAATGTCAAACTCCATATAAACAAGTAAGGAAAGCTGTCTTCGGCTGTGCCGAAGGCTAAATACCTTTCATGAATAAGCGTTACGATTTTCACGGTTTGATCCCCAGTACAGCCTGTGTGAATTTAACTTTAGCTCATACCGAAATTATCGGAGCTATCGATTATATGGGGACGATGTGTTATATTGGTTCAATCTCATTGATTTTTAGCATCGACATTCCACATTCTAAAATAGCAACATTTACGAAATTTCACGTTCCTACCGATATAATTACAGAAGTTATCTACCAAAATCCGTTTATCGGAACAATCGATTGTATGGGGGCTATGTGAAATATTTATCCCATTTCAATGATTTTCAACATCGATATTTTACATATAAAAATAGCGATGCTTCCAAAATTTCGCGTTCCTATGTGTTTAATTACAGGACTTATAGCCCAAAATCCGCTTATCGGAATAATCGATTGTATGGGAGCTATGTGAAATATTTATGCCATCTCAATGATTTTCAACATCGATATTTCGCATATAAAAATAGCGATACTTCCAAAATTTCACGTTCCTACCTATATAATTACAGGAGTTATCTACCAAAATCCGTTTATCGGAACAATCGATTGTATGGGGGCTATGTGAAATATTTATCCAATCTCGATGATTTTCAACATCGATATTTCACATATAAAAATAGCAATACGTCCAAAATTTCACGTTCTTAAGTGTTTAATTACAGGAGTTATAGCCCAAAATCCGTTTATCGGAATAATCGATTGTATGGGAGCTATGTGAAATATTTATCCCATCTCTATGAGTTTCAACATCGATATTTCACATATAAAAATAGCAACACTTACAAAATTTCACTTTCCTACGTGTTTAATTACAGGAGTTATAGCCCAAAATCCGCTTATCGGAATAATCGATTGTATGGGAGCTATGTGAAATATTTATGCCATCTCAATGATTTTCAACACCGATATTTCGCATATAAAAATAGCGATACTTCCAAAATTTCACGTTCCTACCTATATAATTACAGGAGTTATCTACCAAAATCCGTTTATCGGAACAATCGATTGTATGGGGGCTATGTGAAATATTTATCCAATCTCGATGATTTTCAACATCGATATTTCACATATAAAAATAGCAATACGTCCAAAATTTCACGTTCCTACGTGTTTAATTACAGGAGCTATAGCCCAAAATCCGTTTATCGGAATAATCGATTGTATGGGAGCTATGTGAAATATTTATCCCATCTCTATGAATTTCAACATCGATATTTCACATATAAAAATAGCAATACTTACAAAATTTCACGTTCCTACGTATTTAATTACAGGAGTTATAGCCCAAAATCCGTTTATCGGAATAATCGGTTGTATGGGAGCTATATGTTATATTGGTCCGATCTTGCTGGTTCCGACAAATGATTCCTATATTGGAAAATGGTGGCCGCATACCAAATTTCAGCCAAATATCTCAAAAACTGAGGGACTAGTTTGCGTTCAAACAGACAGACAGACAGACAGACAGACAGACAGACAGACAGACAGACAGACGGACAGACGGACAGACGGACATGGCTAAATCAACTCATCTCGTCATTCTGATCATTTCGGTATACTTATTGATGGGTCTATCTCTTCTTCTTCTCATATTTACAAACATCGGACCAAAGTTATAATACCATTTCATGTTCATGAAAGGTATAAAAACACTCAAGAAATGGTCAAGAAACGTTTTCACACCTCAAATTTTCTTGAGCCAATACTCAGTTCATAAGAAAAAATACAGCACTTTTCGATAGTTGGCAACGCCGGTTTACCGCAAGAAATAAATAAGCTCGTATATATTTCTTGAGGTAAACGTGCAGATCCACGGCAAAGGAGAGTACATATTTCGCTAAACCAGGCACAAGAAATATTTGCTTGTTTTTTTCTTGAGGCATTTCTTCGCAGGTGGGTAGCCCGCTCTAGTCACGCATGAAATCGTGGCATTTAATTGCCAGTCCCAGCTCGATGTGATATACACAGATTTCTCCAAAGCCTTCGATAAGGTAGACCACGAAATTTTGTTGCATAAATTAAAGATGTACGGTATTACTGGTGGGCTACTTAAATTTTTCTCTAGTTTTCTAGGTGGTAGGAAACTATTTGTGAAAATGGGGTCCACCACGTACAGCACTTGTGTCAATGCGTGGTCAGGTATCCCGCAAGGAACTTACAGCGGCCCTTTATTGTTTCTTCTTTTTATAAATGATTTACCCTTTTACTTTAAATATGCGAATTGCTTAATATTTGCTGATGATGTCAAGCTCTTTCTGAAAGTTGATGGTACCTCGGACAGCGAAAAGTTGCAGCATGATTTAACTTCTTTCGAAACTTGGTGTAATTCAAATCATTTGTATTTAAATATCAAAAATGCTCTATAGTAACTTATGCTAGGAAGCCGGATATTGTCCATTTCGACTATCATTTGGATACCAATGTGCTTAATCGTCCCCCAGATATGAAGGATCTGGGTGTGATATTTGACACCAAGCTTTCTTTTAATAAACATATAGATAACATAACCTCTAAATCGTTTTCACTGATAGGTTTCATTCAAAGAAATACTAGGGACTTTAAAGACCCAAATACCCTGAAATCTTTGTTTATTGCTCTTGTACGGATCGATTAGAATATTGTTCTTTGGTTTGGAGTCCGTACTACGATTTATACTCTCTAAAAATTGAAAGAATCCAGAGAGTCTGCACGAAATATGCTCTATGTAAAACCAAAGAGAATATATCAACAAGAACCACCACTCGTTATGAAAGCAACGAACAAGATGGATGCCGTTTTATTTCAGGGTTTCGGTAATTTCGATATAAATATGTTGTTGTCTAATCAAAACAAAATGTGTAAAAGAAAATAGACTAGAACTGAAATAACACAAGAGTCGAAACAAAAATTTACCAGCTGTCGAATTCACAAAACTGAGGAAAAGAAAATTACTGAAACCCTGAAAGAAAACGGCATCCATATTTTTCCTTGCCTTTATAACGAGTGACGGCTCTTGTTGATATATTCTCTTTGGTAATAGTTAAGCTAATGTTATTGATCTCAATTCAAGTTTGTCTAAGTACGTTTAAATTAAGTTTCTTTACATTATTTAATTAAATTTGTTACATATATTTATATATGATAAACTGTCTATGTAGTCTGTAAAATTTATAAATCAGTAGACTGAAATAAATAAATAACAAGTAAGGAAGTCTAAGTTCGGGTGAACCGAACATTATATACCCAGTGGTAATTTTCGGAACGGGATAACAAAGATATAGGCCCTAGGAGGATTTACCTAAAGTTTTTACTATCTTAGCTATTTACCTTACCGAATTATGTGAATTTATGTGATTTTCGAAATTTTTCATATCGAAAGTGGGCGTGGTCGGGAAGAGATCTCGTCCAATATGTTGTGCCAAATTTCATGAGTCTGAAATAATAAGTTTAAAAGTTTTGACCAGTTTGCCTCCCTTAAAGGTGGGCGTTGCCACGCCCACATCTAAACATTTATCAAAAATCATAATAGATTGATTGAGGGGTTCATCCTACATACCTATATCATTTTACCCATTTTCGTTACCGAATTATGTCAATTTATTAGATTTTCGAAATGTTCCATATCGAAAGTGGGCGTGGTCGGAAATCGATTTCGTCCAATTACATCAGGTATGCTCCCTATTATGCTAGTATACCTTGTACCAATTTCATCGTTCTACCGTAATCACACTGAGAGAAATGCCTTGAATGTTGTGACAATATCACTATTGATAGCGACGAGTTTGATTCAACATTCATTCAGAATGAGCAATTTATCAAATATTATTTGCTTCCAATAAAAAGTCAAATTACATGTCAACCATTTCGATATGATGTACTGTTTTTTATATTTATGGATAGAACACTAATATATTTGAACGGCATGTCAATATCTATGGTTGTAATATGAATTTCTATTGTTGCTATATCCATATCTATATTTTCTGCATAGTAATAACGGTAGAGACAGCGTATCAATATATATGGACGAAATGTAAATTTTTCTGGAACGCATAATCATAATAGTTCAACAATTTTTACTATGGATTTCCTAACAATATTACAACTGTTGTAAGGTTTTTTTGGATTCAAAATTTTTTGAATTTCTTATGATGGGAAATTTTTCTAAAAATTTTATAATATGCCGTAGCCGAATGATAGAACACTGGGCTAACGTAACAGAGGAGCAGTGTTCGAGTCCCACTGAAACCAGATGTCAAGTTGTATGCAATTTTGTTTTTTAAACCAAGTATTTAGAATTTATCAATAGTTTATGTGCATACCACTTCAATAGTGATTTATCAAAAATGTATTGATGGAACATCCATATTCATTGATGGGACAGGACTATCAATTTTTATTTAATGTGGTATCAATAATTATGGATGTTCCATCCATAAATTTCCCTCCGTGCAGTTTAAAAGTTATGACCCGTGAAATTTTCAAATATGCCTCTCTGAAAAGTGGGCGATGCCACGCCTACTTTAAAAAAATGATCAAAAAATCATAATAGAATGACTAGGAGGTTCATCCTACCAAACTATATCATTTTAGCCATTTCCGTTACCGAATTATGTCAATTTATGTGTTTTTCGAAATTTTCGGTATCGAAAGTGGGCGTGATTGGAGAGCGATTTTATCCAATTTCATCAGGTATACTCCCAACGATACTAGTATGCTTTGTGCCAAATATCATCGTTCTACCCTAATCAGTTTAAAAATTACGACCAGTCGAATTTTCAAAAATGCCCCCTTAAAAGTGGGCGGTGCCACGCCCACTATAAAATTTTGTTGGAAAAATCATAAAAGAATGAAAATTATATCATTTTAGCCATTTCAGCTGCCGAGATATGCCAATTTGTCGATATCGAAAAAGGGGGCGTGGTTATCATCCGATTTTGCCCATTTTCAATAGCAACCTACCTTGGCCAGAAAGTAACCTGTATACAAAATTTCATGCAAATATCTCAATTTTTATTCAAGTTATCGTGTACACGAACGGACAGACGGACGGACATGCCTTGTTGTTGTTGTTGACATGCTTTAATCAACTCCTCTTTTAATCCTAAGAACTTTCATATATGGAACTCTATATCTATCTCGATTATTTTGTGCCGTTACAAACAACGGTTATGTGAACAAAATTAATATACCCTTGTACTAGTACTAGTACGCTGGGTATAAAAAGTAACTTGTTGTATTAGAACATGTACAAAACTGGGTATATAATACGAAAATCGCGCTTTAATTTGTTTGCTCTTTAAAATGTCAGCAAAAGCCTTTATTTTATTGTTGTGACCACTGGTGATTTGGCTTACATATGTTTTGTTTTTGTTGTTTTTTTTTTTTTTGATAATTAAGATTCATGGGAGTTATAAAATTAAAAATGAGTTGTTGTTATATACATTGATGTGCCTTCCTACAGCGAGGGCGAATGATATACAAAGAGGTAGAAGAGCCACTGACCGTGTAATGCAGTCTGATTGCATTCACATTATAATTATTATATAATTGTTTATAGTGAACGTACATACTTCAACGGGGCGACAATAAAAGTGATTTGTTGTTTTACCACGACCTTGATGGCTTCAAAGACGTTAGTCAGATAGCTTTCTACTATTTCAATTTTACTTCCAAAATTTCCGTTAATCGACTTCTGAGTGCAAGTCCACCCTATTTCAAATTTTTTTTCAAAACCGCCTTATTTCAGAATTTGTTTTAAAACGCTTTATTTAAAAATTTTTTCAATAACATCCTATTTCAAATATCTGTTCAAGAACGTCGCCTCCGAATAACTTTCAAAAATGTCTTATCACAATTTATTTTCAGCTGAGATGGGAGTTTTCGAAAATGCGAAAAATATAAATTTTCGAAAATGAGCGTAGAGTAGCATAACTCCAACAAAAATGTATTTGTCGAAACGAAATTTATCGACACTGTTTATTGTAAAAATGGGCTAAATCGGAATAGTGCCACGCCCACTTTTTTAACGCAGTTCTAAATTTTTTTTTTATATGAAAAGAATGTAAGAAGGTTTGTAAAGTTAATTTTTTTTTTCAATGTTTCAGAGCGTACTACTACTTAAAAAAAATGTTGGGCTGTTTCAAATTAAAAAATGTCTAGTTTTAGAGCATTTTCAAATTTTCAAAATTAAACTTCATATGTCAATTATTTTTAGACACACTTTTTTTGTAGTATAAATCCATGATATAAATACTAAAGGTAAAACCGTTCTCTCTTTTGATTTTATTTTGACTTTTTAAGCAATATAAAATGTGTCAGTATATAAGTCAAATAAAAAAAAAATATTCAAAAAATTTAAAATAAGAAAAATTTGGAAAAAAAATCAAAAAATATTTTCGAATTTACAATGCACGTTTAGGTGGATGCCTGGACAGGAAATGAGATGGTAGATTAGCCTGCTAGAGGGGCACATTCGCTTCGCTTTTACAGTCCTTGTTTTTAACAATTCTAGCAATAGTTATAATCGCAAATTGAAGAAAAATAAAAGGAAATTTTTTTTATTTGTAATTTATTTGATTGCAAAAACTAAACAGAAAAGTCGTGGCAAAAAATAAATGAGTATGAGAATTGCTTAAAAATGTCATTAGTGTCACTAACGGCTTTACCTGTAGTATTTATATCATGTATAAATCTTTAAACAACTCAATCTAAAGACATCCTAAATTTTTTTAGAATGTCGCTTCTTGTTTTTTTTTTTCAAAAAATGGTATTTTTATTTTAATAAAATTTCAAAAATGTTATAAATATCAAAACAAACTGAAATTGTCATGCAACCCAAGCATTTCGGATGAGTCTCAAAAATATTAAGTTTTGGGCTTAAATGCAGTATAGTTCCAAAAAAATATTACCAGGATCGGTAGATACTATTGAGGTGAGCATAACTGTATTTTTTTGGGGAGAAACAACAAATACAAAAGTTTTTAAATTCAATATACTCAAAAACTACTGAACCGATTTTGAAAATATCTAAATTATTTTATACCATTCGATAGGTCTTTTGATTCCCTTTAAATTGATATACATTTTATATATTAAAAGTCAATGTAATAAGAAGGGGGTACACTCTCCCAGAAAAAAGTGCCGTGGCTGCCGCTACACAACTTTTCACATAACCTTATGGGTTTCAGAAATCATTCAACTTTCGATCTTTGTAGAGCGTCCATTTCCCTGCAAATACTGGGGTAAAAATTCGCTGTACGATTTTTGGGTGAGAAGAAATATTCATTTGCATAGAAGCTTTTCACGAAAACAAAAAACGGCGATGATGCACGCTTTTCCATTAACATAAAAACTCATACTTGGTCATTATACTCCATTTATGGTCAGGAGTACAAATTTCTATATGCTCCTCGAAAAAAATAGAGAATATATTTTTTTGGCCCACCCCAATAAGTATACTCTTTGAAAGTGCCAGCATGTTCCGAAATATTGAAAACATTAACTCAAGTTTTGAAAGTTTCCCACCAAAATTCATTGAAATCTGAAGGGGTCAAGCCCAATTATCAGAGGATTTGACATGGAACGACCCATATATTTATTTGAATTCTTTAGTTTATTCTAATGTTTTTATAAAAGTTAAACACCTTCAACGTACAATCTCTAAATAAACGTTAATTGCTTCCTTCCTTAATTTTTTTAATATTTTTTTTTTTAATTTTTAGGTAAAATAATTGTTTTGAATATTATAAAATACCTTAGATATTAACAAGCTATTAAATAACCACAATTTCAAGCAAACTCACATTTTGCACGATAATTTACCAAAGATGACTTGTTTATTATCTAATCAAAAGATCTTTCCTTGCTTCGACTCTTCACAATTTCGTCACACGTAAAAACAATATATCAACATGCTAATAAATCGTAATTGAAATTGTTTTTTAATTCGTTTTTGTATTTCTTCGTCGTTTTATATTTTGCGAGCTTTACGTAGCTTAATTGAACGCGTCCGTTTGGCAACTGAAACTTAGTAACTCTTGGCCACAAAACCATTGTTGGGACAGTCTAACCGTCCCATCAAGTGCTGAAATAGGCCTGGCTTGAGTTTTTTAAAAATAGTTAACCGTTACTAAAATGTAGGTAAGAGACAAAGCACGTTGCAGAAGTTGTCAAGAGAAAAGAAGAAGACGGCGAAGAAGAAGAAGCAAAATATTAAGCGAATAAAAATGATTGGGTGGCTAGTCATGTAATGCATATTTGGATGTGGAAATTTTACTTTTTTCTTGCTTATTTTGTATTTTAATGGAACAAGTTGTCTCATACTAAAGTGACTGAGTTGAGCATACTAAATGATTTATCGAGAAATAAAAACAAAAAACAGGAAAATAAACAAAACATGTTGGTACCGGCATACAAGCAGGTGGATAATTATGTTTTCTCTCCAAACATCGGAAAATTAAGCGCTTGATCACTTTTCAAAAGCTCTAAGCCAAACTTAACTTTGGTATGTTAAAACAAGTATTGTGACAAGATGCAATGTTGAGTGACTGATCTGTAGGGTATTTCGCGTGATGTAGTGGAAGCGTGATTTATATGTGGGAGACAGTTTACCGCCTGCTAACACTAATCGCACAATGGAATTTGACTAGGTCAACTTTGTGTATTTAGTTGTGGAGGCTGGGTCGCCACTTATTAAGGCTGTTATGAGATGAAACTAATCATTACATTAGACTGGGTCAAAATTTTATTTTTGTTTTTTCGAAATTTATTTTTAAGAACGTTGAAAGAAAAGTATTATTTCGACTCGCCTTATTTGGCCCCTGTGACCGAATGAGCCATTTTTTTATGTTACCCGCTCCTAGACTATAAAGGCTTATTTACACGAGACGGGTTTTTTGGTTTATTTTTGTCGCTCCGCCGTGTATATAGCGATTCGATCGATTGAGAACCTGTATTTGATGGTTGAGAGAACTAGTTTTATGATGTGAACGAACTAGAAGGAAGCTAGTTCTTTCATTGAACTAAAAACCGAACTCTACTACGCAGCTCTACTACATATATAATAAAAAAAATATATTTGGCACAGTCTAATGTGCTTAATTCTTAATGGGCTTTGCAAACACTAGAGGAACCTCGGTTATCTAGTAAATGCCCTGTTAGGATGAAGGTGCGGCGGCTCTAAGAAGTGTTAGAAGGGGTACTCCGCAAGGGGTGTGCTTTCTCCCCTTCTCTTGGAAGTAGCCTATAACGACTTGCTCTGGGACTTCGATCGTGTGGGCTGTCAAGTGGTAACCATCAAGTGCTGAAATATGACCCCGCAGTCCTGGTCAGGGGAAAGTGTCTAA
This sequence comes from Campiglossa producta, assembly GCA_964058755.1. NCBI lineage: Eukaryota > Metazoa > Arthropoda > Insecta > Diptera > Tephritidae > Campiglossa > Campiglossa producta. The sequence goes on along the minus strand of CAXKVI010000003.1, from coordinate 43,861,915 downwards.
GTACCGTGGGGTATGTTCTGCAAGGATATCAGGGCCTTGTGATTGGCTATACATAAATCCTAGTAAAACTGAATTAGTTCTCTTCCCGAGAAGTTATAGGATTCCTGGAATTGAACCACCCTCTATTGGGGAAGTTCCACTGCTACTTTCTGACCGGGTTAAATAACTCGAAATTATTCATGATAGAGAACAAGGCCAGGAAAGTTTTGGATGCCTTTGTTGTTGTAGGGCTCACATTGGAAAACGTTTGGGACTCTCTCCAAAGGTAGTACACTGGTTGTTTAAAATAATGGTAAAACCCATCCTCTCTTGTGTAATGTTGGCCGGGTGGGGTCCAGTAAACACGGTCTATTCCATTTAAAAGATGGTTGCAGTGAAGCAAATGGCTCTACGAATGCTGAATGTTATGCTAGATCTATAGTTCGCCGCCATTAAGGATACGATTGATGAGATGTTGTCTAGCGCAATCAAGGTGAAAGTGTTTAATATTTACTCGGGTCAGTAAAGCGGCAATTTAGGCGCTGACTGCAACCAACGTACGATCGAGGGTATTTTTGCTTGCCGGACCGTACACATGTCCAAGGATCCTGCCCTCTCAGTCGGGCCGGCTGCCAAATAACATAAACCAGGATAAAATTAGGAGCGGCTCTCCTCATCATATCAAAATTCCAACGGCAACTTTTTACTGAGGGAACTTCGGGCAAATATAGCAAAGACTGACAGATCATTGCATTCCTTCGGATTACCAGATTCCTAGCCCTACATGCTATAAGACAAACTCAATTAAAGTTATAGCTTCCTCCATACTAGAACAAACCAAATTATAACATTTTCATATACCTAATAAATAAATTTTTAATTCTTATCATTTAATACAAAGCTATCTATAAAATCTTCCAACATATCCGTCAAACGCTCTCTGTAAATGTCGTCCGACTTAAACGCTTTCAAACACAAATCCACACGCTTTGCGCCGAAAAACTCTTCGAAACCATTAGCTGATGCCGTCACTGACGCAGTCAATTCCGTTGGTAAATCAGTCAAGTGAGAGAACAACAAACTCTCAATCAATCCTACAATACGGAACTCGTTAGCCGTCTCATCGAACTCCGCACGCGTCAAGAAGTCTTCAATATTAAGTTGTTCACGTCTCAAAAACTCGGTCATAAAACGATAATAGTCCGAGAGTAGCTCTTGCATGTACTTTTTACGGAAACTCCTGCTCGTCGGTATAGTGAGTAAAGCCATCAAATCCAGCATAGGAGGTGCATAACGCGAAAGCTGAAAGTCCACCAAACGGCACTGTATAGGAGACTCACCAAATTTTCCATATTGAAACATGGCATTGTTAGCCCACAAGTCACCATGACCGAAAACGTTCAAATATTTAGACGACGTCTGTGCTAAAGGAAAGATCACAGCCATGCGCTTTGGAAATTCACGCAAAATGTATTCCAAATTGTCACGATATTGCGGTAGGTGTTTGATTAGCTCGACGAATGCGCCATTCGCATTGTTAAAATTCTGCAAGCGCATGTGCTGTGCGGGTAAACCCAAAGGGTAGGCGTTCTCCACCACAGCCTCGGGATGTAACTCATTAAGCTTGCGACCACGACGCACCTCGTACACAATTGAGCTGGCATGCAGCGCCGCGATGGATTTAAGTGCGCAATGTAGATGTTCATAATTTAAAATTCCATCACGTTCGGCAGCCATACGAAAACCCTGATCGGCCAAGTGCTCGAAAACGAGCAAACGTTCGTCTGCATAATAACATTTTGGCGCTACATTGGGAAAGATCTTTTCGAATTCGGGCAGTAGTTCGTGATAAACACGCACCTCCTTTTTGAATACCCCAAACTCTTCGAGATATTCCATACGTGAGGCCAACTCCAGTGGTGGTGATTTGGTAAAGAAACGCATTTGTTCGAAATGCTCTCGTTCGTCGCTATCAATTCGGCGCACTTTGAGTGTGAGAAATTGATGACGTCCCAGAAAACCGGTAACAGTGTCTGCATTGGAGGAGTGCTCGTAGCTTAGGACCTCAAGGCTGCGTGATTGTTTGGACTGATAGTTGTGCTCATGATAACTCCGACAGAGGTTGTCTAATGCGTTGCTGCTAAACTCAATTGCGGCTGCCATGCTGCTGGGAGATGATTTTTACGACCTTTTTTTATTCTTCTAGCGCATTTAATTTTAGTAGTAGTGCTCCCGGGACCGAACAGACTTATTTTAAACGAGAATTAAAATGTCTGAGCTTTTTATCCAACATGCACCTTTCTTTATATGACGATTTTCGCACGTCAAAGGAAATAAGGTTTTTATTTGAAGAAGATTTGTAAATGTTTGGATTTGCTTAAAATATTTATTTATTTGCATAGAGACGTATTATCAGCTTTTTAGTTAGGTGTAAGACAGAGGCTTCTAATCTTATCCGTCTTAAAGATAAAGTATTTACAGTTGTCATAAAAAATATTTGTGACTTGTCTAAATGAATTAACAGCCTCCCTTACCTTTGGGAATCCGTCTTAGCAAACAATACCTGCCGAGTATTTAAGAATCAAATAAAATAAAATAATTTAAAAAAAAACCGCGTGTAGCCAGTACACATGAAAGAAGTTAACTTCTTAACCGTTCGTCTTACACATGAGTCCGGCCAGACCTTTTCCATTCCATTTCAACCTTAATATACCTTCTGTGTGTGCGCCGATATGGAACATTTAGAGAAACACATAACATGTGTAATTTTTATACCTTTCATGAACATGAAATGGTATTATAACTTTGGTCCGATGTTTGTAAATATGAGAAGAAGAAGAGATAGACCCATCAATAAGTATACCGAAATGATCAGAATGACGAGATGAGTTGATTTAGCCATGTCCGTCTGTCCGTCTGTCTGTCTGTCTGTCTGTCTGTCTGTCTGTCTGTCTGTCTGTCTGTTTGAACGCAAACTAGTCCCTCAGTTTTTGAGATATTTGGCTGAAATTTGGTATGCGGCCACCATTTTCCAATATAGGAATCATTTGTCGGAACCAGCAAGATCGGACCAATATAACATATAGCTCCCATACAACCGATTATTCCGATAAACGGATTTTGGGCTATAACTCCTGTAATTAAATACGTAGGAACGTGAAATTTTGTAAGTATTGCTATTTTTATATGTGAAATATCGATGTTGAAATTCATAGAGATGGGATAAATATTTCACATAGCTCCCATACAATCGATTATTCCGATAAACGGATTTTGGGCTATAGCTCCTGTAATTAAACACGTAGGAACGTGAAATTTTGGACGTATTGCTATTTTTATATGTGAAATATCGATGTTGAAAATCATCGAGATTGGATAAATATTTCACATAGCCCCCATACAATCGATTGTTCCGATAAACGGATTTTGGTAGATAACTCCTGTAATTATATAGGTAGGAACGTGAAATTTTGGAAGTATCGCTATTTTTATATGCGAAATATCGGTGTTGAAAATCATTGAGATGGCATAAATATTTCACATAGCTCCCATACAATCGATTATTCCGATAAGCGGATTTTGGGCTATAACTCCTGTAATTAAACACGTAGGAAAGTGAAATTTTGTAAGTGTTGCTATTTTTATATGTGAAATATCGATGTTGAAACTCATAGAGATGGGATAAATATTTCACATAGCTCCCATACAATCGATTATTCCGATAAACGGATTTTGGGCTATAACTCCTGTAATTAAACACTTAAGAACGTGAAATTTTGGACGTATTGCTATTTTTATATGTGAAATATCGATGTTGAAAATCATCGAGATTGGATAAATATTTCACATAGCCCCCATACAATCGATTGTTCCGATAAACGGATTTTGGTAGATAACTCCTGTAATTATATAGGTAGGAACGTGAAATTTTGGAAGTATCGCTATTTTTATATGCGAAATATCGATGTTGAAAATCATTGAGATGGCATAAATATTTCACATAGCTCCCATACAATCGATTATTCCGATAAGCGGATTTTGGGCTATAAGTCCTGTAATTAAACACATAGGAACGCGAAATTTTGGAAGCATCGCTATTTTTATATGTAAAATATCGATGTTGAAAATCATTGAAATGGGATAAATATTTCACATAGCCCCCATACAATCGATTGTTCCGATAAACGGATTTTGGTAGATAACTTCTGTAATTATATCGGTAGGAACGTGAAATTTCGTAAATGTTGCTATTTTAGAATGTGGAATGTCGATGCTAAAAATCAATGAGATTGAACCAATATAACACATCGTCCCCATATAATCGATAGCTCCGATAATTTCGGTATGAGCTAAAGTTAAATTCACACAGGCTGTACTGGGGATCAAACCGTGAAAATCGTAACGCTTATTCATGAAAGGTATTTAGCCTTCGGCACAGCCGAAGACAGCTTTCCTTACTTGTTTTAGTTAAATAACAAAATTTAGTAGCTAAAAAGCAGAACTTTTACTTGCAGACCATAGCCATTTAAACTGGTTATTAAATACTCGGTTCCAGGCGAACTTAGACTTCCTTACTTTTAAACAGAATTTAAGATTTTCTCTAAATTGCAAGAGTGAGATGCAAAATATGTAAGAAAGAGTTAGTTGACAAAAATAGCGGAACGCTTTTTCATTCATAAATCTTCAAGAAAAGGTTGCCAAAATCGCACTTTTAAGTAATTTTAGAAGAAGAAATCTAATATGAAATAATTGATTGGACGGACGGACATAAATTGCAAAACTTCAATCGAGAAAAATTATCGAAATCCGTCACGTACCACCAGGCGATCATAAAAATTAGCGCAGAACTTGCAACTTCTCAGCCGTACTCAACGATGACGTAACGTTGTCAAATAAACACGCACAAACATTCATACTCCTTGAGTTAAGTATGTGTGTAAAAAAGTCGCATACGCTTTTGTTCCTGTACATTGCGTGCGTAAGCCCACACATGTGGTTTCTGCGCTTGTTTGAAAGCATAGTACAACTGTACAAGTAAGATATGAATCAGCTGTTCGACTTACAGCTGTGCTCACCTGATCGGGTTACCCTTATTGGAAGCCACTCAACGAAGGGTGTCATTCGTTAGGACCGAAATAAAAGTAGTAGTAGCTTGTGACAAATGTTTAATAACTTCATAAATAATAGAAACTATTTGCCGAAAATTATTTATTATAGCAACTAATTTGATCTGGAAATGTTTGTACAAAGATTTTACTTGTTTAGCGAAAATTTTTTCATATTTTCTAATACTTTCTAAAACTTTTAGCACTACGCAGAAAAGCAATCCTGTGGTTGATATTTCCATGACAACTCTCTTGTTCTTCTTTGTTTACATAAAACGCAACTTGCTAATTGTATAAATTTCTTTGAATATTTTTAATAAACAAGCATTTTTCTTACTTACAGCATATATTAGTAAAGTGCCCCACCATTTAAATGTGTTTTTTCATAGATGCCTGTGCTTATTTTCTTTTTGTACTTTGTGTGTGCGTGGCGTGCATATAAGGGAGTGTTCACATACTGCTACAAAGTTGCTTATATGGCGTTTCCACCAAACACACACAGCATCCTTTGGGTTTGGAATAATTGTCAACTGTTTCTGATGCGTGTTCCTCCTCCGAGGAGGAGGCTCCTCGTTGCTCGGGCGTGATAGATCGCGTAGCTTTGTTATGAATAATCATAGCAATTAAATAATTATTATTTTTACCTTGCATTAAACTCGAGGAAAAGCGACAACAAAGGCGACGTATTGCACCCTTGCTGTTAATATTGAGATTTATCACCACATTTTCCATTAAATAATGAATAAACAGACATATTTGTATAAAAAATCATTGTTTATTTAAATAAATAAATAAAGAAAATAAGTGAGTCCCATAACTCAAACATAAAAAAGTTACTACATATATACAAGAGAAATATGTCAAGCTGCTTGGAAATGTATTCGCTCTACTTGAACCATCAAAAGTAAGCATGTGACGCATTTCTTAGAAAAAATCTACTTATACTTGCTAGTTCAAGCGCATTTCTTCATACGTATGTATGTATGTTATAAAAATACAATACTTTTTCACAAAGGGTTTCTTTAAAAATCAAAGCAGTTGGTTTAGTTCACTGATATATACATACATTCTTTGTGTGGGAATATAACAATATGCAACAACAGCTAAAATGGACATAACCCTGTAAAACTGTCATTGATGGTTGGAGCAGGTCAAGCAGCTATAACGAAAATATCTGTTGAAACAAGCGATTACCGCATAAGTGGTTATTGCTGTAATGACAGTTTGGGTTTTTTAGGTAGAGTTAAAGTGTTGTTGGCATGAAACATAATCGAAAACAAATATATAAATTATAAAAAAGTAAAAAAAAATCCAAAAGTGTTTGGTAAATTAAAAATAATTTTTTTTTTATATAATAAAAAAGCATTTTAAAATAAAAGGAAAACGGCGTTGTAAATTAAACAAAAAAACATTGCGTTGTAAAATAAAATGTATATAAGATCACAAATAAAAAGCAGGAATCTTTACCAATAAACACACATTTTTTATAATATCCGTTTTGGTCCGTTAGGGATACAATTTTTTCTAAAAACAAATATTTAAAAAATATTAAGTATACATGTAGAACATTTCTTAAATAGCTTTTTGCTTTAATTTACACCATATAAACTTAAATGGTTAAATAACAATACTTAAAAATAAATGGGTTTATATGTATACATATATATTTTTTTACTAAACTCAAACTGTATAAAGCTAAAAAAATTATGAATGGCATAATATCTAATATCTGAATTTATGCACAATAATTGCCCATAAAGAACTTAACAAGAATTATTGAAAGAATATTTTCTCATATTTAAAACTTAGTCACTTTATACACTCACCTTGGCATTTCTGTTTCTGCATGAAAAGGGTATCGCGGGACTCCTAATCCGTATCCTAAAATACAGCAATGGTCGGGCATTTCTGGAAACGAACAACTTTATTAGATACATGTATGCATGTTCTAAAATTGTTATTACCACACACTATTTTTTTCCACTTTAACTCGGCAAAAATATCTGAAAGACGGAAAAATGTTGTTCTTTGTAAATAAATTAAATTATTAGCCGAAATTGTATTATAAAATTAAATATTAAAATAAACTTTTTTTGAAACGACTCACTTTATCAACTGCTTCGTTTGAACTAACAGTTGTGTATACACACACATATGTACGTACATATTTACGCGCAGGGTTGCATTTCACGTCTGCAATGTATTTCAAAATATTCTTATTCATAAAATATGTAAATATATTTAAATCATTTCATTTATCATCAAAATAAATATTGAAATGTATAAAAACTGCAAAATATATTTGATATTCAAATAGTTATAGTTCATATAATTGAAATGACATTATTTTTCATAAAAAAACAATAAATATTATCCAAATCACAAAATTTGTTTAGTTCATAGGCATACATTTTGTTCTACATTTCCATACTAAATTGCTTTAAAAATATACCTACACAGCAACCCTGTATGGAGATTTCACTCCATTTCTTCTTGGAAATTTCAACCCTGGGCCTCGGGTTGCTGTGTTAGTTAAGCTGGTTTGACACTGTCTACAGTGTCAAAATTGGGTGTATTAGAAAGAGAGAGAAATAAGGATAACTTACTTGTAGACCTGTACTATGTTTGAAAGCGACTGAAATTATTTTTCATCCCTAAAATATTAACCAATCACACGACGTCGTTGTATGCAAGCACACAATATATGCAAAACCGTCTTTCAGGACAGGGTTGCCATTTTTTGGGAAATGTTTGAGCAAAATGTCGTTCGCTGCCTAATTTTTATGTATGCCCTGGTACCCCAAAATCTTGCTTCTTCAAAATTCAGAGTCTTTGGTTGAGAAAGTTTGCGCCATAAATTGTGCATAAAAGTTATAAAATCACATTTTAATGGATTAAACAATGAAAAGGCCAACTTGTGCTGTTTCATATTTGCTATTGCTATCTTTGCACACGACAAAGTATAAATTCTTGAAATATTACAAATTGTATAATTTTAGTGGAAAACAACAGATAAATAAATGCATTTATTAGGAAATTGTTGAAATATCCACATAGTTCATCAATACGTGCCAAATTTGATTAAAATTTTACCATAAATATGGATTTCGTAAAAAGCGCCATCTAGCGGGAAAAGATCCGATACGGCCAGGAAATCGACCCGTGTAAATATGCCTTAAATCAACCTTTAAGTAGTTTTTGAGCCAATTCGTTACAAAAAATCCTCCATTTATATATATATCGATAAGATAAGGCAAAATGAGTAGAATTTCCATGTAATTTCGTATAATATGCTGACTTATGCGCTACCTAGCGGGATAATTTTTTGTAACAGAGCTCTTCCTTCTACATACATATAACAAATATACGTGGTAAAAAGTAGCGAAAACAATACGGATTTTCTCAATTGGGGGATTCATCAAACCTTATAAGTTAACGAAATGCGTAACGCCCTAGATAAATTTATGTGTACTTGATGTCACACCAAAAACTTTTTATTTCGAAGTTCTCATTAAAAAATTAATTTTCGACCCATTTTCAGCATATTCTTCTATTTTTGCCCAGTGTGCATTGAATGCATTAAAAAAATTACATATCGAATGTCGCCATTGCATTGTATAAATTTAGGCACTCTTTTACACACCAAAATCGACGCGGAAGTTTATCAATTTTGTGTTAACTGCGTTACATACAAATTTTGACAGTTCATTTACACACTTGATAAATTTATACGTTTACACACTCTATAAGGTGTTTATAAGGTTTGATGAGTCCGCCTAATATCTTGACTCCAGAGGGCCATAAATGCAGATTTTGTAAGTATAGCGGCTCCCGCGCCATCTGGTGAAAAAAATATATTGTTGAGAGAACGTATCCAAGGAATGAACTGTGAAAGTTTGGGGAAAATCCGTAAAGTAGTTTTTGAGTAAAATGGTTACAAAAAAACCTCTTACATTTTTATATATCGTTACCTTAATTCTCAAAGGCCCTAACTGACATAAAAAAAAAAATTTTAAAGGAGAAGCAAAAACTAAAATTGTTTTACATTGAACGTTTCATTTAGTTTTTTATGTTATTTTGTTTTATTTAATTTTTATTTTATATTATTTAACTCTTTTTTTATTCATTTCATTTTTTTATATTTTACTTTGCTTTGTTTTTATTTAGTTTTATTTTATTTAGTTTTTATATTATTATTAACTTTATTTTAGCTTATTTTATTCTTTTTTACTCTAACTATTTATTTTATTTTGTTCATTTACTTTAGTTAACTTAATTTGATTAACTTAATTAGTTTTTTTTTGTTTATTTTACTTAATGTTACCTCTTTTATGTTACTTTGACAATTTTATTTTATTTTGCTTTTTAAATTTTATTTTATTTTGCTTTTAAATTGGCTTCTGTTTCAGAAATACCCCACATAAGTTTAAATAAAATTTAAAATAAAAAAAAATAGTTTATTGCCTTTTTGAAGATTATCTGCATATAAACAAAGGTGTAAACGAGGTATACATATCACGTTAAAGTGATATTAACATTACACTGTGCATTAGACTGTCCCAAATATGTATGGAAAAAAGTTAAGATACGAAATTTGATATTGTTGCGATTTAACCTAAATAACATGTGTGCGAAGTTTTATTGTTCTAGGCTAATGACAACCCGTGTCGATTTTTGATTCAAGTTTTTGAATTTTTTAAAGGATAACAGGATTCTCTGCAAGGACATTAAAAAACGTATTCGCGAGAAAAGGACATTGGAATTTCAAAAGTGTTTTAGTAGCTTGCGTTACAATATGTTTTCTAGCCAAAACAAATGAGTACATCTTGAAACTTTGCAACGATAGTGCCCCTTTTTATAGGTCCTACAGGGCGTATGAGTAACATTGTTGAGTCCTGATGTGAAGGGTTAAGCATGATTGCGTACTTGTAATCAATCATTTGTCTTATTTGACATTCTCCCTCATATCATTCGTTGTTATTATTCTAATTCTTCACTTGTCGATTCAACCAACAGCTGACCGCATGGATTTTTCTCTAAAGTTGTAACTTGGATTGAAAGCAATTAAAGACAAAGCACCGAACCCGCAATACTCATATTTATTTGGAATAAATAATAAATTTTGGTAAGCATAAAGCGTAGCTAACCCGCACTCAACATTTTCGTTGGAGAAACCGCCACAACATCGCGTGATTCCGCACTCAATGCCATAAAGCGTTACTTGGCAAAAAGTACCAACGAAACTTTTACATTGGACGAGGATATGGTCAACAGTTACATACAGCTCCTCAACGAACAGTGGGAAAGGTTTAATACTGCTCAGGATGCAGTAGAAATAAGTTGAGGAGACGAATTTAAGGAGGTAGAAGCAAATTCCCGAATTCAATGTGAGGGGTGGTATGCTCAAGCGTTAGCCAATTTCAGGCGCGTTCAGAAAACCCGCACCCAAATACACCGTCCTTCTACCTAAACCCCAGTAGCTGCCGCGATTCGTCTCCCCAAAATGGACTTACCTACCTTTTCTGGCGATGCCACAGAGTGGACATCATTATTTGACGCATTTTCATCATTAATCGATACAAACACTACGTTGTCTGATGGACAAAAACTGCATTACCTTCACGGTTGCTTAAAAGGCGATGCATTAAAAATCATAGCCGGATTTAAGGTATGCGATGCCAATTATGTAGAAGCGTGGGAGCTTTTAAAGGCTAGATATAAAGTTATAAGGGTGATCGTCGAAGGTCATCTTAGGGCAATGGCTAGCATACCGGTAGCAACTCACGACACTGCTGATGCAATTAAGGGGGTTGTAGATGCGTTCCAACAACATATAAGGGAACTTAAAGCTTTGGGTCGAACAGTTGATTTTTGGGACGATTGGCTGGTACAACAAGTGGTGAACAGATTAGCCTTTGAAACAAGAAAGCAATGGGAGCTTTCGCTGGTAAGTGATGATTGTCCGACCTTCGAGCAGTTAACCAAATTTTTGGAGATTAGGTGCCGCTCACTCGCTTTACTTGCATCTTCCGCCAAAGCAGTACCAGTCAAAGGAAAGGCAGCTTCGTTCGCAAAGTCCGCAAACGTATTTCACGCTCTTCAAGATCAAAGTAATTGTAGTTTCTGCCATGGCACACATCGGTTATATAGCTGCGATAAGTTTAAAAATTCAGACACAAATGACAAATCAAAATTCGTAAGGGAATCGCGCTTATGCACGAACTGCTTAGGCACAGGCCACTATAGGGCCAAATGTAACAGTACATCCGCATGTAGGGTGTGCCATCAGCGCCACCACACATTATTGCACAACGTTTTCTCCGCACACAATGCCTCAACCTCCGCTCACTTAGTGAATAATCCGTCTGCAGCCGTTCCAGGCTACTTCGCTACAGACGCTTTACCGCACCCACACATTAGCACTGCCCCTAATCAACGAATTCATTTCTCACCTGGTGCGTCCATGTCGTAAAAAGCGTCGCCGTTGATTTTGTCGGAGATATTGTCAGATCTCGCTCAGTGAAAAACCTGGAAAGGTCGCAGAGGTAACCATTGATTCTCGTACAGAGTTCATCAGTATAGGGGCCCTTCCCCGTCGCCATTATTGTACAGTCGTCGGCATATGAAACGACGGAGACGCCCTCTGGTCGATAGATAGAAATTAAACAGTGTCGGGGATAGGACACCACCCTGTGGCACCCCCTGTCTAATACGTCTAGGTTTTGATGTTGCGTTTCTAAAGTTAACCGACGCCTGCCGTCCATTCAAATAATTAGCGGTCCATCTCTTTAAACCATCAGGTATCTGTGTCTCAAACAGATCTTGTATGAGAGTGGCATGGTTGACTGCGTCAAAAGCTTTCGACAGGTCAAGTGCCACTAACACAGTCCTGTGATTTGGTTGGTTTTGATTTAGGCCGCTATTTATTTGCGTTGTAATGGCAGAGTCGTGCTTTTAGCCACGGCGCTTGTCAAAATTCAGGATTATTCCGGCCGCTGGCAACCAGCACGCTTGCTGTTCGACTCAGGGTCACATGCGTCATTTATAACTGAAGCTTGTGTGCAACGTTTGAAGCTACCACGAAAGGCGTCCGCAGTAGTCGTTACAGGAATAGGCTCGTCGCAAGGAGGTCGCTCAAGAGGGGAAGTAAGGCTCTCTTTATCATCATATTTTACTGATCAATGCTTCAATATCGACGCATTAATTCTTTCAAAAATTAGGAGCGAGTTGCCGACGCAATGTGTTCCAATATCAGATTGGCCGCATGTCCAGGGCTTGTTCCTCGCTGACCCCGAGTTTATGAAACCCGGTCGTATCGATATGCTGGTGGGAATGGATATCATGCAAAACTTCGTTTGTTCTGAACTACGCAAAGGGCCATCTGGAACGCCAATGGCGCAACTAACGGTCTTCGGCTGGACACTTTTTGGCAACATCGACCAAGTTAGAACCAACGAGATTTCTTTGCAGTTGCTCCATTGCGATATTCATTTAGATCGAGCGTTCACCCGGATTTGGGAGCTAGAAGAGTCGCCGGTGACGAAACATCTAACATCCGAGGAGCAGCATTGCGAGGAACTGTTCGAAGCAACACATCAAAGAAGTTCTGACGGGCGATTTACGTTGGAACTACCCCTCAAACCACGCGTGCAACTGGGGGAATCACGAAGCTGCGCTGTTCGTAGCTTGTTACGAATCGAGAAAAGGTTGGATCGAGACACCGATTTACGCAACCAGTACAACGCTTTCATGGATGAGCTCGTTGATATGGGGCATATGGAACTTGCTCCAGATACAACGAATCCAAAGTACTATATGCCGCATCACCCTGTAGTGAAGGAGTCGAGCCTCACAACCAAGTTGAGAGTCGTGTTCAACGCCTCAGCCAAAACCAGTAGTGGAAATTCGCTCAACGACGCATTATACATTGGCCCTCAATTGCAGCAGGATCTGTTTACGATTTTAACGCGTTTTAGAACGCATCGCTTCGCCATGACCGCCGATGTAGCCAAAATGTACCGCCAAGTTTGTGTTTCACCCAAGCATACAGATTTACAAAGAATGGTATGGCGCCGCGATACTTCGTTACCGATTCAGGACTACCGCATGCTACGAGTTACCTATGGCGTCGCCGCTGCGTCGCATTTGGCTGTTAAATCACTACAGCAAACCGCTAAATCATCATCTAGCGCTAACGAAGAAGCCGCGGCTGTCATACTAAAAGATTTCTATATGGATGATCTTCTCACTGGCGCGTCTTCAAAGGAGGAGCTAATATTACTACAACGGGTAGTTTCCCAGGTATTGCAAGAAGGCGGCTTTGAACTCAGAAAATGGGCTTCCAATTGCACAGAGCTTACAAAAAATATGGCGAATTCGTCTAAAGCTATATCACACTATCTTGTAGAGGGCGAAGAGGTGCACGCATTGGGATTTACGTGAAATATGGAGGAAGATAACCTGTCGTTTACGGTCAACCTGAGAGGTATATCAGCGGTTTTCACGAAGGGAAGTTTTCTATCGGACGCTGGCACGCTCTTTGACCCTTTAGGACTTCTCGCGCCTACAACGATTAAATCGAAGATGTGGCTGCAGGAGATTTGGCGTAACAAGGTTGGATGTGACGAAGCCGTACGAAGCGATATAGTAGCCAAGTGGTTAGAGCATCGTTCGGAGCTGCAGCTGTTGTCGACTTTGAAAGTCAATCGTTGGCTGGGTTCGGGCGTCCCTCTTACTGAGCTGCATGTATTCGCAGATGCATCCGAGCGCGCTTATGCAGCTGTCATATACGCGCGTACCGTACGGGCTGATAGAAAGGTCTCAGTCGCCATAATCTCGTCGAAAACGAAGGTGGCGCCCGTCAAACCCACCACGCTGCCTCGACTAGAATTATGCGCTGCGCATTTATCTGCAAAGTTGGCCCGAAGCGTACTTCAAAGTTTACAAGGTAATCCATATCCAATATACGCTTGGACGGACTCAACCATAACTTTAGCATGGATTCAAGCACACCCCAGCAGATGGGTGTCTTTCATTGCTAACCGCTGCGCTGACATTCAGGAGATCTTACCGCCTGAACGTTGGAACCATGTCCCATCTGAACTAAATCCAGCCGACTGTGCCTCCAGAGGCATAACTCCACGCGAGCTACTACAACATGAGCTTTGGTGGGCAGGTCCAAATCTTTTGAAAAGCAATGACGAGTTTTGGAAGTCCACTTCACCGCAACATTCAACAGACATCGGCATACGAAAAAAGGTAGCGGTCCAGCGCGAAAAAGCATATTCCGCTTACCAGCCCTCTTTGCGCTTACAGCCGTATATGGATCAGACAGGTGTTCTGCGAGTTGGCGGTAGGTTGAAAAATGCAGATTTGACACCCGATGTGAAACACCCTATCATCCTGCCAAAAGCATCACCGCTTTCTAAACTTATAATTCACGACATCCATCTCTACCCACTACATGCTGGCCCCCGCATCATGCAAACGGTTTTGCAAGGCCGATATTGTATAACCGGCGCACGTAACTTAATTCGCAACGTTTATCACAAGTGCGTGAAATGCACTTGTTTCAACCGAAATATTGCTACACAAACTATGGCTAATTTTCCACAAATTCGTACAATTTTTCTCGTTGCTTTACACATACCGCGGTTGACTTCGGCGGACCGTACATGTACAAATACACTCACGGCAGAGGCGCTAAAGCCACCAAAGGTTATATATGTTCGTTCGTTTGCATGTGTACTGGTGCGATGCACCTGGAGTTCGTAAGCGACCTTTCTATACCTGCGTTTCTGAATGCATTTAAACGATTTATCAGCCGCCGTGGTCACTGCAGTATCATGTCTTCCGATAACGGAATAAATTTTGTGGGTGCTGAAAAACATCTTCGAATAGCGTTCCAGCAGTGCCTCGCAGACAGCACCATCAGTAAATTTTTCGCCGATTCTCATATCGAATGGCGATTCAATCCCTCGTCGGCTCCCCACATGGGAGGTTACTGGGAAGCCGGAATTAAACGAATTAAGTACCATTTGAAGCGAGCGCTAAGGCTCTGAAAATTTGACATTGTGTAGCCACCGTGTAGTGCGGTTTCGAGATATCCCGAATGGGGGGGTTGGATCATGGTCCTTCGAGCCACCTCACTAGCAGTGAGGTATACATACAGTCCACTTCATATTGAGAGAGAGGTGTATTTACAGTCCGGGTAGCAACATCACTTATGTTTTTTATGCATAATGGTCAAAATTAGAGGGTATACGTTTAAGGATTCGTGGTGGGGACGAGACTTCGCCGCCAAGTATTAGCGTTCACTCCTATGGACAAGCGTCTCGCTGCGATCCGCATCAAGGCGAGGTTTTTCAACATAACATTTATCTGCGCCTATGCGCCGACTGAGGAGACGGACAACGCAGGGAAGGACTCCTTCTACGATAAACTTGAACAGACTTATGATCGCTGCCCCCAGCATGATATCAAAATCGTGCTCGGCGACTTTAATGCCAAGGCGGGCAACGAAGGAGTCTTTGGTCCTACAGTTGGAAAATTCAGTCTCCACGATATAACATCCCCCAACGGCACTAGGTTGATTGACTTCGCCGCTGCTCGCAATATGGTCATCAGTAGTACCAGGTGCCAGCATAAGCGAATACACCAAGCCACATGGCTGTTCTCTGATCAAAGAACTAGAAACCAGATTGATCATGTCATGATTGACGGCAGACACAGCTCCAAAGTTCTGGACGTGCGTACCCTACGTGGTCCCAATATCGACTCGGACCATTATCTTGTTGCAGCCAAGATACGCACACGCCTCTGTGCAGCCAAGAAAGTGCGCACAGTAACGGAAGGAAAGTTTGACGTCGAGAAGCTGCGCATGACACAGACAGCTGATAATTTCTCCACTCGACTCTCGCACCTGCTATCAGAGGGCAATCCTCGACCTAAAGATGTAAATTGCGAGGGAGACGTCGAACGCGATACCCCAATCCCTGACGATGGAAAAGTCCTCCCACCACCTGACTATGATGAAGTGAGGATAGCTATATCCCGGCTCAAAAACAACAAATCGCCTGGGAAAGACGGACTACCCGCCGAGCTATTCAAACACGGAGGCGAAGAGCTGGTAAAAAGCATGCATCCGCTCTTATGCAGAATATGGTCGGATGAGTGCATGCCTCCAGATTGGAATTTAAGTGTGCTCTGCCCAATCCACAAGAAAGGCGATCCCGCTAACCCCACCAACTACCGCGGAATCTTAATATCGCATATAAGGTTCTTTCTAGCGTATTGTGTGAAAGACTGAAGCTCATCGTAGATAAACGGATTTGACCTTATCAGTGTGGCTTTAGACCTGGTAAGTCTACCATCGACCATATTTTCACGATACGCCAAATCCTGGAGAAGACCCATGATAAAAGAATCGACACTCACCATCTCTTTGTCGATTTTAAAGCCGCTTTTGACAGCGCAAAAAGAAGTTGCCTGTATGCCGCCATGTCTGAATTTAACTTCCCTGCAAAGCTTATACGGCTTTGCCAAATGACGTTGAGCAAAACCAACAGCTCCGTCAGAATCGGGAAGGACCTCTCTGAGCCATTTGAAACCAAACGAGGCTTCACACAGGGCGACTCCCTTTCGTTCGATTTCTTTAACCTGATGCTGGAGAAGATAATTCGAGCAGCAGAGCTAAACCGCAATGGCACAATCTTTTACAAGAGCGTGCAAATTCTGGCGTATGCCGATGATATTGATATCATTGGCCTTAACAGCCGCGCCGTAAGCGCTGCTTTCTCTGGGTTGGATAAGGAAGGGAAAAAAGTGGGTCTTGCGGTGAACGAGGACAAGACGAAGTATCTGCTGTCATCAAAGAAAGAATCGGCGCACCTTGGCAGCCAGGTCACCGGTGATAGCTACAAGTTTGAAACGGTGGGAACCAGCAAGTCACAAACTAAATTTAAATACTTTTGTATGGAGAAAAACACTCAACACCCTTGAAAGAAAAATTCTAATAATTCAGGGAAAATTTGTAGGAAGTTATAACTTGCACATTCTTAGAGTAGAAAATTCTGAAAAATTTCTGAAAATTTTTCCAAAAAAGTTAAAATTTTTTTTATGTACGTACAAGGCAAATTCACCAAGGTAGAATTGACAACTGAAATATTTTGTTTTTGTAGGAGTTTTTCCTTCAAAAAAATGTAAATAAGCGTAATAACCCTTTTCCACCCAAGTACAGTTGTTGTATCTCATACAATTGTTTTACTGAAAAATTAGATAGCATTTGCTCAGGCCAAAAAATGATCAATACAGCGAAATATGCTATCCCAAATAGTACCGTTACTATATAACTTTGGCTACTTTGGAATCTACCTCTTTTCGGACCTTTGCGTTATATATAACTATATAACCTATAGGAAGGGCGAGTATTGAATATTTGTCGATTTCCGCCGATGTCACCAAAAGAAGGTTGCCGCCAGAGTGTCGCAGAAACTGGTGGATTGGTTTTCATTAGAGTTTTTTATACTGAAGTCAAAACCAGGGTACCGTCTTATCAAGGAAAAGGTCCGCGAAAAAGTAATCAATTTATAAAAAAAAGTACAAACTTGTTTGGAACCGGTTCTGGATTTTAGACCGGTTTGGTTTTTTTTTTTTTTAAATAACGGTTACGATTTAGTTTTCGGTTTCGAGAAATTAATCGGCTCGCTGTTGCTGTTGTAATAGGGACGAGACGGGCCAAACAGAGTTGTACGGTATTGAGTCAATGCTCTTACAGCTGCCGAACCACCAATCCCCTGACCGTGGTCGAAATGGATTTTCGTTGCCTCTTGCGACAAGCATTCCACCATGGGCATATTCCAAACCCCTAACCCGCAGGGGTCATGAATCGATTTTAATCTCTTACAGTTTCGTTTTCAGTCTAAGATCCAATTGAAAAAAGATTAGACCATTCATTTTAGCTAAAATGTGCTAGAGTTTAGCTAATCCGAACTATAATCTTTATTTAAACGTGCAAGGAACTAAGGCAAGTGTATTGTATTTATATGAAACAATTTGCTTTTTCTTCACACTATTGAACAAAATTTAAAAATCTTAAACAGAACGGGTTAATATTTTTTTTTCATTTGACGGAAAAACTCCTACAGAAAAGAGAGAACTGTCAAGTTCACTATTACTTTGTTTAATATACTTTGTGTACGTACATAAAAAAAAATTCTGACGTGTACATGAAAATCGCCGATACACTTGTATTTTTATTTTTTGTCCACTTTCCGAAAAAGTATATTTGGTTCATAGGACAGAATGTGTGTAGAGCAGTGTAATATATTAAAATCATAACCCCATGTAATATATTTCTTGATTTTGAATTTCTATTTTTTCATACTTTAAGGATATAATCAAGGCAATTCTAAATAATTTTTCACCAAACCAAAGCAAAGTGAAAAATTCTTTAGGATCGGCTTAATATTTTTTTGCTTCAGGTGTAAATTACACCCCGCGAGTAACCGCGCCCTAAAAGAAGTGCGCGAGTAACGGCGGAGGAGCTTACTCTCCGGGTGAGGAGGAAACAGCCCCTTCTGCTGAATCCAAATCCCTCAATCAATTTTGGGACACAAACATATTGTTTTCGACACGGGTCACTTCTCTGATCATGAGTCTGTTTTCAGAAATCCGAGGAAAACGGAATCGGAACTATTGCGCTTCACCATGGAAGAAAGTGGCAATTGCTTACACCAACCAAAAACTACGGGGCGGGAGCTCGAGAGAGAGTGACTGAACAGCTTCGCTCAGATATTACAACAGCTTTCTATGAGAGTTGTCCCTAAGCCAAACAACGTATACAAAGTGATGTTCCTTGGTGGAACAAAAAGCTAAAGACACGGGAGACTGGGTCTCCTATAGAAATGCTTTAACTTCTTATAATAGAGAACTTAAGAAATCTTAGAGGCTTTAGCAACGTCATTGGTACTCTGAAGAACTTAGATGGGAGCTACACCAAGCAGCCGGAGGACACATTCAAACTTTTGCTTGCTACTCACTTTCCGGACTGTATACCAGGCTATCAACACTCACATCCCGTAGTAGATAATTCTCCAACAATTAGTGGTAGAGAGAAGAGCTTGGCGACAAAGGAAGGTAACCAATGTTAAGGTTCAATGGGCTTTATCGCCTTATCCCGTAGTAGATAATTCTCCAACAATTAGTGGTAGAGAGAAGAGCTTGGCGACAAAGGAAGGTAACCAATGTTAAGGTTCATTGGGCTTTATCGCCTTTCAGTCCTCTCAAATCTCCAGGACCGGATGAGGTTTATCCTTGTCAAATTTATACAGAGCATCCCTGCTGTTAGGATGCACCCTCTGTGTAAACACCAATTTGTGTACCAACCCGGAAAATTTACGGAGACTGCTATCCATTGCCTAACTGAAAAAATTGAAAAGGCCATAGAGGCTAAAAACATAGCCCTGTGTGCATTTGTAGATATATCAGGCGCTTTCAATAATACGACGTATTAGGTCATTGAGTAAACCATGATTAGCAAGGATGTAAGCTCAATGATTAATCGCTGGGTCCTGGCAATTCTAAAGCAAAGAAAAATCAGCTAGGAGTAAAATTGGACAAAACCCTCAATAGTCACCTACGCTTCTCTAGTCTGGTGGCCTAAAACTGCTCAAAGAGCAGCGGCGACTAAATTAAGTAAGCTGCATCGGCTGGACTGTGTCGGTATAACAGGTGCAATGAGAACGTGCCCTGCTGATGCTTTAAGTGTCCTTGTGGGAATATATCCTTCACCTATTCTGATAGAGAAGTAGGCCACACTTGCTGCATTGAGATTTCAAAACATTTCCGATCTAAAAATCGGAAATATGACAGGACATATGAAGATAGTCAAGAACTTCATAAACGGTCCTATATTGCAAGTATGTGATGCAATAACTCCTACGCTCAGGATCATGCGAAAATTTGAGGTTTCAATCATAGATCGAGTGCTCTGGGAAACAGGGAACCCATATGCTGAATCCGTTTCGGAGATGTGGTGTACGGATGGATCGAAGCTGGAAGATGGTAAAACGGGAGCTGGTATCTATGGACCAAACTACAAAAAATCGGCACCAATGGGTAATAGAAATCTGTGGCAGAGAATGCTTCCGAAGAGGACTATCCTCTAAGCGAATATACATTATGTCGGACAGTCAGGCCGTCCTACGTGCCATGCAGTCGTACACAATCACTTCGAAGCTTGTTGATGAGTGCGTCACAGTCCTTAATGATCTGGGAGCCAAAAACACAGTTTTGTTAGGTTGGATCCCAGGGCATGAAGGGCATGACGGAAACGAAAAAGCAGACCACCTGACAATACAAGGTTCTCTAACAGCATTTTATGGTCCGGAACCCTTTTGTGGACTCACCACGTAAAGGAGACCACAGGCAACTGGGAAGACAAACAGTTTAGGCAGCATTGGCTTAGCAGCCTAGGACAGAGGCAGACCAAACTCTTTTTAAAGAACCCTCACAAAGTGTAGCGGCCAGGCTCATTAATCTAAGAAGGGTGGATCTAAGAACCCTCACTGGGTATTATACGTTGTTGTTGTAACGATGTGTATTATACGTGACATTGCCGTCTGCGTTATCACTTGAGTAAGCTAACTCTGTCAGATACAACAATTTGTCAGTTTTGCGTACTGAACGATGAAACGCCGGTTCATATACTCTGCAAATGCATTGCGTTAGCAAGAAAGAGAGTTTGATACCTAGGTGGGGTCACTCTCAATCCGCTCGTGATATGGAATAAAAAAAAACCTGAGGAGGTGCTCAATTTTATAAAGAGCCACCGCATACGGCAAGAAGCTGAAAGATCACACAATAGTACGTGTAAATGGTCGCGATGTAATAAGGCCTTATAATAATAAATTATAAAACGGCGGGTTAAGCACATTCTCTCAGCTATTCATGTTTAGGGAATCCAATCAACATGACCGACACCTAAAACTAAAGCAAACTCTGCAGTGCTGCGCAGAAATAAGCTTTGTTTCTTTCCTGCTAATTATGAATAATTATGAATAATTATTCCTAAAAAAGTGTTCTTTGAAAAAATTAGCAGCGAATTCAGCAGCTTTTTGACATCTAATTGAGAGAGAGAGCGCCAATTCGCTGCAAGTTATTGCTGGAGATTTTTCGTCCAGCAGAAATCAGCAAGCAGGAACAGCTGATCGATGACATAGCAAAACAACAACAAAAAATGTAAATTCAAATTGTTAGCCAATCAGAAACGTAACCGCTGTTTTGTCTGCAAGTTTCTGCTGAGCCCTGTTCGACGAAAAATTAGCAGAAATGAGATTTTGACAGCTTTTTACAAGACTCTCTTCTGCTGACAGTTCTTTGCTGGAGATTTCAAGAAACAAAGCTATATTTAGCTTTGTTTCTTTTCTGCTAATTATGAATAATTATGAATAATTATTCCTAGAAAAGTGTTTTGTGAAAAAATTAGCAGCGAATCCAGCAGCTTTTTGACATTTAATTGAGAGAAAGAGCGCCAATTCGCTGCAAGTTCGCTGCAAGTTGCTGCTGGAGATTTTTCGTCCAGCAAAAACTAGCAAGTAACAAACAGCTGATTGTGACATATGGCAAAATCAAAATTGATTGCATGTTTTTATGAAATTTAAAATTTATTACGAATATTTTGAAAACTATGAGTTATTTACCAGCAAATGAAGTAAGTACATACAATAAATACCAAATCTTCAATAATTCCGTATCTTTGAATAGCAATGCGCCGAAGCCCAATGTCCGTTGGACCAACGTAATGTGGCTCGTTTAGGAGACCAATATAATCCTGCAGACACAGTTACAGGAATCGGAAATACTGAAGGTGTATAAGGCATTCAATTTTCTTAATATTTTGTAAGGTTTACGTCGATATATACGGAGAAATTGTCCAAAGACTGAAAAATTCGCAATTTCATTTGCTGCGAAAAAAATTTATTTTCATTTGTCAATTGTCAGAACAGCTGTTCTGCTGGAGAATTTCTGCTGGCTCCTGTTCGGCGAAAAACTAGCAGAAGAGAGGTGAAACTAACAAAAATGAGATTTTGACAGCTTTTTACAAGACATTAGCTTTGTTTCTTGAAATCTCCAGCAAAGAACTGTCAGCAGAAGAGAGTCTTGTAAAATGCTGTCAAAATCTCATTTCTGCTAATTTTTCGTCGAACAGAGTTCAGCGGAAACTTGCAGATAAAACAGCAGTTACGTTTCTGATTGGCTAACAATTTGAATTTACATTTTTTGTTGTTGTTTTGCTATGCCACCGATCAGCTGTTATTGCTTGCTGGTTTCTGCTGGACGAAAAATCTCCAGCAATAACTTGCAGCGAATTGGCGCTCTCTCTCTCAATTAAATGTCAAAAAGCTGCTGAATTCGCTGCTAATTTTTTCAAAGAACACTTTTTTAGGAATAATTATTCATAATTATTCATAATTAGCAGGAACGAAACAAAGCTTCTCTTCTGCTGACAGTTCTTTGCTGGAGATTTCAAGAAACAAATCTTTTATCTTCTACTCCACTGCTAACACCTTATATCATTTTAGTTTGCCAATTTTCACTTTGCATCCCAAACTTATCAAAAACACAGTGGCTGCAAAACTGGCTTGAAAACAGCTGTTTTATTATATATTTGTTCAAGAAAAGCCAAGTCAGTAAATAACCGAGACGTAAAAAACGGTGAATTTTCATTTAAATTTGGCAAAAAGGAGATAAGCTTAAACAAAATCATTTCCATAAAAGTCAACGAGTTACGGAAAATGAATAATTCACAGAAAGATGATAATAGCGCACAAAACGTCATAGATGCAACATCCATGGCGACGCAATTCACCAATGGAACAGTAAGTAGAATCCATTAGCGTGTGTGTAACACAACCTTTTTAGTGGATATTTGGCATTGGCAAGTTTCATCCCGCACAGCCCAGAGTGGGATCGTGTAGGTAGCTGGGAACGTAATTGGACGTAGTATTATAAACCAAAAGTTAATGAGATGGTATAGCCTATGTTTAGCAGTAATTACTATTGGTACTCCGTTACCAAATCAGAACGAAGAATAATTGCTTTTTGTTGTACTATCAGTATTCCCCCACAAAATATGTGGCTTATCAAGAAGAGTCCCGGCCGGGGTATCATTTTCTACCGACAAAGAGCCGTTTATGATCAGAAAGTGAGCTCATTTTAATCACGTAGAAGAATAGAATATGAAAAAAAAAATTCATAAAATGCTGGGTGGGATAGTTATACTGTTGTTCCAAAATTAATTGCCAAGCGCAAAATGCATACAGACATATAACTAGAGGCGGTTTGTTTAACGTCTAAACGGGGTTGACCTTCCAGTAAGAAAAGCGACACCTGACCTTTCTTTGCCAACTGGCGCCAATTAGAAACCCCAAGGTTGGTTCCGACTAGAATACCTTCTGGTCCGGAGCATCTTCTTCCATTGGCATCACCCAGCCGATGGGTTTTTAATTAGTTGGACTATGTTGATGTCTGCGTATAACACGTGTAAAAGTAGGTCGCCTCCCGGTTGGTGCACCCTGGGTAACGCTAAATGACCTACATAGCCTACACGGCTAGTTTCTTGTATTGCGAGAACGGTACCAGTACGCGTGCTGTACCCATCGTGCCGAAACGACCCGGGCCGTTTCTTATATTGTTCCGGTCTGGCATTGAGCTAAACCCTGGTCCAACAGAATGGTTCTGCTATGTGTGCCGGAAGAAAATTTATACCAGACGTTCGCATTCAGTGCAATGCACATCTGTTGTTGTTGTTGTTGTTGTTGTTGTTGTTGTTGTTGTTGTTGTTGTTGTTGTTGTTGTTGTTAACAACAAAACACTCCCCGAAGGTTTTGGAGAGTGATGCCGAAGTTGACAGTCCTTGGCCGGATATGACCCCGGTACGCTGCGGTACTCCCTTGCGGCACTGCCCGACTGTCGTGGTAGCGATTTGGTATGACCAGTGGAACCTTCTAGGTCATGGCATCCCTCCATCCATGAGGAAGGAGAAGATGGGTAATGAGAGGTGAGAGGCATCATATCCGTAGATCAACCATCGAGTTAGCACGTCAATTACCTATGTGCATATTAGTCGCCTCTTACGACCGGTATGCCTACCTCGGGCATATTCTAAACCCCTAACCCGCAGGGAAGCAATGCACATCTTGTTGTTGTTTTTGTTGTTGTTGTTAACAATGCATTGCCCTGTCTAGAGTGTATGATCATTCCGAAGATCTTCATCAAGCTCTTCTAAGGGGAGTCCATGGAAACGTGCAGTTTCAACAGGGTTTGTCCAGAGGGACAGAGGGGTTAGAAGAGTAGGTTCAAATGAACAATTGAAGAGATGTAGAGTATCATGGGGGGTCCTACCACATGCAGGGCATGTGTTTGAGATTGTGTCATTAAGTCTGGACAAGTAGGAGTTTAACCTTACACTATATCCAGACCTAAGCTGTGCCAGGGTAACTCTTGTCTCCCTTGGTAAGGTGCGTTCTTCTTCAGCAATATCCGGTGGAGGACTGTTCAGAACGGGGTTCACAGGTAGAGATCCGACAAAAGTATCTACCGACTCGGTGTGGATGTCGGTTAGAGCCCGCTTATGATTCTGCAGATCAAACGGCAAGGTAATATGATGCCGGATCTCATCATAATGTTTACGGAGATGTTTCCTTATGTCTCTCGGGGGCGGATCTATGTCCAAAAGATGACGGTTTGGATGTGCTGGCTTGTGGCAGTTCAGAAGGAATCGCTTGCTCAGCATTTCCGCATGCTCTTTTACATTGAGCAGTTTTGCCTCCTGATGGAGGTGAGACTCGGAAGACATGAGGAGACATCCCGTAGCAGTTCTGATGGCAGTATTTTGGCAGACTTGTAACTTCGTCCAGTTGGTGTTATGTACATTAGGCGACCATATGGGTGCAGCATAGTCAAAGACTGGTCGGCCAATGGCCTTATATGTAGTCAACAACGTTTCTTTGTCTTTTCCCCAAGTACTGCCGGCAAGTGACTTGAGGATCTTGTTGCGACCACGTACCTTTGAGACCATTGCAGACACATGACCAGCAAATGAGAAAGTATTATCCAATGTCATCCCTAATAACTTTGGGTGGCTGACAGTTAGTAGCTTAGTGCCGTCAACGAAAATGTCTAATTCATTTCTCACCTGGTGCGTCCACGTCGTAAAAAGCGTCGCCGTTGATTTAGTCGGAGATATCGTCAGATCTCGCTCTGTGAAAAACCTGGAAAGGTCGCAGAGGTAACCGTTGATTTTATTACAGGTTGGCTTCACAAGTCTAGTTGCTCCGGACTAGATCCAAAAACACACCGGCCTCTTAGTTTCTTTAAAACCTTCGTGGCGCCTTGCTGTTCACGTCCTAGAACGTCTCGTGGCTCGCGACGCTCCGGCGTAGCACTATCGCCTCCCCCTCGCAATACATATATTGCTCAGCAAGCATTGTGTGTTCCCAGTTGTAGCTCGCGCCCTAGTGCGCCAACACCTTATACAGCAGCTCACAGCTTCTTCCTACGTAGCACATCTACAGATGTAGTGAGCACTGCTGAGCTACAACCCCCGCCCCAAAATATTCCCCTCCCCTCTTCTTCTTCCGGTACCGGCACAAATGTGAATCAAGGCCATCAGCTCCTGGTCCCTCACACTATGTGCACTGTTTGTCGGCACAGAATATATGCGTCCAGAGTGCCATCGGTCAAGTGCAATACCTGCCTTGGCCAATGTCACCTGCGCATATGCTCAGGGCTCGCAAACAGAAATTTATGGACTGATGCGTATGTTGCGCCGAGTTGTCGAGCTGTGCAGCCCACATTGCCGACAAATTCTACCTCGTCTCCCAACGAGCGGAATTTGTCGCCTTCAGGACTGCAACGATGATCACGGACTAGCATATTACCTCCACGGCGAACGCATCAGTCCCTGACTCCCAGAGTGACCATTGCCTCTCCCCCGCATTTCAAAATAATGCAATTAAACTGCAACGGTATAACTGGCAAGATTGTGGAGATCACCAAGTTTATGCAGCAAAACTCCATCAAAATTGCTGCAATCCAGGAGACTAAACTTGGCACCCACTCGGATCTCAGAGCGAGTGGTGGCTACCACATTCTCCGGCATGATCGTACGGACGGTGGGGGTGGTCTTGCGTTCATCATCCACCAAACCGTGCGGTATAGGGAATTTGCATTCAACACCGACCAAGAGGACATACCCCTAGAGTGACAGGGTATTGTCGTTTCAGCTGGAGGTGTTGATCTCGAGCTGATAAACATCTACATACCTCCCGTCACCTGTTGTCCCAGAAGTTATCGCCCTGATTTAAGCGATTTCCTACGGGGCGATAACCGTGTCATTATGGGCGATTTTAATGCACACCACGACATGTGGCATTCACGCCATTCTGCTGACGGCAGAGGACGGGAAATAGCCGAGCAAATTGACGCTTCCACATTCTGCGCGGTGAACACGGACGCCCCCACGAGGACGGCAGTAAATTGCAGTAGCTCCCCGGACATAACAATTGTTAGTCCGGGTCTAATAAACTGCATAAACTGGTGCCCAATGGTGGCTTTGGCATCAGATCACCTGCCAGTCGTCCTGTCCGTTGATCGTGCCCCGGGTTTTATCACCTCTGAGAAGAGATCCTACGTAAACTTCAGGAGGGCTGACTGGGTTGGCTTTACTGAGTTTACTGAGAGCTCCTTTGGTGCTCTTCCCATACCGACTGACGTACGCCAAGGTGAAAAGGAAATACGTAAGGTCATAAATAGAGCTGCAGCCCTTTTCATACCAGCTGGGAGAATACAAAATATACGGCCAAACTTCCCAACTGAAGCTGCAGCCCTGGCCAATGAACGTGACCTTATACGTAGCATCGATCCCGCAGACCCACAGATCAGTGGTCTCAACGCGGAAATCAGACGGCTGGTAGATGAACACAAACATGCCAAATGGGAGGAGCATCTGAGGTCTTGTAACCTCTCTACCGGTGTTGGAAAATTATGGTCCACAGTCAAATCCCTGTCAAATTCGACGGGCCCACCAAGAAACGTAGACATCACCTTTGGTGATAAGACGTTTAGTGACCCGAGGAAGAGTGCAACGGCCTTTTGCCGACAGTTTGTACCACACCCTGCACAGGACAGGGACAGACGTAGGATCTTCAGGCGTGCGCATAAACACAAAAACAATGCCCCCGTTTCCATCACCGCTACAGAGGTTCGAGAGGCCATCAGGAAAGCCAAAAACTCTAAAGCCATGGGCCCTGACGACATAGCCATGGTGCATTTAAAACACATCGGCGAAGAGGGAGTAAAATACCTCACTACCGTCTTCAATTTGTCCCTGGCCACTTCTGTCATACCTGAAAAATGGAAGCAGGCAGTCGTGGTCCCACTACTAAAGCCTGGCAAGCCAGCTAACGTAGGGGAGTCTCTCGCCAGTAGTGAAGACATTGGAGGCGGTATTACTTCCTCTTTACACATTAAAGTTGAGGTTAGCCGAGCACCAACATGGCTTTAGAAAAATACGGAGCACAACATCTGCTCTAAATGCCATTAACACTCAGATAACTGACGGACTCAACCAGAAAAGCCCTCATCACAGGACGGTTCTAGTTGCTCTTGACCTGTCTCAAGCTTTTGACACAGTAAATCATGGACAACTGGTATCCGATTTGGAAGATTCATCGCTCCCCCCCTGTCTTAAGCGTTGGTCCGCCAACTATCTGAGTGGTCGTCAATCGTCTGTAGTTTTCAGAAACAAAAAATCAAAACCGAGAAAGATTAAACAAGGGGTACCACAGGGTGGTGTCCTTTCCCCGCTTTTGTTTAATCTTTATATTTCGAGGCTTCCTTCCCCACCAGATGGAGTCTCGATTGTTTCTTACGCAGACGATTGTACGATCCTATCATCTGGCACTTCCGTTGATGAGCTGTGCTCCAGGATCAATGGTTATCTCCCCTCTCTTGTTGAGTTTTTCACTGCTCGGAACCTGACATTGTCGCCAACGAAGTCCTCGGCGACACTATTCACGACTTGGACGGCGCAAGTTGGCATGGAGTTAGAAATCTACGTAGGCGACCAAAAATTACCTACTGTCTCCCACCCCAAAATCTTAGGGGTAACTTTCGACCCCATGCACAAATTCACTGCTCATTCAACCGCAATTGTCTCTAAGCTACAAAGCCGCAACAAAATTCTCAAGTCGCTAGCCGGCAGCACTTGGGGTAAAGACAAAGAAACGTTGCTGGCAACCTATAAAGCAATTGGTCGGCCGATCCTGAATTACGCGTCGCCGATATGGTCGCCTGGGCTTGCTGAGGTTCATTGGAAAAGACTGCAGGCCTGCCAAAACACCGCACTCAGAACCGCCACGGGTTGCGTCCTTATGTCCCCAGAACATCATTTACATCATGAGGTGGAAATGCTCCCAGTTTTGGAGCACAATGAAATGCTAAACAGGCAGTACCTGTTGAACTGTTGCAAACCACAACATCCCAACAGACTACTGCTTGAGTATGAGCCACCTCCTAGGACCGTAAGGGCGCATCTACGTGAGCATTTTGATGAGATCCGGCACCTCACACTTTCGCCGTTTGATCCAAAGGTGCATACGCAGGCTCTGAAGCACATCCATGATACGTCCGTTGGGTCCTATGTCTCGCTCTGTCCACTGAACGCCGTTTTGCACGCCAAACCACCTCGCGTTGCGGCTGAGGAACGTCATCTTCCTCGAGAGGCAAGGGTCACTCTGGCTCAATTACGCTCTGGATACTGTAGCAGGTTAAACTCCTACTTATCCAGACTAGACCCTGACGTGCCGAATGAATGTCCGGCATGCGGCTCGTCACCCCATAATACCAACCATTTATTTACCTGCTCTTCGGAGCCCACTCTTCTAACACCCATCTCCCTCTGGTCCAACCCTGTTGAAACTGCAAGTTTCCTAGGACTCCCGTTAGAAGAAATTGATGACAATTTAGGTTAAGGAAAAGTACACGCTGGGCAGGGCTACACTTTGTTACAACAACAACAACAACAGCCGGCCAAGAGCAATACACTCGGGGTGACCCTGTCTGACATTTAGGCAGGGCTACACCTCGCTACAACAACAACAACACGTTATATCGGCTGCGGCTGTCCATCCTTGCGGGTTAAGGAGACGAATAAACCCCAATTCGACCCCGCCTATGGGGTCAAAAAATCGTTCTCAAGAAAGTCGGGCTAGTACCACTAGGTGCTATTCACCGGAACGTACCTGATTCAAATCCGGCAAAGGACTGTCAACATGAGTACAACCCTGTTTCGTCCGTCTCGTAACATTTTGTAAGTGGATCTTCCGCCTAGCCAAGGCGAAGTACTGTTACACAACCCCCTGCGGGTTAGGGGCTTAGAATATGCCCGAGGTAGGTATGCCGGTCGTAAGAGCCCACTAAAATCCACGAAATCGTTCCCAAGACAGTCGGGCAGTACCGCAAGGGAGTACCGGAACGTACCGGATTCATACGGCAAAGGACTGTCAACACCCGTACAACCCATGTCTG
This sequence comes from Campiglossa producta, assembly GCA_964058755.1. Taxonomy (NCBI): domain Eukaryota; kingdom Metazoa; phylum Arthropoda; class Insecta; order Diptera; family Tephritidae; genus Campiglossa; species Campiglossa producta. Next base: position 43,832,240 of record CAXKVI010000003.1, on the reverse strand, counting down.
GTCTGCCACGTAACTTTTTATAAGTGGATCTTTCGACTAGGCAGGGCAAAGTATGGCTACAACAACAACAACAGCGGCTGCCATCATCCATGCTTTTACACAATATTGCGGAACGGGTAGTATGATCGTGTTTTTTTGTTAGTCGAGTTAGGTAAGAGTAACAATTATTGGTAAAAGTAGTTGTTCCCTGGATTTCTAAGCCTACATTATTTGGCTACGGTGTCAATGAAGTCGTTCCCAAGACAGTTGGGCTAGTACCACAAGGTGCTATTCACCGGAACGTACCGGAGTCATATCCGGGAAAGGGCTGTCAACATCAGTACAACCCTGTCTGGTCTGTCACGTAACTTTCATAAGTGGATCTTCCGACTAGGCAGGGCGAAATACTGCTACAACAACAACAACAACAACTTAGACCTGCTACATGTTTAAAGAAACGCACCGCAAGAAACCTCAGAAGAACTGACTGGGAAATGCTTAGGGCTATAGAAAAAAAATCCCTACTTTGAAGTTCAAAACTGTAACAGAGTCGACGGCTTCAATCAAAGAATCACCAATAGCTTCACTCTAGCTGCTTTCAGTTATGTGCGTCAGGAAAGTGAAGATATGTACATAGTTTAGAACATTATGTGAAAGCAAGGGTCTAGCTTGGAGTCAAAACGGCAACAAAACAGGCGATAAGGCTGCCAGATGAACACTCTTAAACTTTTGTCACTGCATTCCGGGCCAAAACTTACGCGGGATACGAAACGACGTGGAGTCTTAACACCTCTCCTGTGGAACCTGGGCGTAGACGAGATCTCGCAACGACTTACAGTCAATAGGATCCGCTGCTAGGGCTACGAAGACGATATTATACTAATTACGAGGGGGAAGTTCAAATACACCTGAGATTGACAAAATAATGGTGCGCCGAAGTGAGACTAAATATTAACCCTAGCAAGACTGTCATAATTACATTCAAGAGGAGGAGTCCTCTCAGGGGAATGACACCATTCGCCACTTCAGGCTAGGGGCTTTGAATATGCACGAGGTGGGTATGCCTGTCGTAAGGAGGCATTGTAATACATACCTTTGATGCCTCTCATTATCCCCTTATTCATAAAAAATATTTAAGGTTTATAAAGCAAAGTCCATAAAAATTTTCCATTATAAAAGATTTATAAACCTCTTAAATTTTTCATTTTATTTAGTTTAAAGAATTTTTACACAGCCACTTCAACTAAAAGTTCTTAAAAATATTTCAAGTAATTTTTTTTGTTTTTTTTTTTTGCAGATAATGTGCACACACGACGGCGTTCTACTACGCAAAGCCAGTGTCGAACATATTGCCGATTTGAACACCAGCGGTTCATTATCAGTCATCGAGTATGATAATCCACAGCGTCTCTTTATTGAATGGAAACCCAATGACAACATACTAATAGCCGATGACAGCCAAGACTGGGCAGTGGTGGATACAATCCCCCGACGTGCACGCACTATTTCCGAATGTAAAGCATTCAACATTAAACCAACACCAGAAACGGTAACAACCACAAAGCCTCGTTTAATACGTACCCAACTGGATGAGTTTAGCTCTATTTTAGTCAAACATCGTGGGCAAGTCATTTGTTTCATACACAAATCTGACGATGACGTGCATAGTGAATTCTTTTTCCAACATGGTAATGCCGATCAATTTGTTAAATCCATGTGTGATCTACATATCATTGAGTTGTCAAGTGTCCGACAAGATAGTTGCACAGAATACACTGTACTCAACACGGAGACACAAAAACTAAAGCGCACATTTGCTGAACTAAATATCGATGATATGAAAAATCTGGATTTGAATAAGGAGAAAGGTTGGATGCAGAATACTTGGTCTAGTTTACTTATAAACATTCCTGACATAGCAGCCGGTGTTAAAGGTGGCTCACCAAGAAATTATGCAAATCGTCATCAACAACAACAGCAAATGAATCGAAATGCTGGTATACATAGCTGTAGCAGCAATGAAAGCCCATCACCAGTGGATGGAGAACTTGAAAATGTTAAAGAAGAGGATGAGAAAATAGTGAACAACTTGCCGGAGCGACCATTTGTAGAAAGAGGTGAGTAATCAGATGACCAAAGCAATTAAGTGATTCAAGAAAACCATAGGAGTGTTGTTGTTGTTGTTGTTGTTAACAATGCATTGCCCTGTCTAGAGTGTATGATCATTCCGAAGATCTTCATCAAGCTCTTCTAAGGGGAGTCCAAGGAAACGTGCAGTTTCAACAGGGTTTGTCCAGAGGGACAGAGGGGTTAGAAGAGTAGGTTCAAATGAACAATTGAAGAGATGTAGAGTATCATGGGGGGTCCTACCACATGCAGGGCATGTGTTTGAGATTGTGTCATTAAGTCTGGACAAGTAGGAGTTTAACCTTACACTATATCCAGACCTAAGCTGTGCCAAGGTAACTCTTGTCTCCCTTGGTAAGGTGCGTTCTTCCTCAGCAATATCCGGTGGAGGACTGTTCAGAACGGGGTTCACAGGTAGAGATCCGACAAAAGTATCTACCGACTCGGTGTGGATGTCGGTTAGAGCCCGCTTATGATTCTGCAGATCAAACGGCAAGGTAATATGATGCCGGATCTCATCATAATGTTTACGGAGATGTTTCCTTATGTCTCTCGGGGGCGGATCTATGTCCAAAAGATGACGGTTTGGATGTGCTGGCTTGTGGCAGTTCAGAAGGAATTGCTTGCTCAGCATTTCCGAATGCTCTTTTACATTGAGCAGTTTTGCCTCCTGATGGAGGTGATACTCGGAAGACATGAGGAGACATCCCGTAGCAGTTCTGATGGCAGTATTTTGGCAGACTTGTAACTTCGTCCAGTTGGTGTTATGTACATTAGGCGACCATATGGGTGCAGCATAGTCAAAGACTGGTCGGCCAATGGCCTTATATGTAGTCAGCAACGTTTCTTTGTCTTTTCCCCAAGTACTGCCGGCAAGTGACTTGAGGATCTTGTTGCGACCACGTACCTTTGAAACCATGGCAGACACATAACCAGCAAATGAGAAAGTATTATCCAATGTCATCCCTAATAACTTTGGGTGGCTGACAGTTGGTAGCTTAGTGCCGTCAACGAAAATGTCTAATTCATTTCTCACCTGGTGCGTCCACGTCGTAAAAAGCGTCGCCGTTGATTTAGTCGGAGATATCGTCAGATCTCGCTCTGTGAAAAACCTGGAAAGGTCGCAGAGGTAACCGTTGATTTTATTACAGAGTTCATCAGTATAGGGGCCCTTCCCCGTCGCCATTATTGTACAGTCGTCGGCATAAGAAACGACGGAGACACCCTCTGGTGGTGGGGGCATCTTCGATAGATAGAAATTAAACAGTGTCGGGGATAGGACACCACCCTGTGGCACCCCCTGTCTAATACGTCTAGGTTTTGATGTTGCGTTTCTAAAGTTGACCGACGCCTGCCGCCCATTCAAGTAATTAGCGGTCCATCTCTTTAACCCATCAGGTATTTGCGTTTCTAATAGATCTTGTACGAGAGTGGCATGGTTGACTGTGTCAAAAGCTTTCGACAAGTCAAGTGCCACTAACACAGTCCTGTGATTTGGTTGGTTTTGATTTAGACCGCTATTTATTTGCGTTGTAATGGCATTGAGTGCAGTGGTGGTGCTGTGCAGCTTACGGAAGCCATGTTGATGATTAGCCAGGTGCAGATTTGCGGTGTAATACGGGAGCAAAATGGACTCTAGCGTCTTCACTACCGGCGACAAAAGTGATATAGGGCGATATGAATCGCCTATGTTTGCCGGCTTTCTAGGTTTTATTAATGGAACCACTCTCGCCTTTTTCCATATTTCAGGAATGACGAAAGTGTTCAGTGAAAGACTGAATAGAGCCGCTAAGTATTTGTGTCCCTCCTGGCCTAGATGTTTCAGCATCTTCATGGCAATGCCGTCGGGGCCGATGGATTTTGAGGGCTTAGCCTGTCTGATGGCTTCCTTGACCTCTGAGGCAGTGATGACAATGGGCGTGTTTTGGTTTTTGCATTTACGCGCCTGTCGCATGGTTCTACGTTTAGCTCTATCGGGTGGGGAATGTAGTGCAAATTGTCTACAGAAGGAGTTCGCACATCCCCTAGGGTCCTTCTTCACCCTGTCACCGAAAGTAATATTTACTTTATCCTTGTGTTGTGTTGGATTAGATAGAGCTTTGACCGTAGTCCATAATTTGCCAACACCGTCAGAGAGGTTGCATTGCTCTAGGTGTTGTTTCCATCTGGCCAGTTTGTGTTTATCGACCAACCTACGAATTTCCGCGTTGAGATCCCTTATACGGGGGTCTGCGGGATTGAGACTTCGCACTTCATCTCTTTCTCTAGCCATGGCCGCTGCCTCCGCGGGGAAATTTGGTCTTATTCGGGATATTCGACCCGCAGGAATGAAGCGTCTAGAGGCCAAGTCAATGATGTTGCGGAAGTCTCGTTCGCCTTTGCGTACGTCCGTAGGAATGGATAGAGCAGCCAAGGATTCGTCCGTATATGTCTGAAAACTGCCCCAGTCCGCCTTGGTAAAGTTGATGTATGTACCATGCTCAGGTGTTATAAAGTCCGTCTTCGATGGTAATGACTATTGGGAGATGGTCAGACGCCAACGTGAGTATGGGTCGCCAATTGGTGTTGTTCAATAGTCCTGCACTTACGATAGAAATATCTGGCGAACTATAGCAGTTACCCGATACTCTCGTTGGGGCGTCTCCGTTCAATGTACAGAAAGCCGTATCATCTATTTGTTCTGCGAGTACATGCCCCCTATTGTCTGCTGGCAAGTTTGAGTGCCACATGTCGTGGTGCGCATTGAAGTCGCCCAGGATCACGCGGTTATCTCCTCGTAGTAGCAAGCTAATATCGGGGTGATAACCGGTGGGGCAACTTGAGACAGGGGGTATGTAGATGTTAATGATTTGCAGATCGACATCTCCTGTGCGGATGGTAATACCTTGGCTTTCTAAGATATCATCCGTTCCTTCGATGTCGGTATCAAATAGATGATAACTACTGTACAGAGTTGTGCGTTATGAACGCTAGACCACCTCCCAGATCTCCTGTTACTCTATGACGGTCTTTCCGGTGAATGTTATATCCGCCATAGGTAATGAGGTCCGACCTTGGACTGAGCTTGGTTTCTTGGATTGCGGCAAGTTTTATGTCATATTGCGTCATCAAATTAGTTATCTCTGCGATCTTACCAGTTAATCCGTTACAGTTGTGCTGTAAGATCTGGAAGTGCGCCGGTGGGGTCGATGTCGAGTTAACCATAGGCGTGAGAGACGGATGTGTTCGCCCAGGTGTTGGTAGGCGAAGACCAAGGCTGTGCCTCAGCCTAGTTAGCTGTGGACCTGGTGTAACCGGGTTGGCTGGCGTCGTAGGTTGAGGCGTGTTACAGCATGGTGCGATGAACGCATCCGTCCAAAGATTCCTGTTAGCGAGCCCAGAGCATAGATGTACGTGGCATTGGCCTAAGTGTAATGGAGTGTGGTTGCTAAGTGACCTTGCTCTATCCCGACTCTTGCGTCCTCGTTCGTGCACTCTGGGCAACGGGAGCTACCTAGGCTCGCGGCAGAAAGAGAGGGAGCCCCGGTGGGGCCACTCTGACATACTTGGTTTAAGGGCTCACCGAGGTATTTTTTCGCAGCGACTGTTCACCACGTGGTGCGGCTGCAAGCGGGTGTCTGTCTTGTAGCAAGCGGCTCGCTATATAAATGTGTGAATATTTTCATCAAAATCCCGGAGACGGGTTGTGCGCGGGGTTTGGGACCCGCCACGTAAAATCTTTATTCCAATTAAAAGCAAAGAAAAGCCTCGGATGAGAACCCCTTTAATGTTGACGACCCGGCAAAACGAAACAAGGACTACGAGAAGGATATTAGGGCATGTGCCTGGAATGTCCGGACCCTCTCAAGGGATGGTACCGCTGCCCGACTGGTTGATGTCCTCGTGAAAGCAAAGGCTGACATCACCGCCCTGCAGGAAATGCGATGGACGGGACAAGGAAAGACGACCATCGGACCTTGTGACGTATACTACAGTGGCCAGACACGCGGCAAAGCGCGTGGTGTAGGATTCGTGGTGGGAAAGAGACTTCGCCGCCAAGTACTAGCGTTCACTCCTGTGGACTAGCGTCTCGCTGCGTTCCGCATCAAGGCGAGGTTTTTCAACATAACATTTATCTGCGCCTATGCGCCGACTGAGGAGACGAACGACTCAGAGAAGGACTCCTTCTACGATAAACTTGAACAAACTTATGATCGCTGCCCCCAACATGATATCAAAGTCGTGCTCGGCGACTTTAATGCCAAGGTGGGCAAGGAAGGAGTCTTTGGTCCTACAGTTGGAAAATTTAGTCTCCACGATATAACATCACCCAACGGCACTAGGTTGACTGACTTCGCCGCTGCTCGCAATATGGTCATCAGTAGTACTAGGTTCCAGCATAAACGAATACACCAAGCCACCTGGCTGTCCCCTGATCAAAAAACAAGAAACCAGATTGATCATGTCATGATTGACGGCAGACATAGCTACACCGTTCTGGACGTGCGTACACTGCGTGGTCCCAATATCGACTCGGACCATTATCTTGTCGCAGCCAAGATACGAAAACGCCTCTGTGCAACGAAGAAAGTGCGCACAGTAACGGAAGGAGAGTTTGACGTCGAGAAGCTGCGCATGACACAGACAGCTGATAATTTCACCACCCGACTCTCACACCTGCTAGCAGAGGGCAATCCTCGACCTAACGATGTAACCGAGCAATGGAAGCATATCTCGCACTCTAAATTATGGAGGGAGCACTTCTCCTCACTGCTAAATTGCGAGGGAGACGTCGAAACCGATACCCCAATCCCTGACTATGGAAAAGTCGTCCCACCACCTGACTATGATGAAGTGAGGATAGGTATATCCCGGCTCAAAAACAACAAAGCGCATGAAAAAGACGGACTACCCGCCGAGCTGTTCAAACACGGAGGCGAAGAGCTGTTAAAACGCATGCATCAGCTCTTATGCAGAATATGGTCAGACGAATGCATGCCTCCGGATTGGAATTTAAGTGTGCTTTGCCCAATCCACAAGAAAGGCGATCCCGCTAACCGCACCAACTACCGCGGAATCTGTCTTCTTAATATCGCATATAAGGTTCTTTCTAGCGTGTTGTGTGAAAGGCTGAAGCCCATCGTAGACAAACTGATTGGACCTTATCAGTGTGGCTTTAGACCTGGTAAGTCTACCATCGACCAGATTTTCACGATACGCCAAATCCTGGAGAAGACCCATGATAAAAGAATCGACACACACCATCTCTTTGTCGACTTCAAAGCCGCTTTTGACAGCGCAAAAAGGAGTTGCCTGTATGCTGCCATGTCTGAATTTGACTTCCCTGCAAAGCTTATACGGCTTTGCCAAATGACGTTGAGCAATACCAACAGCTCCGTCAGAATCGGGAAGGACCTCTCTGAGCCATTTGAAACCAAACGAGGCTTCAGACAGGGCGACTCCCTTTCGTGCGATTTCTTCAATCTGATGCTGGAGAAGATAATTCGAGCAGCAGAGCTAAACCGCAATGGTACAATCTTTTACAATCTTTCACTCTTGCCAACAAGTGCTACTTTGGAGTGAGTAGGCAATTGAGAAGTAAAGTCCTCTCTCGAAGAACAAAGATCACGCTCTATAAGTCTCTCATCATACCTGTCTTGATGTATGGCTCAGATTCATGGACAATGTCAAGAGAAGATGAGATGGCCCTTGGAGTATTTGAGAGAAAAGTTCTCCGGAAGATTTATGGTCCTTCCCGTGATGCCAACGGCGAGTATCGAAGGAAATTTAACGATGAGCTGTACGAGCTCTACGCAGATCTGACCATAGTCCAGCGAATTAAAGCCCAAAGAGGCTCCAGCACAGAAGGTTTTCCTATCGTCGCCTTCCAGTTGGTGCACCCTGGGTAACGCTAAATGACCTACATAGCCTACACGGCTAGTTTCTTGTATTGCCGGTTCTACGAGAACGGTACCAGTACTTGTGCTGTACCCATCGTGCTGAAACGACCCGGGCCGTTTTCTTATATCGACCCGGCCAAGAGCAATTTAAGGGCTATACCTCGCTACAACAACAACAACAACATCGTCGCCTGAATTCGGCAGCAGGAAGGGGGAGGCCTCGACTGAGATGGAAACAACAGGTGGAGGATGACTTGAACTCCCTTGGGGTCTTCAATTGGCGTCAGTTATCGCTAAAAAGGAATGACTGGCTTAGGCGGTTAAGCGCCAATGAATGATGATGATAAAGAAAACCATACATGAATATTTGTATTTAGTCCTAAAAATTAATATCTTTACATATATCCTTATATCCATATCCTATCTATAGCATTTTCAGGTCGTATGAAACCTTTTTCAAATGAAATGAAATTTTTTTTTTCAAGTTAAGGGGTCGTGCATATATGACGTCACGCGATTTTTGGTAGTTTTTGACCCCCCCCTCCCCCCATGTCACACCCAGTCACAAACTCTAGAACCCCCCCCCCCCCCCCCCCCCCCCTCGAATGTCACATCACACCCTTAATAAATATAAATTCAATATTTATTTGACATAAAATCTGATACATATTTAAAATGTTTATATTAATTATTAAATAATATTTGCCAATCGAAAGAATGAAAACGTGCTAAATTTGAAAACGTTCATGGACGTTGCACGCTAGAAAACATGCAAAAAATAACGTGACATCACGTAAGTGCTACTCCCCCCCTCCCCCAATGTCACATTTCGTCACAAATCGCAGACCCCTCCCCCCCCTCAAAGAGCGTGACGTCATATATGCACGACCCCTAAATTAAACTTTTTTCTTTCGACACTGAAAATGCTATATCTATGCTATCCTCTATCGCTATCAATATCCTTACCCATATCCCGATTCTTATTCATATCCCTATCCTTATTCCTAACCCTAACCTAACCATATCTCTATCCTTGTCGATATCCCTATCCTCACCCTTTCATAAATATCCTTATCCCTATTCTTATTCATGTACCTATCCTTATGCCTAACCCTATACTATCCCTTTTACCATCCCTATCTTCTATCCTTACACCTATCAGTATACTTATCTCTATTCCATCCTTAACAATATCCCTATCACTTTCATTTGCCCAATCCCCATCCTTATAACTATCTCTATAAATATCACCCCTATCCATATTCCTAATCCTATCCCTATCTCATCATCATTTATTGGCGCTTAACCACCCAAGCGATTTTGGCCGTTGCCTATCAAAGCACGCTAGTCATTCCTTTTTTGCGATAACTGATTCCAATTGGAAACCCCAAGGGAGTTCAAGTCGCGCCCTATGGTAAAGGTTTAAAAATAAGAAAAACTTTGTTTTTGCTCAGTCCAATAAATATATTTTCGTTTATAATTATAGGCACGCCACTAAATGAACAACAATGGCTGGAATTCCAATCAAGAGATGGTCGCATTACAGATGCCACCCGTGTCAAGGAGATCATATTTCATGGTGGCATCCATAGTAGTATTCGCGCTGAAGTTTGGAAATATCTACTAAATTACTATCGTTGGAATGATACTGAAGTTGAACGTATACAATATCATAAAGAAAAATATAAGGAGTATTATAAAATGAAAGCGCAATGGCTTTCGATAACAGCCACACAAGAAGCCAACTTTAGCGGTTTTCGGGAACGTAAATGTCAAATTGAAAAGGATGTAAAACGTACTGATCGCTCGTTGGATTTCTTTGCTGGCGAGGATAATCCAAATTTAATGGTGCTGCAAGGCATACTCATGACCTATGTTATGTACAATTTCGACTTGGGCTACGTGCAGGGTATGTCTGATCTATTAGCACCTTTACTTTCAATTCAGGTAAGATGAGTACACATAGTCATTTGCTTTGAAGCGAAACTTCTATATGTTCGGCCTGTCTAATTTACGAAATGACATCAATCTCTTAACGGAAGTACAAGGTAATTTTTATTTTCAACAGAGTTGGGCTATATGATTTTGCTGAGTATGATCTGTGTATTGAGCTGCTTTGTACATAGGTGGCGATTGGGGTTGAGTGGCCTGATCGCGACCAAAGTTTTCGGGTTTGGTGTATCTAGTTTCTTATATCTCCACAAACTGGAATAATAAATTTTCTTTGTTTTGTTTCATAACATTTTTTACCTATTACCCTATGTTCCGCAGAGACCGAGGGCGATCGACTGATAATAATATATGAAAATGATCAGTTGTTCAGGTTAGCATAGGGCGCAGTCAACCCAGTTAATTGAATCAGCGCTTATAATGGTGATAATAAATATACATAAGTTGAGATAATGCTCTGCGACCATAAGATTTTGTATGCGCTCATATCCTCATAGCACGACTACAAGGCGATAACGTTCAGAAAATCCAAAATTAAAGTGGGCTTTATTTCATACTTGAGCTGGAACCCCAAAAATTTACTCACTTTTTCTAGAGATAACACCCCATTTGCACAGTATATGATCCGCACTTTCATCCGCAAAATCGAAGAAGCGCCACAGGCTGTCCGACGAGACGCCCAGGTTTTGCATGCGGGCCTTGAGCAGTGGGCTCCTGTTACAATCCTGAGACTGTCCTTAGACAGGCTTCTGGCGTTTTGTCTTATAGCCAATCATCATTGTCTTTGTTGTTGGCGATGTGCTATGTTGTTGTTGTAACGAGGTGTAGCCCTGCCTAAATGTCGATATAATGGCCGGGTCGATATAAGAAAACGGCCCGGGTCGTTTCGGCACGATGGGTACAGCAGAAGTACTGGTACCGTTCTCGTAGAACCGGCAATACAAGAAACTAGCCGCGTAGGCCATGTAGGTCATTTACCGTTACCAAGGGTGCACCAACGGGAAGGCGACCTACTCTCATACCCCCATGAGCTCTGCTTTCAAGTCATCTTCCTCTTCCACTCAAGCACCAGTATGGATTTCTGCACACAGAATTACTAACTCTGCGTGGAAGATGCTCAAGTATTCTCCTAGCGGTACAGATAAGTCGGTGCGGAGGCCATATTTGACAGCTCGGATCCCTTATGGATCTTTCGAGCCGTCAATATACCACACTAGCTCTGTTCTGGTGAGACTTTACCCAAAATGTAAGTTATATTTTGAATCTTGCATTCCCGTCCCGTGGCAGTTGACAAGCTGCGTCCAAGCGAAAAGAAAAAAGAAGTTTCTTTCGGATCCCAATACACTGATCATGAAATCCTTCATATAGTGGCACATAAGCATCCGATTTCCGTGTTATAAAAATATGTGATATATGTAACACTTAACAGCACTCCACGAAGTAGAAGTTTCACTTCACGAACAATTTTGTTTGTATAAATCCTTTATTCAATTTCCATTTTTTCAGGGTAATGAAGTTGATGCCTTCTGGTGCTTCGTTGGCTTTATGGATATGATTTTTGCTAATTTCGATATCGATCAAGCTGGTATGAAAACACAATTTCGTCAATTACAACGTTTGATAGAATTTTCAAATCCGCGCCTGTACAAGTGCATGGTCACGCACGATTCCGATAATATGTTTTTCTGTTTTCGTTGGTTACTTGTTTGGTATAAACGTGAATTTTCCAACGACGATGTGCTTAAGCTGTGGGAGTGCCTTTGGACACGTTTACCATGTCCGAATTTCCATTTGTTTATTTCTGTGTCCATATTGGATCAGCAAACAGATGTTATAATCGAAAACAAATATGAATTCACTGAAATTTTAAAACATATTAACGAACTTTCTGGATGCATCGATGTGAAGCGAACATTGGAAATTGCAGAAGCAATTTACCTACAAATTAAAGCCGCCGACGATTTGCCCAATGATATACGACAAATTATTGGCGAACCACTTTTAGACTCGGATGATAAAGAAGATGCAGAGCATCTAAACGAACATGATTTCGCAGATGATTTGTATGAAATAGTACATACACCAGAAGACGAACGACGACAAGAAGAGCAATTCGATGAAGCGTGCGAACGTTCTATGTTTTTAAATTATACATAGATGTAGCGCAAAAGCTGCATGCTTATCAATATTTATATACATATTTTTAATTTTTAAAAACTATTTAGCTATTAGCAACGTTTACAGATAAGTGTTTTATAAGCAAAACGGAAGCGTTTAAAAAAATCGTACTCTATTTAAGAATAATATATATGCGTCACACATTCTATCATATTTCAATATATTTGTATGCTCATATGCAACCAATCCTAATGCACTTTTGATGTGATGTTAATGATTGATTTGATTTTTCTTTATAAAAAAATAATTGATCGAAATTCCAATTATTTAGCTGAGAGATATTTAGTAAAACCAAATTTTAACCTATAATTCACCTTTTATTAAACAAATTCATAACGAACAATTTATTATAATCGGCTATTATTTATATTTTATCTGCATTCTTCTTTTCTAATGATTGGCTATAAAAGTGAATTGTTATTTTAATACTAAATAAGTGAAATCGAAACGAAATTTATGTAATGTTTTTAAAACTTCTTATCGAACACAATAAACATACATACGTATCTATGTCCGAGCAGATGCCAATTTATTATACAAAAATCAATATATTTTATTTAAATTACTTGAATACATAAGAAACCCATATTAATTCTAACCAGTTTTGATATTATTTTTCTAACAATTTTGACAAGGAAAATAAGAAATAGTTAGTGCCCGTACGTTCTATAAGTCTCTCATCATACCTACCCCTTAACACCCGAATTGGTCAGAAGAGGAAACGGCAGGCCTCGACTGAGTTAGAAAAACAGGTGAGTTGTTGTTGTAACGTGGGTAGTCCTGCCCAACGCGTATTTTTCCGTAGCCTAAATTGTCATCAATATCTTCTAACGGGAGTCCAAGGAAACTAGAAGTTTCAATAGGGTTTGACCAAAGGGAGAAAGGTGTTAGAAGAGTGGGCTCAGTAGAGCAAGAAAATAAGTGATTGGTATTATGGGGGGACGAGCCGCATGTTGTTGTTGTTGTTGTTGTTGTTGTTGTTGTTGTTGTTGTTGTTGTTGTTGTTGTTGTTGTTGCTGTTGTTGCTAACAATGCATTGCCCTGCCTAGAGTGTATGATCATTCCGAAGATCTTCATCAAGCTCTTCTAAGGGGAGTCCAAGGAAACGTGCAGTTTCAACAGGGTTTGTCCAGAGGGACAGAGGGGTTAGAAGAGTAGCTTCAGATGAACAATTGAAGAGATGTAGAGTATCATGGGGGTCCTACCACATGCAGGGCATGTATTTAAGATTGTATCATTAAGTCTGGATAAGTAGGAGTTTAACCTTACACTATATCCAGACCTAAGCTGTGCCAAGGTGAGTCTTGTCTCCCTTGGTAAGGTGCGTTCTTCTTCAGCAATATCCGGTGGAGGACTGTTCAGAACGGGATTCACAGGTAGAGATCCGACAAAAGTGTCTACCGACTCGGTGTGGATGTCGGTTAGAGCCCGCTTATGATTCTGCAGATCAAACGGCAAGGTAATATGATGCCGGATCTCATCATAATGCTTACGGAGATGTTTCCTTATGTCTCTCGGGGGCGGATCTATGTCCAAAAGATGACGGTTTGGATGTGCTGGCTTGTGGCAGTTCAGAAGGAATTGCCTGCTCAGCATTTCCGCATGCTCTTTTACATTGAGCAGTTTTGCCTCCTGATGGAGGTGAGACTCGGAAGACATGAGGAGACATCCCGTAGCAGTTCTGATGGCAGTATTTTGGCAGACTTGTAACTTCGTCCAGTTGGTGTTATGTACATTAGGCGACCATATGGGTGCAGCATAGTCAAAGACTGGTCGGCCAATGGCCTTATATGTAGTCAGCAACGTTTCTTTGTCTTTTCCCCAAGTACTGCCGGCAAGTGACTTAAGGATCTTGTTGCGACCACGTACCTTTGAGACCATTGCAGACACATGACCAGCAAATGAGAAAGTATTATCCAGTGTCATCCCTAATAACTTTGGGTGGCTGACAGTTGGTAGCTTAGTGCCATCAACGAAAATGTCTAATTCATTTCTCACCTGGTGCGTCCATGTCGTAAAATGCGTCGCCGTTGATTTAGTCGGAGATATCGTCAGATCTCGCTCAGTGAAAAACCTGGAAAGGTCGCAGAGGTAACCGTTGATTTTCGTACAGAGTTCATCAGTATAGGGGCCCTTCCCCGTCGCCATTATTGTACAGTCGTCGGCATATGAAACGACGGAGACGCCCTCTGGTGGTGGGGGCATCTTTGATAGATAGAAATTAAACAGTGTCGGGGATACGACACCACCCTGTGGCCATAGTACAACTGTACAAGTAAGATATGAATCAGCTGTTCGACTTACAGCTGTGCTCACCTGATCGGGTTCCCCTTATTGGAAGCCACTCAACGAAGGGTGTCATTCGTTAGGACCGAAATAAAAGTTGTAGTAGCTTGTGACAAATGTTTAATAACTTCATAAATAATAGAAACTATTTGCCGAAAATTATTTATTATAGCAACTAATTTGATCTGGAAATGTTTGTACAAAGATTTTACTTGTTTAGCGAAATTTTTTTCATATTTTCTAAAACTTTTAGCACTGCGCAGAAAAGCAATCCTGTGGTTGATATTTCCATGACAACTCTCTTGTTCTTCTTTGTTTACATAAAACGCAACTTGCTAATTGTATAAATTTCTGTGAATATTTTTAATAAACAAGCATTTTTCTTACTTACAGCATATATTAGTAAAGTGCCCCACCATTTAAATGTGTTTTTTCATAGATGCCTGTGCTTATTTTCTTTTTGTACTTTGTGTGTGCGTGGCGTTCCTATAAGGGAGTGTTCACATACTGCTACAAAGTTGCTTATATGGCGTTTCCACCAAACATACACAGCATCCTTTGGGTTTGGAATAATTGTCAACTGTTTCTGATGCGTGTTCCTCCTCCGAGGAGGAGGCTCCTCGTTGCTCGGGCGTGATAGATCGCGTAGCTTTGTTATGAATAATCATAGCAATTAAATAATTATTATTTTTACCTTGCATTAAACTCGAGGAAAAGCGACAACAAAGGCGACGTATTGCACCCTTGCTGTTAATATTGAGATTTATCACCACATTTTCCATTAAATAATGAATAAACAGACATATTTGTATAAAAAATCATTGTTTATTTAAATAAATAAATAAAGAAAATAAGTGAGTCCCATAACTCAAACATAAAAAAGTTACTATAATTGGACACAGTGCACTAAATCATTATTCTCACACATTCTTAATAGTAATATATTAAAAATTTAAGATTCGTGAGCTGTATCCATTTATGAAAGTTGTCATTGCTTTTCCACACCACCCAGGAGGCAGCAATGTAGGCGCGATACCGATTTTTTTAGGTGTTCGGTTCCCCTAGAGGCTTATTTTCACCAATATACGTAGTAATTAAATTGCACATTTTAAAAATTCAGGTACAATAACTAAAAATAAATATAAAAAATCTAAACAAAACTACTTTGGGGAAATAAAAAAGTATATTCAGTTCAAATAAAACTATTTACAATATTTACAAAAACACCCATAGTGAAACCTTATTAAAAAAAAGCTAACTTTACGCTCATTTTATTATGCTGTTTTGGCCTAATATGAACTGATGTTAGCTTGTGAGTGCATTATATGCCATATTTTGAGCCCTGTTCATATAAATGGACAATATCTTTCCAGTCTACAGGGCGTTCATAAAAGCTAACATTATTTTTTTTGTTTTCTAGGCAATTTCGGGTACTTTTGAGAAGATGGGGACCATCAAAAAAATAAACTATCTCATCGCCATTCACTTCGAAAAAAGGCCTATCTTTTGTTACACCTACCAGCCTAGAAAAGCTTACGAAATTGGACCCTTGATCGGACACGGCAAAAATATCTGAAAGACGGAAAAATGTTGTTCTTTGTAAATAAATTAAATTATTAGCCGAAATTGTATTATAAAATTAAATATTAAAATAAACTTTTTTTGAAACGACTCACTTCATCAACTGCTTCGTTTGAACTAACAGTGGTGTATACACACACATATGTACGTACATATTTACGCGCAGGGTTGCATTTGACGTCTGCAATGTATTTCAAAATATTCTTATTCATAAAATATGTAAATATATTGAAATCATTTCATTTATCATCAAAATAAATATTGAAATGTATAAAAACTGCAAAATATATTGATATTCAAATAGTTATAGTTCATATATAGTTGAAGTGACATTATTTTTCATCATAAAAAAACAAATTTTATCCAAATCACAAAATTTGTTCATAGGCATACATTTTGTTCTACATTTCCATACTAAATTGCTTTAAAAATATACCTACACAGCAACCCTGTATGGAGATTTCACTCCATTTCTTCTTGGAAATTTCAACCCTGGGCCTCGGGTTGCTGTGTTAGTTAAGCTAGTTTGACACTGTCTACAGTGTCAAAATTGGGTGTATTAGAAAGAGAGAGAAATAAGGATAACTTACTTGTAGACCTGTACTATGCCTGTGGCACCCCCTGTCTAATACGTCTAGGTTTTGATGTTGCGTTTCTAAAGTTAACCGACGCCTGCCGTCCATTCAAATAATTAGCGGTCCATCTCTTTAAACCATCAGGTATTTGTGTTTCTAATAGATCTTGCATGAGAGTGGCATGGTTGACTGTGTCAAAAGCTTTCGACAGGTCAAGTGCCACTAACACAGTCCTGTGATTTGGTTGGTTTTGATTTAGGCCGCTATTTATTTGCGTTGTAATGGCATTGAGTGCGGTGGTGGTGCTGTGCAGCTTACGGGAGCAAAATGGACTCTAGCGTCTTCACTACCGGTGACAAAAGTGATATAGGACGATATGAATCGCCTATGTTTGCCGGTTTTCTAGGTTTTAGTAATGGAACCACTCTCGTCTTTTTCCATATTTCAGGAATGACGAAAGTGTTCAGTGAAAGACTGAATAGAGCCGCTAAGTATTTGTGTCCCTCCTGGCCTAGATGTTTCAGCATCTTCATGGCAATGCCGTCGGGGCCGATGGATTTTGAGGGCTTAGCCTGTCTGATGGCTTCCTTGACCTCTGAGGCAGTGATGACAATGGGCGTATTTTGGTTTTTATATTTACGCGCCTGTCGCAGGGTTCTACTTTTAGCTCTATCGGGCGGGGAATGTAGTACAAATTGTCTACAGAAGGAGTTCGCACATCCCCTAGGGTCCTTCTTCACCCTGTCACCGAAAGTAATATCTACTTTATCCTTGTGTTGCGTTGGATTAGATAGAGCTGTGACCGTAGTCCATAATTTGCCAACACCATCAGAGAGGTTGCATTGCTCTAGGTGTTGTTTCCATTTGGCCAGTTTATGTTTATCGACCAACCTACGAATTTCCGCGTTGAGATCCCTTATACGGGGGTCTGCGGGATTGAGACTTCGCACTTCATCTCTTTCTCTATCCATGGCCGCTGCCTCCGCGGGGAAATTTGGTCTTATTTGAGATATTCGACCCGCAGGAATGAAGCGTTTAGAGGCCAAGTCAATGATGTTGCGGAAGTCTCTTTCGCCTTTGCGTACGATCGTAGGAATGGATAGAGCAGCCAAGGATTCGTCCGTATATGTCTGAAAACTGTCCAAGTCCGCCTTGGTAAAGTTAATATATGTACCATGCTCAGGTGTAATAAAGTCCGTCGGTCGTTCGATGGTAATGACTATTGGGAGATGGTCAGACGCCAACGTGAGTATGGGTCGCCAATTGGTTTTGTTCAATAGTCCTGCACTTACGATGGAAATATCTGGCGAACTATAGCAGTTACCCGATACTCTCGTTGGGGCGTCTCCGTTCAATGTACAGAAAGCCGTATCATCTATTTGTTCTGCGAGTACATGCCCCCTATTGTCTGCTGGCAAGTTTGAGTGCCACATGTCGTGGTGCGCATTGAAGTCGCCCAGGATCACGCGGTTATCTCCTCGTAATAGCAAGCTAATGTCGGGGTGATAACCGGTTGGGCAACTTGAGACAGGGGGTATGTAGATATTAATGATTTGCAGATCGACATCTCCTGTACGGATGGTAATACCTTGGCTTTCTAAGATATCATCCGTTCCTTCGATGTCGGTATCAAATAGATGATACTGTACAGAGTTGTGCGTTATGAACGCTAGACCACCTCCCAGACCTCCTGTTGCTCTATGACGGTCTTTGCGGTGGATGTTATATCCGCCATAGGTAATGAGGTCCGACCTAGGACTGAGCTTGGTTTCTTGGACTGCGGCAAGTTTTATGTCATATTGCGTCATCAAATTAGTTATCTCTGCGATCTTACCAGTTAATCCGTTACAGTTGTGCTGTAAGATTTAGAATAGAATAGAATTCTATTCTATTCTGCTGTAAGATTTGGAAGTGCGCCGGTGGGGTCGATGTCGAGTTAACCATAGGCGTGAGAGATGGATGTGTTCGCCCAGGTGTTGGTAGGCTAAGACCACGGCTGTGCCTCAGCCTAGTTAGCTGTGGACCCGGTGTAACCGGGTTGGCTGGCGTCGTAGGTTGAGGTGTGTTACAGCATGGTGCGATGAACGCATCCGTCCAGAGGTTCCTGTTAGTGAGCCCAGAGCATAGATGTACGTGGCATTGGCCTAAGCAGTTATTGCATTTGACCGATGACGCAAGCGTGTATAATCTTTGCCGACAAACAGTACACGTAGAGACAGGTGCGAGAAGATGTTGATCCTGACTCACGTGAGAATTTAAACGGGAGGGGGGTGTGACGTAGAAACAGAGAGACTGGTGCTCGGAGTTGCTCATGTCTAAACTGCTCCTGTGGGAGCGAGAGTGTTGAGCTGCTGCGCGTGATGTTGACGCCATAAGACACGAGCAACAGTCTGGAGTTTGTGTGGCGGGTATAGCAGAAGTGCTGCTAGTCGTTAAGACATTATTATTATTACTATTAGTATTGCTACTAGAAAGTGGCGGTAGGGGTGCGCTTGAACGGCGCTTACCGCGGGACGCCCGAGGGCGCAAACAACAAGGGCCACGAAAGTACTAAAGAAAATACGGGGTCTGTGGATGTTAAGGTTAAGCCCTGAACATCCAGATTTATGGAGCCATCTCTTACACGAGAAGCATTGCACAGAATGCGACCGTTTAATATATATCTTTTTGCAACAGACACTGCATATCCATTCTTTTGGTCCGGGGTTCGGCTCAACGCCCGCCCGTAACAATAGAATATCTTGCAAAGGGGGAGGATGATAGTTTCGGAATGGGACAAAACATACTAAACAGGGTTACATTGAAAGTGACAGTCCTTGGCCGAGGTAAAACCCCGGGTGGTTCCACTGCGCAGAGATCCATGGCGATGTCCTGGGTTTTCTGCTCTGAGAAGTGACTGTACATAGGGAACCCATTCGGACATACATTCGGCACATCAGGGTTCAGTCTGGATATGTAGGAGTTTAACCTGCTACAATATCCAGAGCGTAATTGAGCCAGAGTGAAGATTACGCTCCTCTTCAGAAATGTTTGGTGTTGCGGCATGTAAGACATTGTTCAGCGGACAAAGCGCGGCGTGATGGCCAACTGACGTTGTATGGATATGCGCCAAGGCCTGCTTATGCACCTCTAGATCAAACGGCGCTGTTATATAATGCCGGATCTCATTAAAATGTTTACGCAAATGCGTCCTTATGGTCCTAGGTGGCGGAGTGAGTTCAAACAGTTGCCTATTAGGGTGCTGTGGTTTGCAATAATTCAATAGGCACTGCTTGTTTAGCATTTCATTATGCTCCCTAACTGGAAGCATTTCCGCCTCATTGTGTATATGAGTTATAGGAGACATAAGGACGCACGCCGTAGCGGTTCTGAGCGCGGTGTTTTGACAGGCCTGCATCTGACTCCAATGAACGTCTGCAAGAGTAGGTCGCCTCCCCGTTGGTGCACCCTGGGTAACGCTAAATGACCTACATGGCTAGTTTCTTGTATTTCCGGTTCTACGAGAACGCTACCAGTACTTGTGCTGTACCCATCGTGCCGAAACGACCCGGGCCGTTTTCTTATATCGACCCGGCCAAGAGCAATACACTCGGGGTGACCCTGTCTGACATTTAGGCAGGCTACACCTCGCTACAACAACAACAACAACAACAACGTCTGCAAGCCCCGCGACCATATCGGCGACGCATAGTTCAGAATCGGCCGACCAATTGCCTTGTACGTTACCAACAACGTTTCTTTGTCTTTACCCCAAGTACTGCCGGCTAGTGACTTAAGGATTTTGTTGCGGCTCTGTAATTTTGAGACAATTGCAGCTGAATGGGCAGCGAAAGTGTGAAAGGTGTCGAAAGTCACTCCTAAAATTTTTGGGTGAGCAACAGTAGGTATTTTTTGATCACCTACATAAATTTCTAATTCCATACCAACCTGCGCCGTCCACGTCGTGAATAAGGTCGCCGAGTGACGAGTCTTCCAGATCGGATACAAGCTGCCCATGATTTACTGTGTCAAAAGCTTGACTCAAATCGAGTGCAACTAGAACCGTCTGTTTTGATTTAGACCGTAAGTTATCTGAGTGTTTATGACATTTAGAGCAGATGTTTTGCTCCTACCTTTCCTGAAACCATGTTGGTGCTCGGCTAACATCAAGTTTGATGTGTATAGCGGGAGTAGGGCCGCTTCAAGTGTCTTTACTACTGGCGAGAGGAGTGATATCGGACAATATGACTCCGCAACGTTGGCTGGCTTGCCAGGGTTTAGTTGTGGGATTACAGTTGCCTTTTTATATTTATCGGGTATGACAGCTGTGGTCAAGGACAGATTGAAGACGGCAGTGAGATACTTAACTCCTACTGCGCCGATGTGTTTAAGATGCACCATGGCTATGCCATCAGGACCGATAGCTTTGGAATTTTTGGCCTTCCGGATGGCCTCTTGAACCTCTGTAGCGGTGTTAGGAACGGGGGCATAGTTTTTGTGTTTATGCGCGCGCCTGAAAAACTCCACGTCTTGTCCTGTCTTGCACAGGATGAGGGACATACTGTTGACAGAAAGCCTGTGCACATTTCTTGGGGTCATTTAGTGTCTTGTCTCCAAAGGTGATGTCGACATTCTTTGGCGCACCCGTAGAATTTGATAAGGACTTGACTGTGGACCATAATTTCCCAACACCGGTAGAGAGGTTACAAGACCTAAGGTGCTCCTCCCATTTGGTTTGTTTGTGTTCGTTAACCAGCCGTCTGATTTCCACGTTGAGATCACCGGTCTGTGGGTCTGAGGGATCGATGTTGCATATGAGGTCACGTTCGTTAGCCAAGACTGCGGCCTCAGCCGGGAAGTTTGGCCTTATATTTTTTATTCTACCAGCTGGTATAAAACAGACTGACGCCTTTTTAATGGCCTCACGGATGTTTCGCTCACCAACGTATACATCAGTAGGAATGGGAAGATCACCAAAGGAGCTCTCCGTGAATTCCAAAAAGCCGACCCAGTTAGCCCTTTTGAAATTCACGTATGTTCTTTTCTCCGAAGTAATATAATCCGAGGCACGGTCGACGGACAGGATGATAGGCAGGTGGTCGGATGACAGGGCCACCATCGGTTGCCAGTTTATGCTGTTAATTAACCCCGGACTAACAATAGTTAGGTCCGGGGAGCTACTGCAGATAACATCCATCCTTGTAGGGGTGTCTCCGTTCACAGTGCAGGAAGGGGAAGCGTCAATTTGCTCGGCTAATTCCCGTCCACAGAAAGGTGTGAATACCACATATCATGGTGGGCATTAAAATCGCCCATGATGATACGGTTATCGCCACAAAGAAACGCCCTAAGGTCAGGGCGATAACTTCTGGAGCAGCAGGTGACGGGGGGAATGTATATATTGATTAGCTCGAGATCAACACCTCCAGCTTGTACAACTACACCCTGGCACTCTAAAGGTAAGTCTCTTTGGTCGGTGTTGATATCAAATTCCCTATACTGCACTGTATGATGAACAAGGAACGCGAGACCGTCCCCGCCGTCCGTGCGATCGTGACGGAGAACGTGGTAGCCTCCACTCGCTCGGAGATCCGAGTGGGGGCCAAGGTTTGTCTCCTGGATTGCAACAATTTTGATTTTATGTAGCTGCATGAATGTGGTTATCTCCGCTATCTTGCCGGTCAGGCCGTTGCAATTGAATTGCAACAATTTAAATTGCGAAGGAGAGGCAATGGCCACTATGGGAGTTTGCCTAGAAGGTGGTAGGCTAGGTCGCGATCTCCGTCGCAGTCTTGAAGCCGCCGGATTTCGTTCATTATAAGATGAGTGTACATCTGTCGGCGTTGAAGGCTGCGCAGCTCGACAGCAAGGCTCGACGAACACATCAGTCCAGAGATTTCTGTTTGCGAGCCCAGAACATATGCGTAGGTGACATCGGCCTAGGCAAGAGTTGCACTTGACCGATGCCACCGACGCATATATCCTGTGCCGACATACAGTGCACGAAGAGTGAGGGACCAGAAGCTGATGGACTTGACTCAAATTCGTGCTAGTACCGGAAGAAGTTAGTGAAGGGTTCAGAGACAAGGGCTGAAGCTCGGTAGTGATTATAGCATCGATCAATGTACTACGAAGAAAGTAGCTATGGGTGAATGCTTGAGGTGTTGGCGCACTAGGACGCAAGATACAGCCGGGAACACACATTTTCTGCTGAGCAATACATGTATTGCGGGTCGTGGAGACTGAATTTGTAGAAGGCAACATTTGAGCGTCGCTTGCCTCGGGTCGTCCTAGGACGTGAGCAGCAGGGCACCACAAAACGTTTGTAGAAACTCGTGGGCCGGTGTTTTTTAGGATCTAGTCCGGAGCAACTAGATTTATGTAACCAACCTTTGCATGACACACACTGAACTGAGTGTGAGCGTCTAGTATAAATTTTCTTCCAGAAAACGCCGCAAAACCATTCTCCTGGACAAGGATTTGGCTCAATGCCAGCCCGGATCAAGAGAATGAGGAGCAGCCGTGCTGCAAGGGGCTGTTCCAGGGATGACAATATTAGGTGGGGGAATCGAGACGCGTTAGACAGGGTCACTTCGGGGTGTATTGCTCTTGGCCGAATCGTTATAAAAAAAAAACCGCGGGTCGTTTCGGTACGAAAGGTAATGTACATGTACGTATACCGTTCTCGCAGAACCGGCAATACGTGAAACGATACTCTAGAACTTAAAATTTCCACACGACGTTTTCTACTTTTGTCAACACGGGCGTTATTTCTTTTTCAAAAGGGAAATAACGCCCGCCGAAACTTGCAACCACCCAAAGTTGGCAACGCGTAGTACAGGGTTATTTAACATAAGCGCGGCCGAAGGCCGCCAACTCAGAAAGGTGTTCTGCACATAAATACCATAGATCCCGCCCATAGAGTACGTACCGTGGCACGTTACCACGGTTCAGGCAACCACCCGGACTTGGCATGGCGTAGTCCAGGGTTATTTTTTATAAGCGCAGAAGGGTGTACAACGCAGAAGGACTTGGCATGGTGTAGCTCAAGGTTGTTTTTAAAATTCAACTGAGTAGTTTGGAAAATGTATCCGATTCAAAATGTACGATTTGATTGAAATTTACGCCCGCGGGCTTTATTTCCCTATGAAAAGGAAATAACGACCTCGGCGTTATTTCACTGCACCCTGTATTTGTCAGTATCAAAAATTTCCTTATCTTCATTCAAAAAACTTAAATGCAAATCCTCACTCGCGTTAAACGCCCGTGGGCGTTATTTCACTGCACCTTGTATTTGTCAGTATCAAAAATTTCCTTATATTCATTCAAAAAACTTGAATGCAAATCCTCACTCGCGTTACACCAAAAAACAGCTAAAAAAACGAACTCTTATGAGCTGGAGCAAAAAAGAAAACATTGAGATGAAAGGGCCGACCCGTCACTAGCGTTAGGTTAGGTTCAAGTGGCTGCCGCAGAGGCACACCTAGGCCAGTATTAAAAGGCCCGTTGTGATACCACCAACACTAGGAAAGTCAGTTCCGGGACCCTGCCATATGGAAAACCCCGGTATTAACGGAATTCTCCACATAGCAGAATCCCGGGACTGACGTTCCTATACCGACACCGTTACTCCTCCTCGAACCATTTAGATGACTTGATGAAGGCCATCAGGTCCTTTATGTCCAGCTCCGTGACCTGGCGTAGGCTGACCAGGAAGGGAACTCCCAAAAAGCGCATTCTCGCGCCACTTAAAGCCGGGCAGTTGCAGATGAGGTGCTCCACCGTTTCCTCCTCCTCATCATCCTTACAACTCCTACAGCATCGTCGGTAGGGCATACCAAGTCTTTCTGCGTGCCTACCAATGAGGCAGTGCCCAGTTAATACGCCTATTAATATGGAGATTTCTCTTCTCCTTAGGGCATAAATTTGTCTTGATCTTTTATGATCCTATTTCGGCCAGGTTTCTTTGGATATCCGGCATCCTGGAGATTGCAGCCATCTTTCGTTGGCTTGGCGGAGTGTGTACGCCTTCAGCATAAGCTTGCAGGTGGCAAACGGCATACCTAAGCGCTCTTTATCGCGAAGAACCTGCTTGGTCGTGCCCTGCCTCGCAAGTTCGTCTGCCCTACAATTTCCCTCAATGTCCCTATGCCCCGGAACCCATGTGAGGTTAACGCGATTCTGTCGGGCCATCTCTTGTAGAGATCGACGACAGCTGAGCCGTCACTAGCGTTACAAAAAACAAAAAAATTGCCTTGTATTTTTATGAATAGCTTCAGAAGTAAAAATAGGGTGTTGATCAACACTTGCCAAATTAATGGTCGAGATACCATTAGCGAATACTACGTACTAATAGCTTCGTTTCTTTCCTGCTAATTATGAATAATTATACCTGAAAAAGCGTTTCTTGAACAAAAATAGCAGCGAATTCAGCAGCTTTCGCTGTAAGTTATTGCTGGAGATTTTTCGTCTGATCGGTGACATAGCAAAACAACAACAAAAAATGTAAATCCAAATTGTTACCCAATCGGAAACGTAACCGCTGTTTTGGCTGCAAGTTTCTACTGATTCCTGTTCGACGAAAAATTAGCAGAAATGAGATTTTGACAGCTTTTTGCTGACAGTTCTTTGCTGGATTTTTGAAGAAACATACCTAATAAGTTGACATAAGTCAAATTCAATGCCAATGACATCTTTCCAAAAGAGGTATACACTTTAACTTATTTCTTTTCAAATACATTCACTAACTTACTGTAGTAATGCTCTTAATTTGGCCAATATGACACAATTTCATAAGGACTGTATGTTTTTATAACAACCTAAATGGATTTTTCTCCTCTCTCCTGCGGAAATGCCCAGTTGAAGAACGCCACAGTGTGGACAAACTACTACATAAATAAATAAATGACCCCAAAATTTGAATAATTTAGTTTTTTTTTTTTCATTTTCTTTTTCTCCATGAGCATGATTTCTGTTTGTCCCTTAAGTCATTTAACTTCCACATTAGATATATGTAGCTGGAATAAAAATATTTTCCAAAAACGCCCTTCATCAAAATTTGTTGAAGAACGACCTAGCACAGAATGTTTTCAACTACCCATTTCGAAGTAAGGCTCAAGAACTACCCATCTCAAAATTAGTTTCAAAAACGCCTGTCTTAAGGTGTTGGCCCAATGCTTGCTTGCTTTGCTTTCCTTTGTAAGCTTCTATGGCCAAACCAAGCTTCAAAAGCTGTCAAAAATACAACGACCAGACAAATAGTAAAGCGTGTAAAGCGCTACCAAAGAGATATTTCGGCTATTCGACGCTTTAAAGCGCTTCAAGCAAGCAAAGTAAGGCTGTAACTTTGCCAGCTTTTATACATTTAAATATAGTTCAAAAAAAATTTCACATTTCTCGAGGCAAAACCAGCAAAACAAGCGTGCATTGGGTCAAAGTCTTTACAATCGGCCTTATCACGAATTTCATGCGAACAAAATATTTCAAAGTTTCAAAGAAAAACAAAAACAATGTGGGGAAATTTGTTATTAGTTTCACATAAAAATTTTGTTCCCATGTAATTCATGATAGGGATGAATGAGCGCCCTATTTACTAGCTTTTTTATGGAGTAAGTTAGAGCAGAGAAGCAATTGTCAGTCAGGAAAAAATAAATTTTTGAAAACTTCAAAAAAATTAGCTTGCAAGAAAATTAATGTTTTTGTATACGTGAATTTGCATTAATTTTGAAGATTTAAACAAAAAAACCAAATACAAAGAAACTATCGAGATTCAAGTGTTTCATGGCATTTCTGCTCTGAGTTGCTCTAATTCTATTTTGACAGCTGCCCTGCTCGGCTCTGCTCTAACCTGCTCTGAACTTTTTTTTGGTCAGTAAACAAACCTAATATAAAATGTGTCAGTATATAAGTCAAATAGAAAAAAATATTCAAAAAATTTAAAATAAGAAAAATTAAAAAAAAAAAAATCAAAAAAATCTTTTCCAATTTACACTGCACGTTTAGGTGGACGCTTGGACACTATAAAATGGCAGGAAATGAGATGGTAGATTAGCCTGCTAGAGGGGCACATTCGCTCCGCTTTTACAGTCCTAATTTTTAACAATTCTAGCAATAGTTCTAATCGCAAATTGAAGAAAAATGAAAATAAATTATTTAGATTTGTAATTTATTTGATTGAAAAAGCCAAACAGAAAAATCGTGGCAAAAAATAAATGAGTATGAGAATTGCTTAAAAATGTCACTAGTGTCATTAACGGTTTTACCTGTAGTATTTATATCATGGTTAAAGTTATGTATGATTTTAGACACAACTTTGCATGTGCTACCTGTCAAAAATGTTTTACTAGCTTACATTAATGTAATTAATACTTAATTTTGTCTATGACGACGGGCCAATACATTTTCGTCTGAGAACAGAGCGTGTTTAGAGGATTTATATTTGTCAGCAGCTTAATAGCCTGTTCATGCTGAGCCAGCATTTTACATTTTAGTATTAAACCCAAAACGCAGGATTTACTTTGTCATTTTTCATACAAATACTGACACCAAAAGCAACTAAATGCTATAATGTTTTTGCATTAACATTATTAATCCACATGTACACCCTGTATTCTGCTACGAAATAATCGTTTCGAAGTTCCATTACTAGTGACTTTTTCTTGACATGTTCCATTCTCTGCCATTCGTAAACAATTGAAAAGTTTATTTTTTTGAAAAACTATCAAATTTGCGCGCGCGTTTTCAAATAAAATTAAAAAAAGTGAAACTGCAATTAAAGTGATGCTTGTGAAACAATATAAACAGACCAAATGTATAAAAAAGTTCGACTTTTTGTAAACATGCTCATATCCTGCAACCGTCAGCTAAATGCATTAGAAATGCGGCAGCATGAACGCATGTTCGAAATGTATGCCCGAAAATGGTAAACACAGCATTTAAATTTGAGCATGAACACTGTATAAGTTATTCCACATTCGAATTATACGAGGATTCAATACATTTTCATCTATAGAAGAACTCAATACACATTTTGAGCTAAAATAAGGCGTTTCTGAAAATGAGCACTATTGAAAAAGTTCTGAAATAGGGTATCTTTAAAAAATATTTCCTTTTTCTGTTTGAGCATGGAGGATTTATATTTGCCAGCAGCTTAATTTATTCCACTTCCGAATTAGATATAGCTGAAAGTTAACTGTTATAACCATTTGTGCATATATTTACAAACTTTTACTTGACTGTTCACATTTTATTTGTTTAAAATAAAAGACCACTCATTTGCATTTTTTGTAAGATTTTCTTATTTTTATTTATTATTTTTTAATAATTCAAATATTTAAACTTGCTGTTGATCTTAATTAAGATTTAATATCAATAATTTACGAATGCAGTAATTTAATTTGTTGTTGTTTTTGTAGCTGATTTTCCTTGCTATTGTATGTATGTATGTATATTTGCACGCATGTACTTTCTAATAATTATTTTGAATTGGATACACATGGCTCATCAATCATTTGTATTTTTGTATGTATGTATGTATGTATATGAACGTATGATGTTTATTTAAAGTTACTTATTTTTGCTTAAACTACATATGTATATATAGAATGCATTTATAGTTAATTTATGAATGTATTTGTATACATATGTATGCAATTGATGTTTGTATGTATGTATGCTGTTAGCAGTTTTGAATTATATATATGCTTGTGCACGCGTTACATATACTACACATATATTTAGTTTATATGTATGTATGCTTGTATCTAAATTGTTTAATAAGTTAATATTATAATTACAATTCTTTTTGTTTATAAATTTTTAATAGAATTTGTTTTTTTTTTTAATGTATTAAATTATATACTTTATTTATGCTGCATAATTTTAATTGTTACAAGCGAAATTCAGCCCTTCTAATTGTAACAGCTTCTCAATTTTTTTTTGTATAGCTATTACTATTATTATTGTTTTTAATTTCCTATACCAATTTCAGTTAATTGTAATATTTATATTTTTGTATGGTGAAAAATGTGATTACAATTTAATTAAATTTACAGTAATATTTAATAGGTTTTACAAGATCTTGATTACCATTTTTTTTATCTACATCACACTCGTACGAAATTATGAGCGTTGAAAAAAGTCGAAAATTATAAAATATAAAAAAAGACAAAACAAATTTATAACATTCGACAATACAATTTAAAAATTAATAATTATACGTCTAAAAATATATTGAGTAAAAAAGTTGGTGTTGGATGAAAGTATTCGAAACCGTATCTGCAGTTTCCTATTCTGTAGCTCGAATCGAGTATTTGAATTCATATCTGTTGTGCCCTATTCTGTATGCTGATTAGCAAGCCGAGTACTCGTGTTTGATATTCGCCTTGCAATTTTGTGAGCCTAATAGAATGGAGTTTCCGGCCGAGTGTCCCTAGTCTGTAACTTGATTATTGAAATGTTATATTCAACAAAAAGTTCAGTAAGCATTTCACCATAAAAATGCAAATTCGAATTTCTTTTCAAACTCGATTCGATTGTTATATTCAACAAAAATGTGAAAATTTTGATTGCTCGAAGTTTTTCTTGAATTGAAGCTCTTCGAACTCGATTCGAATGTTATATTTAAAACTAATTTCAATAATCTTTCTGCAAACCATATTCATTCTTTTTTCTTCACAATTCAATTAACTAATTTACAAATTCGAATACAGAAATCCAAGATCTAAGCTCTTCTCGAACCAGAACTTAAATGAACATTCTGCTGTACTCGACAGAAATCCAAATTCGAAATTCTTTTCGAATTGAATAGAATAAGAATCATGTTTCAAAAATATATCTGTGTCAATAAGGGTAAACGACCAATTCTGCCCTTATTTCCACAGATACATAGCTGTGGTAGTTTTGTGTGCCTATGTTTTCTCCTATATACAATAAAACCGAAACACAAATATATACATTTTATAAAAACTTTTATTTCCGAAATTAAAAAAAAAAAACACATTTAAAATTGTTAAAAACCAATAATTTTTTAATTAAAAAATGAACTTGGTACAACACAATTATGTGTATCATATTTATTTATATAGTTATTGTATGTATGAATAGGTATATATAAAATAAGTTTGTGTGTGATTTAATGTCGTAACATGATATTTTTTTGTTTTTAATATATTTAAGTTTCCATGTGTAGCTAATATATAAATTAAAAACATGCTGATACATTGTATAAATTGTAATAAAACCTCGTGATAGTTAGTTCTGATTTATAGTTTAAGAGGCCACAATGTCTCATGCACAACTAACTATGCTGGCTTACAGGAATTGCCAGAAAGATAGATTTTCGAAAAACTTTATTGATGAAAATTGGTTGAAATTTGGTACGTAATTATCATGGACGCAAACTTTATATTGAAAAGGAACGATTCAAAATAAACCTCAGTGTACTCCCTAGAAGTATTCATCGCGAAGGAAGAACAAACGGTCCAACTAAAAAAGGCCCAAGAAAAGTTGAAGAACGTCAGCTTGCTCAAAGTTCCTTTCGCTTAAGTGAAACCCTATTTCGAAGCCCGGATATATAAAAGCAGTTTACGTCAAAAAGTAAGAAATATGGAGATTCTCAAACGGAATAAAACTTTATCAACACAGCTATACAGTTTCTTATATCATCGACGAATAAGTAGAAGATCAAACTATCTCTATACATTTTTTTTGTTTTATTTATTTATGTTTAATTTTATAATTTTTTTAATTTCATTATTTTTTTTATAATTTTTTTCATTTGATTATTTTTTATTTTTTTTTTTTTTAAATTTTATTATTTTATTATTTTTTATTATTTTTATTTATTTTTTTTTAATTTTTTTTTTTTTTATTATTTTAATATTTTTTTTAGTTTATTATTTTATTTTATTTTTTTATTGTAACTAAATTTTTTTTATTTTTTTTTTCACGTAATTTTTTAGATTTCTGTTATTTTTTTATTTTATTATTTTTTATTTTATTATTTTTTTATTTTAACTTAATTTTTTTTATTTGGTTTTTCCACTTAATTTTTTAGTTTTTTTCATATTTTTTTAAATTTTATAACTTTTTTTACTTCATTTATTTCCTTTTTGTTTAATTTCTTTTTAGATTTTATTTTTTGTTTTTATTTAATTTAGTTTTTTTTTTGTTATTAAATATTTTGTTCTAACTTATTTTTTATTTCTTTTAATACTTTTATTAATTTTTTTGTTTTCTATTTCATTTTTTTTTATTTTTTTATTTTTTGTTAATTTTGATTGGCAACCAAATTCTGAAAGTGGGTGTTTTTGAAATTTTTTTTTAAATAATAATGAACTTCTTTCTACATAGCCACTCTACTCAGCTACATTTGTAACTCACCAAACTTTCTATAATTTGTTTGAATTTTTTATTATTTTATTACTTCACTTAATACCAACAGCAAATTAAAATAAAAAAAACGTACACAATATAATCATACAAGAAATTAAAAGCAGTAAAATTAAAAACTGAAATATATAATTTAAAAAATACACTTTTAAGAAAATAAAACTATTTTTATGTATGTATGTATGCATGCATATATAAGTTTCCTAAACATTATTTACGCTTTTACTTTTATGTATTTTTTTTTGTGTTTAGTTTTTTTTCTGTTACAAGCTATGCAGCAAGCAATTTCGAGAAATACGCCTACCATTAAATACTATTTTATATAACTACAATTTATATATTTTTTTGTTTTACGACGCTGCGTGCTAACAGAATTACATACGTATGTGCTCTATAATAAATGTCGTAAGCTCTCCCGTTTTTTATCGTTGCCTTCTTCTGTAGTCTATTGTAAGTTAT
Organism: Campiglossa producta; assembly: GCA_964058755.1. Classification (NCBI taxonomy): domain Eukaryota; kingdom Metazoa; phylum Arthropoda; class Insecta; order Diptera; family Tephritidae; genus Campiglossa; species Campiglossa producta. The sequence continues at coordinate 43,800,856 of CAXKVI010000003.1, read as the reverse complement.
GTACTACAAATACAATTATGCAGCGTAAATATTAATGCAATCCAATTAAATTAAATTTTCGTCGTTTATAAGCTAAATTGTTTACTTTTTTTAACTTTTGTTTTTTACTGCTTGTTTAAGCTTTTTCTTATCAATAATTTATAGTACTGTTAATTTTTTATAATCTGTTTACAATTATAAGCGCTTTTCATAATATATTCTCATTTTTTTTTTTTTTTGCTTCTCAAACTCTAAAATTATCGAAGACTTATCGAAACAAAAAAGATCGTGGTAAGCTGAAGAGACAGAGAGGGGGAGGTAGGAAATTAACAGCTTTTTACGGCTTTCACATTCAAGTTCACAAACACAGCAGCATGCATTATGTGTAGGCGTTTGGCTGGTAGCAAAATTTGCAATACAAAAAAAGAGCTTTAACGTTCAAGCGCCAAAATGACATTTGCAGCAGTTGTCAATTTGTGTGCTCTCAAAGTCGATTCTCTCTTTGCTATGATAAGACCTGCAGCAGCATTTTTTGTCCAATTCATATCCAGCAGCATGACCAGCAGCATTGATCATGACCAGATGCATCTTTTAAACACAGCCTCACATTCTCGCTCTCTCTCCCTGCCTCTTTGCAACCTTAACCATAACCTTTGTTTTACTCTTCACGTTATAATTTCTTTACATTTCTATCGTATCGCGCACACACTTTCTGTTGCTGTTTCTCTATTTAGACGTCGTCATCAGTCGCTTAGTACGCCGCAGTACTCATTCTTGTTTTTCCTCAGCCTCGCTATTTGTTGACAAATTCAATGATGTCTCCACACTACCACTCGATTGACGCGTGTGGCGCGTTGAGCGCAATTCACGTCGTTTTTCTGGTGGCTGATCGTTTTGGGCATGATCACCACCGGTGCGTGGTCTTTTCAAACGGCTGGAAGAACGTCGTTGCTCTTCGTTTGCTGCCGAAGCCGCCGCGGCTGCTGCAGCAGCTGCAGCTGATGTCGAAGGTGTAGGTGTTGTGTTGTCACCATTGCCACCGCTGCCTTCATTGATATTATCATTAGCGCTACTATTGCTATTATCATTACCACCACCAGCAGCACCACTGGTGCTTACCATGCTTGCAGCCACCGCTGCTTCTAAATCTTCCACACTACCATGATGACTTGATGCAACACTGGGCGCTGTAGATGTTGGCGTATTTTGTTGTGGTTTCTTTAGTATTGGCTGTATTATTAGCTCATCTGCTTCTTCGTAGGGTGGTGGCAGCTTGGCTGCATCAGCAGCATTTGTTATGGTCAACGAGATGCGCGATTCACTGCGTTCGGAACGTTCGCTGCTTGAGCTGGCGCCGGAACTTATCGGTGGCGCGATTGTTATGGTGGTTTGCGATGGTAGATTGGCTGTGATGCCGGAGGAGTTTAATGGTGTTAGCGTGACTTTGTCGGCTTCGGGCATTTGTGCACCACCGCTCATGCCTAGATTACCGCCGCGTAAACTCTTCTCTATGCTTGTCATACCACCACCCAAATTCAGTGGCAGTCCGCTGGCTAACATAGCAGCTGATAGCTCGTCCTTAGCATTTGCTAATGCGGCGGCATGTTGATCGGCTGCGCGTGAACGTTTCGATTTGTGATGATCATCCATGTGAGAGTTTGATGTAGTGTTGGATAAACTGCTTGAGTTGCTCATGCTGGTGGCCATTGAGGTGGGTATTAGTGAGATGCCAGAACCAAGTCCCAATGTTTTTGTATAATATTCCATTTGTTGTTTGAAGGCATCCTTGGTCAAGGCATCCGGATCGAGCATGTTGGTGTTGCTACTGTTACCACCACCGCTGCCACCACTGCTGCCGCCGGCACCGCTTCGTTGGCGTTTCGAGGAACTCGAGGTGCTGCTGCTGCTGCCACCACCACCCATAGCTGATGCAAGGCTGGTAGGTGGCGCAGTTAAGCCTGCTAAACTTGCCAACGAACCAGGCGCTGTCAATGCTTGTGCCATATCGGCAATCATCGAAGGTGCAAAATCGCTTGGTAGTCCAAGTATTTGTGGTAATTGTGCAGCAAGTGCAGCAGCTGCAGCTTTCGAGGCATTTTTGCTCGCCGAAGCCGACGTTGCTGACACCGACGACGAAGTGGAGGCCGATTGGCTACCACCCGTTAGTGACGCAGGGAATTTACCTTGCGAGAACGCCTGCAATGTAGCTAAATCTGTGGGTAATTGACCGCGTGCTAAGCTTTCCATCCATTTTTGTTGCTCTTTGGCTGCTTGCTTCTCGGCTTGCGCCTGTTGTGCAGCGGCAATTGATGCAGCTGAATTGCTATTGGACGAACGTTTGTTGTCATTCGATGACGATTGTTGTGTTGGTGCTTGGAGTGGTGGTATACCTAACGAGCTCAATAAGCGCGTACTCTGTGCTAAATCCATACGGCTTAGCGATTCAAGTAAATGTGGATCAGTACCTGGCATGAGAAGACTGGATAATTGTGCCATTTCTGCGACTTGTGCAGCAGCGCGGCTTGCTGCTGATTGACGATTGCTGCCACGCGATGACTGTGAACTACTTGCACTAGTTTGTGGTTGGCCTGTGGCACCCATGCTCGCCATTGCATTCATTAGATTGGCTACAGACGCAGCTGATGCGGCCGCCGCAGATGCCGAAGATGTCGATGTACGCGAGTTGCTCGATTTCGATTGGCTCTGATGGGATTTTGATTGTGTTGTCGAGGAACTGCCGGCCGATGATGACACACCAGCACCACCGTTCAATAAATTGTATTGTTGTGCTAGCTGATCGTAAGCGGAGCCAAGTCCAGAAGAGCCCAATGAGTAAGGATTCAAGCCACCTAAGCCCATTGGTGGATAAAGTAATGATGGATTGGGAAACAGGTACGGGAAACAACCTGTTAATTGTGATGCAGCAGCTGCGGCGGCATTTGAATTTTTATTTGACGCGCCTCCGCCGCCAGCGTTACCACTATTACCCGTGTTGCCAGCGGTTAATGCCGCCAAACTCATAGCATTTTGTTGTTGTTGTGCATCATTTTTACTTTTCTTATTGGACGAACCACCAGATTGTGAACCCTTGCCGCCACTGGAGCCTGTATTACCACCACCAGCACCTGTATTTGTGCCACCCAAACCTGCTAGCGCCGAACCAGCAGCCATTAAAGCGGCCAATGTTTGCGGATCCATGGTAGCTAAATTGCCAAGACCACCCATACTAGCTAAGCTTGCAAACAAATTCATGCTATTCAAATTATTCAGTCCAGGTATATTGCCCATGCCAGGCATACCGGCAAATGGCATTGATAGTAGCGGATTCTTGGGATCGAATGCGCCAAGTGGATTTTTGGGATCGAATGCACCCAAACCAGGCAAACTGGCTAAGAGATTTGGATTTAAACCAGCCAATGATCCAAATTGCATAGCAGCATTTGCTTGATCGATAGCCGATTGCCGCGAAGACTTGCTCTTGGAAGACATGGTGGGCGAAGGCGCTGGAGATGAGTGTGCGGATGAAGATTGTTGTTGATGCTGTTGTTGTTGTTGTTGTTGTACATGCGCACTTGCCGATGAATTGCTTGAAGTCGACGAGGGACGGCCACCATGCGATGATTTACTTGTCGATGCATAATTACTACTATCCATGTTCAGAAGTTTTGGCGAGGGTATATTCATAGGATTTTGAATTTGTTCTAACCATTTTGGATCAACTTCGTAATTTGGGTTCTCAGTTAGCCTAAGGAAAAGAGAAAGAATTTTTTAAAATTTGGTATAAAAACAAGGAAGGTTAAGTTCGGCTGGAACCGAGCATTATATCTATAACACTATATCACAAAATCTTTTTTCTGGGTATGGGGCCAAACCAACATTTTTGAAGAGATTAAGACATATGTATGATAGCAAAAAATGGAATTCCAATTTTTTCGAAGTTAGCCTCCAAAACTTAGTTACGGGTTTTCGAAGTTCGTAGTTGGACCCTTTGTAGATTTTACTCGATTGGTCTACTTTTTTTTATTTGAAAGTGTATGTATGAAGAAACATTATGTATATATGTAGTTTCAAAATATACGGTTTTTAATTTAGCCCCTGTTTAGCACTTCTTACATACATTTTTCACTTTCGAACTTCGAAACCCCTAACTAAGAGAAGGTCAAATTCGAAAAACGGGGAACTCCATTTTTTAACTTATGTCTCAATCCCAAAAAGTTGGTATGGTCCCATCTGGCTGCTGTACAGTGTAATGGTATCCCACTTTAGGCAGGAATACAGCTTTTATGGCATAGAAAGTTGTGTTGAATAGACCACTATACATTTTTTTGTTCACGGACACTTGAAAGTGAAATAGAAATTATAAAAGCTATTTCACGCACAGTTCTTGGGCGTGGTAGCCTTGAACACTCCCTTTGCCAAAATTTTGCCACTGAATAATCTTCAGTTTATTTAAGTTTTCGAAAATATTCAAAGCATAAAAAATGGGTGTGGCTATAAAAATTTCAAAGACATATCTATTGTTGCCTTTATGTTAATGGTTACATCTATGTACTGAAAAATCACTTTATTCGAATTATTGACACATTCGATTCATGAAAAGTGGGCGTGCCTATGACTTCTATGGTTTATATTTCGAAGCTTCCTCCTCCACCAGAAGAAGGTACGATTGTTTCTTACGGAGACGATTGCACGATATTGGCAACTATGAGCTGTGCTCTAAAATAAATGGCTATCTCCCCGTCTAGTCGAGTTCTTCACCGCCCGAAGCTTGTCATTGTCGCCAACAAAGTCCTCGGCGACCTTATTCACGACGTGGACAGCGCAGGTTGGCATGGAATTAGAAATTTATGTAGGTGATCAAAAAATACCTACTGTCGCTCACCCAAAAATTTTAGGAGTGACTTTCGACACCATGCACACTTTCGCTGCCCATTCAGCGGCAATTGAACAAAATCCTTAAGGCACTAGCCGGCAGTACTTGGGGTAAAGACAAAGAAACGTTGTTGGTAACGTACAAGACAATTGGTCGGCCGATTCTGAACTATGCGCAGCCGATATGGTCGCCGGGGCTTACAGACGTTCATTGGAGTCAGCTGCAGGCCTGTCAAAACACCGCGCTCAGAACCGCTACGGGGTGCGGCCTTATGTCACCTATATCTCATATACACAATGAGGTGGAAATGCTTCCAGTTAGGGAGCATAATGAAATGCTAAACAAGCAGTACCTACTGAATTGCTGTAAACCACAACATCCCGGTAGACAACTGGTTGAACTCATTCCGCCTCCTAGGACCATTAGATCGCATTTACGTAAACATTTTGATGAGATCCGACACTATATAACAACGCCGTTTGATCTAGAGGTGCATAAGCATGCCTTGGGGCATATCCATACAACGTCAGTTTGCCATTACGCCGCGCTCTGTCGGCTAAACAATGTCTTACATGCCGCTACACCAGGCATTTCTGTAGAGGAGCGTCATCTTCCTCGAGAGACAAGGGTCGCTCTGGCTCAATTACGCTCAGGATATTGTAGCAGGTTAAACTCCTACATATCCAGACTGAACCCTGATGTGTCGAATGTATGTCCAGCATGCGGCTCGTCCCCCCACAATACCAATCACTTATTTTATTGCTCTTCTGAGCCCACTCTTCTAACACCCATCTCTCTGTGGTCCAACCCTCTTGAAACTGCTAGTTTCCTTGGACTCCCGTTAGAAGATATTGATGACAATTTAGGCTAAGGAAAAATACGCATTGGGCAGGGCTACACCTCGTTACAACAACAACATGGCAATTTTCTAAATAAACAACTTATTACTGCCTTAACAATTTTTTACTACCAATTTTTATCCTTATAGGTGTATTAGGTTAGGTTAGGTTCAAGTGGCTGCAGCAGAGGCACACCAGTCCCGGGACCCGGCCATATGGAAAATCCCTGAGTTGTTGGAATTGTCCACCTAGCAGAATCCCGGGACTGACGTTCCTAAACCGACACCGTTACTCTTCTTCGAACCATTTAGATGACTTGATGAAGGTCATCAGGTCCTTTATGTATAGCTCCGTGAACTGGCGTAGGCTAACCAGGAAGGGCACTCCCAAAAAGCGCATTCTCGTGCCACTTAAAGCCGGGCAGTTGCAGATGAGGTGCTCCACCGCCTCCTCCTCATCATCCTTGGAACTCCTACAGCATCGTCGGTAGGGCACACCTAGTCTTTCTGCGTGCCTACCAATAAGGCAGTGCCCAGTTAATACGCCTATTAATATGGAGATTTTTCTTCTCCTTAGGGCATATAATGTCTTGATCTTTTATGATCCTATTTCGGCCAGGTTTCTTTGGATATCCGGCAGCCTGGAGATTGCAGCCATCTTTCGTTAGCTTGGCGGAGTGTGTACTCTTTCAGCATTCAGAACCTGCTTGGTCGTACCCTGCCTCGCAAGTTCGTCTGCCCTACAATTTCCCTCAAAGTCCATATGCCCCGGGAACCATGTGAGGTTCACGCGGTTCTGTTGGGCCATTTCTTGTAGAGATCGACGACAGCTGAGCGTCAGTTCATAGTTGAATGAGTAAGAGCCCAGGGATTTCATAGCCGCTTGGCTGTCGCTGAAAATAAAAATATCCTATCCCATAGTGTATTGGCCTATCCAAGCCGCGGCGTCAATGATTGCTGAAACTTCAGCCTGGAAGACACTGCAGTGATCAGGTAGTAGTGAAGGAGAGCTCAAGGTTCAGATCCTTTGAATAAACCCCTCCTCCAACTCTGCCGTCTAACTTCGAGCAATCGGTATAAATGGAAGTGCCGCCATGAGTGGCGGGACTCCGATCGGTGCTCTCCCATTCTTCCCTGTGCTCAGCGGAAGAAAGCTATAGGATCCCAAAATACTGGCGTGTCCACATTGTTTGTATTTTCGAAAATATTCGATTCATAAAAAGTGGGCGTGGATATCAAAAGTTTTCTAAAAAAAATGTATTTTTCCTGCGTTGATGTCAATGATCCTCAAAGGTGTATTATGCACTAAATAATAACTTTAATTGTATTTTCAAAAAATTTCGGGCGTGGTACGCTTAGTTTTAATCTTTGTAGGGGCTTTGTCTACTTATTTAAAAAAAAAAAAAAAACTAATGGCGGCGATATACCAACAGGTTATCATAACCTCTAACGAGATTTTTAGCCGAGCTTCTCTTTCCAAATTGTGGTGTGTTGCTTTTGAGTTTTTCCTACAAGTTGGCGGCACCTACAGTTTTTTGCCGACTCCGAACGGCACTTGCAAAGCAAATTAATTTTTTGCTGAGAAGCTTCTCATGGCAGAAATACACCCGGAGAGTTTGTCAAACTACTGCCGAGGGGCGACCCCGTTTAGAAAAATTGTTTTTCTAAAATCATTTTTGATGTTACTTTTGTCTACTTATTAAATCACTTATTTTGTATTTTTGAAAATATACGATAAATTAATTTTATATGGCGATGGGATATGAGTGAAAGTTATCGTGTTCACAGACGGACAGACGAACATGACCTAATCAATTTCTCTTTTCCTTCTGAACATTTTGATGTTGTGTGCGCTGCACAACTAGGTATCAAAAAAAAAAAAAAAAAAAAAAAAAATACATTCAACTCACCATTGCATTAGTCGCTTCAATTGTGGTGCTTTGCTTCCAGAAATACGTTTGCCAGTTTGCTTGTTAACAACAGGCACGGGTTCTTCGCCTGTCAGTCCTTGTGCATTGGGCATGGCACCCTGCTGTTGTTGTTGCTGCTGTTGCTGCTGCTGCTGTTGATGTTGTGCATGCGACTGCGTAGCTTGTGCAGCGGCTTTATTCATTTGCGACATAGATGATGACTGATGAGATGAGCTGCTGCTTTGTTGCCGATTTGAGCGTCGACTACTCGAATTCGAACTGGTACTAGCCGCAGTATTGGTAAAGTCCATATTTAATTGGTCAGTGAGTGGCGTACTCATATCGGTTAGCCATTTATTAACCTTTAGGTCAGGCACATTATATTTAGCGCTATAAAAAATATGAGTAGAATATGCGATTTATTTGAGATTCATTAATATAATATCTTTCTCAGACTTACCTCATTTTCATGGCTTGTTCCATTTCAGCCAACATAGCTTCGTAAGCTTTACGTTGTGCCGGCGGCAGACATTGCATCATTTTTTGTTGTTGCTTTAGCAATGTTTGCGGATCAGAAGCCATTGTTTGTGCCACTATCGCATTAATATCTTTTGTTGACAAACCACTACCAAAGCCCATACTCTGATTAAGTTTTTGCATGGCTTGTGGATCGGTAGACATTGTTTGTGCCACAATTGCATTAATATCTTTTAAGGATAGACCACCAGTCATCATATTCAGGCTACTGCTGGATGTAGATGGTACGGCGGCTGGAGAGGGCATGGAAGAGTTGCCACCTGATTTAGACTCTATAATTTTTTGAAAAGAGAAACAAGTAAACAAGTTATTTTCTGTTCCCATTTATATGTATTCAATCAAGACTAAAAAATAGGCTCAGAGACTCAAACTCACTTCCAGGCACTGTCGTAACAGTGATAGTAAATGGTTTTTGATTTTGTTGTTGCTGATTTGAGACCGAGGTGGGCAGATTAGCTGGCGTCACGGATACACTCGGTGGAATTTGTGGTTTCTTTGATGATGGCAGCGATGGATCTGGGAACGTTTTTTGTTCCTTTGCCGCAGATAGACCTAATACGATTTCATCGAGCTTCTTGCGTTTTTTCTCTTTACCAATGACGGGCTCTTCGATTGTCTACAAGGAAGAAAGTAATGCAGGTTTTGTTAGTAAGCTTCTAGTGTTAAGTTAGTATAAGCGTTAACTTACGCAATTATTTTTCTTCATTAATTTGTTAAGCGTATCATCAAGTTTGCCCTTGCCACCCATGGATGGGAATGCAGAGCTTAATGAAGCTTGTAGATGCGATGTAGTCGACTTCTTTGAGGGCATTGAGAAATCTTGCACTTCACTCAAATCAATCGCCCCGGATGTGTTCGCTGATGCAGACTTAAGCATATCAGTCATATTCATGCGAGGCAAGCTATTTTGGAAGGGGAAAAAATTGAATAAATTTGTTAGAAATACGTAATAAAAGTGGAAACATTTTATTTTTACGGTTCTTGAAGCAATAGGTCACATAAATTTGACCAAGCTATTACAAGGTACAGCAGCCGCCTAGGTTTGGGATCTAGTCAGATTTTTTTTAAAAGAGACTGAGATATAATTAAAAAAACTAATTACCCCGATTTTCGAAGTTAGCCTCCAAAGTTTAGTTATGGGCTTTCGAAGTTAGACACTTTTAATTTTGCTTTTCCAATTGCTGTATTTAAAAAATTAAAAAAGGAAAATGTGGGCGTTGTTGTTGTTAACAATGCATTGCCCTGTCTAGAGTGTATGATCATTCCGAAGATCTTCATCAAGCTCTTCTAAGGGGAGTCCAAGGAAACGTGCAGTTTCAACAGGGTTTGTCCAGAGGGACAGAGGGGTTAGAAGAGTAGCTTCAGATGAACAATTGAAGAGATGTAGAGTATCATGGGGGGTCCTACCACATGCAGGGCATGTATTTAAGATTGTATCATTAAGTCTGGATAAGTAGGAGTTTAACCTTACACTATATCCAGACCTAAGCTGTGCCAAGGTGAGTCTTGTCTCCCTTGGTAAGGTGCGTTCTTCTTCAGCAATATCCGGTGGAGGACTGTTCAGAACGGGATTCACAGGTAGAGATCCGACAAAAGTGTCTACCGACTCGGTGTGGATGTCGGTTAGAGCCCGCTTATGATTCTGCAGATCAAACGGCAAGGTAATATGATGCCGGATCTCATCATAATGCTTACGGAGATGTTTCCATATGTCTCTCGGGGGCGGATCTATGTCCAAAAGATGACGGTTTGGATGTGCTGGCTTGTGGCAGTTCAGAAGGAATTGCCTGCTCAGCATTTCCGCATGCTCTTTTACATTGAGCAGTTTTGCCTCCTGATGGAGGTGAGACTCGGAAGACATGAGGAGACATCCCGTAGCAGTTCTGATGGCAGTATTTTGGCAGACTTGTAACTTCGTCCAGTTGGTGTTATGTACATTAGGCGACCATATGGGCGCAGCATAGTCAAAGACTGGTCGGCCAATGGCCTTATATGTAGTCAGCAACGTTTATTTGTCTTTTCCCCAAGTACTGCCGGCAAGTGACTTGAGGATCTTGTTGCGACCACGTACCTTTGAGACCATTGCAGACACATGACCAGCAAATGAGAAAGTATTATCCAGTGTCATCCCTAATAACTTTGGGTGGCTGACAGTTGGTAGCTTAGTGCCATCAACGAAAATGTCTAATTCATTTCTCACCTGTTGCGTCCATGTCGTAAAAAGCGTCGCCGTTGATTTTGTCGGAGATATTGTCAGATCTCGCTCAGTGAAAAACCTGGAAAGGTCGCAGAGGTAACCATTGATTCTCGTTCAGAGTTCATCAGTATAGGGGCCCTTCCCCGTCGCCATTATTGTACAGTCGTCGGCATATGAAACGACGGAGGCGCCCTCTGGTCGTGGGGGCATCTTCGATAGATAGAAATTAAACAGTGTCGGGGATAGGACACCACCCTGTGGCACCCCCTGTCTAATACGTCTAGGTTTTGATGTTGCGTTTCTAAAGTTAACCGACGCCTGCCGTCCATTCAAATAATTAGCGGTCCATCTCTTTAAACCATCAGGTATCTGTGTCTCAAACAGATCTTGTATGAGAGTGGCATGGTTGACTGTGTCAAAAGCTTTCGACAGGTCAAGTGCCACTAACACAGTCCTGTGATTTGGTTGGTTTTGATTTAGGCCGCTATTTATTTGAGTTGTAATGGCATTGAGTGCGGTGGTGGTGCTGTGCAGCTTACGGAACCCATGTTGATGACTAGCCAGGTGCAGATTTGCAGTATAATACGGGAGCAAAATGGACTCTAGCGTCTTCACTACCGGTGACAAAAGTGATATAGGACGATATGAATCGCCTATGTTTGCCGGTTTTCTAGGTTTTAGTAATGGAACCACTCTCGCCTTTTTCCATATTTCAGGAATGACGAAAGTGTTCAGTGAAAGACTGAATAGAGCCGCTAAGTATTTGTGTCCCTCCTGGCCTAGATGTTTCAGCATCTTCATGGCAATGCCGTCGGGCCGATGGATTTTGAGGGCTTAGCCTGTCTGATGGCTTCCTTGACCTCTGAGGCAGTGATGACAATGGGCGTATTTTGGTTTTTATATTTACGCGCCTGTCCCATGGTTCTACGTTTAGCTCTATCGGGCAGAGAATGTAGTACAAAGTGTCTACAGAAGGAGTTCGCACATCCCCTAGGGTCCTTCTTCACCCTGTCACCGAAAGTAATATCTACTTTATCCTTGTGTTGCGTTGGATTAGATAGAGCTTTGACCGTAGTCCATAAATTGCCAACACCATCAGAGAGGTTGCATTGCTCTAGGTGTTGTTTCCATTTGGCCAGTTTATGTTTATCGACCAACCTACGAATTTCCGCGTTGAGATCCTTTATACGGGGGTCTGCGGGATTGAGACTTCGCACTTCATTCAGTTACCCGGTACTCTCGTAGGGGCGTCTCCGTTCTATGTACAGAAAGCCGTATCATCTATTTGTTCTGCAAGTACATGCCCCCTATTGTCTGCTGGCAAGTTTGAGTGCCACATGTCGTGGTGCGCATTGACGTAGAAACAGAGAGAGACTGGTGCTCGGAGTTGCTCATGTCTAAACTGCTCCTGTGGGAGCGAGAGTGTTGAGCTGCTGCGCGTGATGTTGACGCCATAAGACACGAGCAACAGTCTGGAGTTTGTGTGGCGGGTATAGCAGAAGTTCTGCTAGTCGTTAAGACATTATTATTATTACTATTAGTATTGCTACTAGAAAGTAGCGGTAGGGGTGCGCTTGAACGGCGCTTACCGCGGGACGCCCGAGGGCGCAAACAACAAGGGGCCACGAAAGTACTAAAGAAAGTACGGGGTCTGTGGATGTTAAGGTTAAGCCCTGAACATCCAGATTTATGGAGCCATCTCTTACACGAGAAGCATTGCACAGAATGCGACCGTTTAATATATATTTTTTTGCAACAGACACTGCATATCCATTCTTTTGGTCCGGGGTTCGGCTCAACGCCCGCCCGTAACAAAAGAATATCTTGCAGCCCTGCTGCAAGGGGGGAGGATGATAGTTTCGGAATGGGACAAAACATACTAAACAGGGTTACATTGAAAGTGACAGTCCTTGGCCGAGGTAAAACCCCGGGTGGTTCCACTGCGCAGAGATCCATGGCGATGTCCTGGGTTTTCTGCTCTGAGAAGTGACTGTACATAGGGAAGCAAAATGTGGGCGTGACCTGCTTTACTTCCTTGTATCCACTTTTTGTTTTAAAAGTTGTCAAAGGCGTCACAAGTTAGATCTTCGAAAAAATTCAAAACCGTATGTTTAAATGTTTCAACTGATTTCGAAAAACTTCATGTCGTTGTAGAAACAAGTATACCCATCCAACAAGAAAGTCAAGCAGACCACGCCCACATTTTTCCTTTTTTAATTTTTTGAATACAGCAATTGGAAAAGCAAGATAAAAATGGTCTAATTTCGAACTTCGAAAGCCCATAGCTAAATTTTGGTGACTAACTTCGAAAAACGGGGTACGTAGATTTTTTATGGGTCTCAATCTCTTCAAAAAGTTGGTTAGATCCTATACCCCAAAAAAAAGTTGATTTTGCTGTACAGTGTTATTGAATATTCATTATTATCGCAAACGGCTCAAAAGATTAGGATGAAATATAGTACTAAATTTTACTTAGGTCTTGCCCCTCTAAGATTTTTTTACAAGGTTGCCACTTATTCGTTTTTTTTTATTAAGTAAAACTAATTTCCGATTTCGATTTTCAAATAAAAACACGAACAAAAAAAATTTTCTACAGGTCTGAATTTGTATAACTTTTTTCGGATCTCGTAAATTTTTTTCGATTGCTTCATTTAACCATAGTCATATTTCCTATTCAGAATTTTGAAACCTATGCCAAAACGTGTCTTTTGTAACCTTGCTCAACAATCTTCGATGAAAATTTTTCAGGGCACCTTTACTAAAAGAAGTAAGACACTAAACAAAAATCAAAAAAGGTTGGAACCGGTTCTGGCCTTTGAAACGGCTTCGTTCGTTTTCAGATAAAAATAACGGTTACGGTTTCGATTTTGTAAAATCAATCGGTTTTAATCGGTTACAGTTTCGGTTTCAGATACTTGTATATCCCGTACGTACTATCTCGAGAACAACTTGCACGATTTGAATAAAATTTGGCATAGATATAATGTGTCAGTTTCAGACTTTCTATAAGATATGCCAATATGGGCATCAAATGAAAGTTGCAACTGTACATTGATAAAGTACTGCACTTACCTTGAAGACAAATCCATTGGCGAACCCATCGCCGCTTGTGGCGTTTTTAATGGCGGTACGGCAGGTTTGCTAAACTGTCCAGATGATTGGCGCGACAGCGAAGCGTGCTGGTGTGCAGGCGGGGGTTGCATCGAAATATTTGCAGGTGCAGGACTTGCCGGTGCATTTGGCGATACAGCTGACGCGCTGCGACGTCCTGACGGTTGTGACGTTGTAACAGGAGCGGCTAATGGTTCCATATTTGCAATCTCAGTTTCCCAATCTTTTTGGCCCACTATAGATACAAAAAGAAAAAAAAAAATGAAATAAAATAATAAAATAAGCAAACAGTTATTGCTTATGTATGTATAAACTACTCACAATTTTGTGAACTGTTCAGCAAGGCATGTAATTTTGCACGCTCAGTTTCAACATCGATCGCTATATGACGCTTGCGTTTTTTGCCTGTACTTTGGGTGCTAGTTGGTAGAGGTGATGGTGCGCCGGCGCTTGGTATATTGGCTGGCGTTGGCGTTACTGCTGTTGTGGTGCCCAACGCAGCCGCGGCAGCCGCTGTAGCTGGTGTCATAGTCATGCCTGGCAATAGCGCTGAAAGCGTATTTGGCGAAAGTGCATTCGGATTACCGCCGGCGGCAGCTGCAGCAACTGCCGCAGCGACAGCAGCATTTATGCTGTTTGCATCTATTCCTGGCGGTGCACCCATATTGGTTACAATACCTTTGCCACCAGAACCATTCATAGCGGCTATCTGTGTGAGCGTAGTGGGCGGTAGCAAGCTTAAACCACCAAGCTGTGCGCCAACCGAGGGCGGTGTTGCCACGGGTAGTGGTGGTTGTGGTGATGGTGGTGGTGGTGTAGAAACAGCACCTGCACCAGCAGTCACTTGTTGCATTTGTGAAGTTTGTAGCTGTTTTGTTGCGCCCTGTTCGGTAGTAATGGTGATGACATCGGGTGTGACGGATGGACGTTCAACATTTTTAAGATGCGGTATAGCCTCATGCAAGCAAATATTCAAATCAATACCCTTACAGCCAGCATATGCGGTATAATTTCTATTGACGGGCCATTTACCAGTCTCCACACAGATGACGATATGTGATATTCTGCGTTCGAGCGCAAAATCTTTAAACCAACGTATCATGCACATTTCTAATTTGGGCTTATCCTGCAGCCTTTGTTTTGCTGTCGCCGGTTGTATGACTTCTAAATCAGGAAAACGTGCCTTCAATTCAGCAGCTTGCTTCTTGCACTCCTCTTCCACCGCTTTTTCTTTTTCCTTCATCACCTCGTCATCGTCGGGATCGGCGGTGTCTGTGACGCCTGCAGCCAAATCGAGTATTTCTTCTTCGGCAGCGGATTTAGTGGATTTTGGTCGGCCCTCGGTATTTACAGTTGCCTTTTCTTCTTCAGTTCTTGTGTCTGAACTTGAATTTTTAACGAGCTCTTCCTCGCCTTCCTTCTTCTCACTTTCGCTTCTTTTGTTTGACAACTTTTCAGTTTCGTCTGTTTCATCTGCTTTGCTTAAATCCACTGTATTGTCTTTAGCTTCTGGCACTTTATTTGTGCTTTCGGCTGTGCTTTCAGCGCCGCTCAACTCAACGTCGTCTTCTTCACACTTTTCGCTTTCGACAGTTTTGGCGCTGGCTTCAGCATCTTTTTGATTTTCGTCAGCTTCATCACACTCCATCTTCTCATTTTCTTCTTCGCCACCTTTCGTAACTTTTTCGCCAGCTTTTGCTGAGTCCGCCTCGGTGTCTGTTCCATCTACATTGGATTTCTCCTTGCCCTCACTCTCATCACTGTCTAACTCTTGAATTTCTGCGGGAGCCTCTTTCTTCAGTGCTAAGTCAGCGCTAGAGCTACGATTTTCCTCTGCACCTTTATGCACACCTTCAGTCTTTTGTTCGTCCGTGATCGTCTTACCAGCTGGCGCATCTGTTTCCGTTTTAGCTGCTACACCACTTAACAATTTAGCACTATCTGAAAACTTCTCGGTTTTGATTTCCGCTTTAAAAGGCGTAAATTGTTCCTTTTTGATGAGACTGTCTTTCGTGAGTAGTTCGTCGTCCAAATCAATAATTTCACCTTTCACAATCGGCGTTGCAGCTGCTGCTCCTTGAGATAAGCGTTCAGCATTAAACGACTCCAATTTGATAGTGCGTTGAATTTGTGCTTCCAGTTCGCGTATGAAACGTTTCTCTGATTCGACGAAACTAAAGTTTGGATCATTGAAAATGAAAGTTTCCGAGCGATAGAGCCCGTGTTTTAGTACAGCCGTAATCAGCTCTTTGTCATGTCTTCCCGGCTCCCACCAATCGGGTGTGTCTGCATTCATCAGACACAATTTGAGACGCTCTTCCAATTGTGGATGTCGTGCTACTTCGCGTAGTTTCGACAATAACTCCAAACGTTCTAATATAAGTTTGGCGTGATCTTCGCTAATTTCTTCTATGACACCTTCGAGTCCACGTTCGCTTTCGCTGAGCTTAACGCCAGCCTTACGCTTACACATGGCTACGAATACTTTGTAATAGTCGCTTAAAGTTTCATCGCTTTTGCGTTCTAAATGTGCCATTTGTTTGAATTTGGTCCACTCGGGTGCTAGACCGAGACCCATTGCGGTCGGTGGTTGCAAATCGACGCCATAGCCGGTGAGTACACGCAAAAATTCATATTCTTCACGACGATTCCATTTTTTGGGTATTTGCTGGAGTCGTTGACTTTCACGTTCCTTTGCTACCAACTCCATTTTACCTTGCCGTTCCATTTTCTGTAAAATTTTCAAAAGCAGAGCAAAAAAACTTTAGACGTTGTATGTCAACAAATATCAATTCTAAGTTTAAATGGTTGATTTATTCTAAGTATAACAGTTAAATTAGGTGAGTGTTTAATTGTGTATGTAGGTAAGTGTTGCGGGTGGGTGTGTGCGGATGTGTTTATTAAATAAGCGAAAATGATTGTGTAGGTTAGATAGATAAATTAAGAACGATTTGAAACGAATATTATTTATTATGTAAAGCATATTATGTAGTAAATACCGGCACCAAATACTTTTTTTTTAAATCTCCAAAAGATTGTATTTTTAGTTCAAGATAGGGTCATGCAGAAACAAAACAAATTACCAGAAAATAATTTTACAAAAATATAAATAATGCCCCTTATTATAAGCTAAATTCGATCTTCGAATTTTCATTCAAAAAAAAAAGTATCAATTCACATCAACATCTGAAGAGGTGAGACGCCTTTCAGTCCAATAAACCCATGTAATGCGATTCACTACTTGAAAAATTTGTGTTGTAAGTTTTGTTTTATTAGGATTGTTTATTGGGCTGCTCTAGCTTACGCCAGATTGAGATATTTCACAAAATTGTGTTTAACGAACACTTTTCTTGCTCTAGGTTGCTCTATCTTTTGTTTCATGAGTACGCTCAAAACAAAACTAGAGTAATCCAGATCACAAATTTCTGCTCTAGCTTTTTTTATGGAGTAAGTTAGTGCAGAGAAGCAATTGTCAGTCAGAAAAAAATAAATTTTTGAAAACTTCAAAAAAATTAGCTTGCAAGAAAATCAATCGTCGTCAAAGAACGAAAAATTATTTAATTTTGCGTACGTGACCCTGCCAATATAAATTGTGCTAGAGCTGGTGGTGAATATGTTGCGGAATCTACTGGCGTTTTCACCACCATCGATAAGGCATCCCCACATTCGAGGGGCGGTGTCAATAAAGCTATTTTCTCAGCACCATCCGCTGATGCGCCCATGTTCGTTTGCGGTGTCAATTTTGATGTTTACAAACCCGATATGAAGGTCGTTTCGAATGGCTCTTGCACAACCAATTCCCTGGCACCATTGACTAAAGTTACCAATGATAATTTCGAAATTGCTGAAGATTTGATGACCACCGTACATGCTTCAACACCTCACCTCCAGCTCTGCCAGTACCTGATTTAAAATAATTCCACCCAGTCGAGAAAAAATCGGTGTCTAACGAAAATTTCGAAAATCAACTTTTCGATATTCGATAAACCATGACTCAATAAACCGATAACCGGTACACACTCTCTCTTACCGGGGTAAGTGAGTGTGGTCTCCGATCGAATCATTCCAAAGGTTTACGAGCAAAAAACAAATCGAGTCGAAATTCTAAATGTTTTGACTTAAATCATCTGATAGCTACTTAAAAGCTTTTAGTTTCTATCACAACTTCCGTATTAGTATTTCAAATTCACAGAGTTCTTTTTCAAGTTTCCTCATACACCTTTTTGCTCCACGTATTTGTCGTATTGGCATATTTTTGAGCGCAATTAAGAAGCTTTTTTTCAGTTTCTAAAAGTTACTTGAACTTGGAGCTTTCAATGAAAGAGGAGCTTTTAAAAAAAGCTTTTCATTATGATTTCTTTTTAGCAGTCTAGTTCCTTTTCGAATACAGAGTTTTAATTCAACTAGTATCGTATTTAAATTGAGGAAAATGTTAGTTATGTTAAGGAAGCCATATCTTTGGAGCCAAATAAGGGAAATGTACCTTGAAATAAGGAAACTATTTTTTGAGTGTAGAGAGCGGCAACAAACCACACAATGCTGCCCAAGTTCCTGTATTGTCATACACAGCCAGAAAATCATTAAAAACATAGGTTCGCCGTCAGCTCGAAGCAAAAATCGAGTATATCACCAGCCAAATAGTATTTTAATTGTAGTTCCGATCACTTAAGGGAAAAGAAAAAGTTCAAGTTGCAAAGTAAAAAGTAGGGAAAGAAGTAGAAGAAGTTTAATTGGGACGGATATTTGTAATGAGAGATCAACAAGGGGAATAGTACATATTTTTCGCAGAATAATGTCTGGCGTGGAGGTTTGGAAAAGGGGTCTAAATAATAGTTCTGTATGGGATTAGGGTGAAGTTACCTCTGGAGAGAGTGGTAGAGAAAGAGAAAGAAGTAAGATCAGCAATTGTTTCCTTCCTTAACAGAAACAGTAGATACTTATTCTTATTATAGGTAGGTAGGTAGAAGTGGCTGCCGCAAAGGCACACCTAGGCCAGTAATAAAAGGCCCGTTGTGATACCACCAAACACTAGGAAAGTCTGTTCCGGGGCCCGGCCATATGGAAAATCCCAGTGCTGTCGGGACTCTCCATATAGCCGAAACCCGGGACTGACACTCCTTATTATAACTTTCATAAGAAACAATCTTATATTGATTTATGTTCGCAGCCGTCTTGTGGTAGCAGTTCGATTTACTCTACACCTATAGGCACTTACATATGCCAGTATAACTTATGAAGAAACACCATTTGAATTGAAATTGGCTGAATAAAAACCATTTCCATACCTAAATACACACAGACGTCTTCTTGAACACATGTATTCGTCGGTGCTATTCACTCTGAACACATTATAAAGAAAATATTTAAAAAAAAAAAAAAAAAGCGCACAACAAACGTTAGTCGGAGACTGAATCTACCAAATATACATACGAAATTACATATGCACCCACAAACATAAGCATACTAGTAGTTAGATGAGAGTCAACCATGGAAAACGCGCCCGCTTTTACTCAACTACCCAACTATCCAGTTTAGATATAAAATAAAAATCAGACAGGCAGTGAGAGAGCGCGCATTAGCCAGCCAAGTCACAGCCCAGCCAAAGTAGTCAATCAACCTCCCCCATTAATGAGAATATTTCGCAAAATCGTTAGGTTGAGTCGAGTTGAGTATAGAGTAAGTATCTTAAAAACAACCATTGACACAAAGTGTAAGAACAACACGAGCATCGGAGTCACCGACCAAAAAACAACAACAACAATAATACACCGGCCGTGCGGGCGCAATTATACCTACCTACCGATGCCGTTACCAACTGAGTATATCGAGACGTCACAAAACCAAGTGACAGTAGCAAGAAAGGAGGAAATTCGAATTACAAACGAAAAACAACAAAAAAGTGAACAGAAATGAAATGAAATAGAACAAAATACAATGTATGTAAATGTATAAGATATACTAAATATTTAGGTACGTGGTGCATGCGAATGAAGGTATTATAATGATGGTGAGCGAAAACGAATAGAATATCATACATTGGTTAAATGTGAGCAGCAAACAGCAGCACACGTATGAAAATGGTGATGTACAAAAATAATAAATAAAAAATAAAAACCATTTTACACCCTTAATTTCTTTGTTGTAGGTACATATGTAGTTAAATATTCCGGCACAACAGTGGGCGCTTGTGTGTCCTTATAATAAAAATATAAATATGTATGTATACAAATGTATGATGTGAAGCGAGTTGCATATGAAGATACATAGACGAGGGCGACCTTCTTAGTAGGTACTCGATCTGACAAACTATGTGAAGTTATCCATATGTAGCTATTTTTGTCGAAATTCGTATTTCATATTTTTTCGAAATTCGAACTAAAAATTTGTCATAATTTTTTTACAGTTCATAAATTTCAATGCTAATTGGGTATCAAGGGTCACAACGATTAAACAAAAATACGTATTTAATTTTTTTTTTTTTTCAAAATTCAAATTATTTTCGATGTTATAGCTGACAAAAAATTTAATCTAAAACATTCGAAGCTCATGACTCTAGCATGACTCAAGAATACCAAAAAGAGTTTGAAATTTTGATGAATGACGGCAAGTCAACACGTACACAGATGACTCGCGAGTCAGACGCACTGTGTATAGACCCTATACAAATTTCTGAAGTGAGCCACTTTGTTTCCTGAAACTTTTTTGTTTATTTCACAACAACAAAAGAAATACGTATGTACGATTTGGGTCAGTTTTATAGTTATAGCTCAATAAAAATTTATGAAGTGAGCCTCCTAAAATGTGTTCAAAAGTAAAGTATTTTAATGAAATTGTTTCGTATAGCTCACAAAGAAACGTATTTCACAATTTTTCGAGGAGAAAATTATTTTTAAACTTAAAAAGTCTCTTTTAAGTCTAAAGTTTCTAAAGCCTTTCAATTGACTAGTCGCGACAAAATAAGCAAAAACTAGTGAGCCCCGAAAATAGATACACACAGCTGGCCAACATACATATGTATATCTTTTTAAATAAGTTAAAGTAATTTTTTCGTTGTGACTATATAAACAAGTTTTAAAAAGAAACCTAGAAAATTAGTAAAAGGACTTAAAATTATTCGTATACATAGTTCGAATATTTGAAGCTTCGGGGTTTGACTTTTTTTTACTGAAATCGAATGTTCTATTCAAGGACTGAAAGCGAAACCGTAACCTTAACCGATTAAAATCGATTCATTTTTCAAAACCGAATGTTCTATTTGTTCATTTCTGTCCAAATATGCAGACACAGGCATATTTGTTTGCATGAAATTCAAGAACAAGCAAAAGTGCGGAGTAACGATTGCGTCATATTTTGCTCGCGGCCGTCAGTAAGTGTGCCGTCGCTGGCGTCAGCATTTGCACGTGATCTGAACACGCAGCCCTCTGACCCCCTGTGACCCCGCAAGTTACAGGACCTGAACAACTCGGCAACTCCGCCAGTCTGTAATCCCGAACACGCAACGACTTGAGCGACTACGTCAGCAACTTCTGACCCACCCTCAATCTTGCCAATTCAGTTAGCCAGCATCGGAATCAATTTCGATATGGCTCCAACCAATGAAGAAACAATGGAGACATTGACAGCCTCCCAAAGTACAACTGGAGAGCTGATAGAGACCATAATCCGTAACTTCAAAAAGGATTCAGCAGCGAGGAAAACGCCTGTATATTACAAAAAGCGCCTCGAACGCTTAGACATAGCGTGGGCCGAATTTGAGGTAACGGACAATAAAATCCGTTGCCTCGCAGATATGGATCCCAGCCACCAATATTTCACCACCGGATACTACAAAAAAATATCCGAGTTGACGTCAAAGTACAAGGAAATAATGGAGTCCGGCATGACGGAACCTCTCAAAACCCAAACACCGGACGAGCAAACGAAAGGTCTTCCCGGATGTACCTACGCTCCCTCTCGGAAACCAGAATTGTCTTCAGCCATTAGAAGACAAAACGTGATGATAGCATCACTAAAACGGCTCCTCGAAATGGACCCTACAGCGGCAAACATGAAGCTAAAAGAGAAACTTTGGGAGCAAATACAAGAGCTCCACTTCTCGATCGGGGAAGACAGCATAGATCCTGTAAGAGATGGGTATGACATGGAGTCATACACGACTGTCGAAGCATCGGTTTATAGCGGTCAAACGGTATAAACGGTCAAAAATAAAACGATTCAGCTTCCAAAAATAACAATCCCCAAATTTAATGGGGAATACTTAAAATGGATAGCATTCTTTGACCTCTTCTCCCAATTGGTAGACAAACAAGAGATCCCCACAGTTCAAAAAATGTGGTATTTAAAGTCAAACCTAAATGGGGAAGCCGAACAACTAATAAGCCACCTATCAGCCACTGCCGAAAATTACGAAACAGCCTGGAAGCTGCTACAAAATAGATATAACAATAAACGTGTTCTTGTTGCATCCATTATGAACCAATTACTGCAGCAACCAACAATTACAGCAACGTCCACATCAATAAAAAGGTTGCATGATGTAACAAAAGAATGCTTGCATGCATTAGTAAACATGGGCATCCCTACAAACACTTGGGACCCCATCTTAATACACTTGCTCACAAAAAAATTGGATCGGGGTACGCACATACTATACGAACGGTCAATAGTAAACCCGAAGGAAGTTCAAGGACTGAACAATTTCCTGGACTTTCTTGAAGCCCGCTTTCAATCAATGGAAGCAATGGGACAGAAGGAAAAGTTCGTGTCAAAAACATGTGCGGCCGCCTCCGAACCAAAGGAAACCTCCTGCTCGCTCTGCCACAATGGAAGCCACCTTTTGTTTCGGTGCCAAGAATTTCAAACAATGACACCAAATGAACGGCTCAATTACGTCCAAAGACAAAAACTATGCGTAAACTGCATGAGACCCGGGCACTCCTCTAAGACTTGCAAGTCAAGAGGATGCATGAAATGCAACAAGAAACATAATTCACTTTTGCACCTGGAAACGAGCAGAAACTCATCAAGGCCAAGCCTGAGTCACGAAGGTGAGCCCAAAATCGGGAGGACATCAGCAGCATCAGCGGAAGTAACCAGAAAAAGGACGCCAGAAGCTGCCTCAGCGGCATCCACCTCATCACGAAGTTCTGAAGCAGATTCACTCACCGCGACGGACAAAGGTGGACAAAGGCCATACGTCCTATTGAGCACAGCAGTAGTTATAATCAAAACAGACGCCACAGAAGTTGAATGCCGCGCGTTATTAGACTCAGGGTCACAGGTAAACTTCATAACAGAACGTCTGGTAAAACGGCTCAGGTTACCACTGAAAACCTCACATGTCAATATCACCGGGATCGGGACAACTAACACAAAAACACAACATAGAGTGAACGTTGCCTTACATTCTCGAAACACAAGCTTCACAGCACGCATTGAAGCACTCGTCCTTCCTCGCATCATCTCGCCTCAACCATCGCAATTCATTAATACTGAAAAATGGTCACTACCAAGGAATCTCCAGTTAGCGGATCCAAACTTCAATCGCCCTGACAAAATAGATCTACTTTTGGGAGCTGAGCACTATCACCAGCTTCTCACCATTGGGCAGATCAAGCTAGCCCCGCATCTACCAATAATGCAAAATACTGCACTCGGGTGGATTGTGTCTGGCAGACTCAACGAAGTAAGCCCAAAAGATGCATCCTGTGGAATGTGCTTGGCGGACGAATCCCTAGAAACCTCTACCTCGAAACTCTGGGAACTAGAAGAGGTAAAAGACAACAAGAAGTCATTATCTATGGACGAGGAAAAGTGTGAGGAGCACTTTGCCAGACACACCTCAAGGAATAAGGAAAATCGGTTCACAGTAAAAATACCATTCCATCAGGACCCCATGGTTCTGGGGGACTCGCACTCAATAGCGCTCAACAGGTTCCTATCATTGGAACGTCGACTTCAGAAAAATCCCCAAGTGAGGACAGAGTACGTCAAGTTCATGGACGAATATGAAGCCCTGGGGCACATGACGAAAATATCAACAGATACGATTACTACACCGAACTATTTCATACCTCATCACTGTATACTGAGACCAGAGAGCACAACCACAAAACTTCGCGTGGTATTTGACGCATCTGCGAAAACATCGACCGGTCATTCCCTAAATGATATTATGTACACAGGACCAAAGGTACAAAGCGATCTGTTTTCAATATTGCTGCGTTTTAGAATGCCAAGGTTCGTGTTCACCACTGATGTCGAAAAAATGTACCGTCAAATCTTAATAGCACCAGAAGATCGGCCATTTCAACTAATAATTTGGCGAAAGGATGCCAACATGCCAATAACGTATTATCAGCTAAACACGGTCACATATGGAACTAGGTCAGCACCATATCTAGCCACGAAATGTCTGCAACAAATTGCCACCGAAAATGTTTCTCGATATGCGCTAGCCTCTCAATTCCTAAACGAAAGCTTTTATGTTGACGACGGCTTAGGCGGAGCAGACAACCTATCCACAGCAATGCTCATACAAGAACAACTAATAAAGATCATGAAGGAAAACGGCTTCAATCTACGAAAATGGAGCGCCAACCACCCTCAACTGCTCCAAAATATAGCAGAAGGAGATCAAGAGGTTAATCTGGACTTGGAAAACACAAGGGCTGCAGCCGTCAAAACATTGGGGCTCACATGGCTCCCAAAACCGGACCTGTTATCTGTCAAGGTCAACATAGAAGAAGTAAAGAGGATAACAAAACGCTCGGTCACGTCAGACCTAGCAAGGCTCTTCGACCCATTAGGAATACTGTCTCCTATTGTAGTAACGGCCAAAATACTCATACAAGAGCTATGGGAGCTAAAATTAGATTGGGATCAGGCACTTCCAGCAGAGCTACATACAAGATGGCTCACGTTCAGGTCAGATCTTGAAGAGTTAAAAACACTTCAGATCTCAAGGCACATTTTTAAGGGAAGACTCCCGGAAACCATGCAACTACACATTTTCTCGGATGCATCAGAGAAGGCCTATGGAGCCGCGGCCTATATTCGCGCCACGCTGAAAGAAGGCACCGTCATGACAAGGTTATTATGTGCAAAGTCAAGGGTAGCTCCATTGAAAAAACAAACAATACCCCGCTTGGAGTTATGTGCTGCTGCATTAGGGGCCCAGTTGGCAGAAAGAATAGCAGCAGACATTCAATTTAAGGGTGCCATATATTTCTGGACCGATTCCGAGATAGTGTTGGCTTGGGTAAACTCAGACGCAGCACACACCACATTCATCGCCAATCGCATTGCAACAATCAAAGAAACAACTAGAGCGGAACAGTGGAGACATGTTCGATCAAAGGACAATCCAGCCGACATCCTGTCTAGAGGAATGTCACCAAAGGCATTTAAAGAGTGTGCACTATGGTTCTGTGGACCATTATTTTTGCATGGCAAGGAATCAGTCTGGCCGAAACGTCTCAACCCCGCCTCCAACAACCAGAACGATATAGAAGTAAAGGCCAACCATTCGAAATCACTGGTCACATCAGTAGAAGAACCGGAGATGATTTACAAGGTGAATCACGGCAACTCATTTCACCGACTACAACGTATAATCGGCTATGTACTACGGTTCATCACGCAAGCTAAAAGCAAAACAGCAGCACAGCCATCATCACGGAGCTTAACCACGGCAGAACTGGAGCTGGCACTAATGCACATCGTCAAACAAATACAAGCGGCAGACTTTAAGGAAGAAATCAAACAATTGAAACATCATAAGGAGCTCCAGCGGTCTAGCAACTTGTCCAACCTCGCACCATTTTTGGATAACAAGGGATTGATCCGGGTTGGAGGGAGACTAGAGGCTTCATCATTGGCATACGACTCGAAACACCAACTTCTTCTACCATACAACGATAACATTACAAAATTGATGTTCGAAATGGTACACAAGGAGAACAAACATTGCGGCCCGCAAACTCTGTTGGGAATAATGCGACAACGATTTTGGCCCATAAAGGGAAAACTCATGGCACGAGCAACAGTGCATCGATGCGTCACATGCAGCAAGGCAAAGCCAGAACTACTCAATCAGATCATGGGAAACCTGCCTTCCTCAAGGGTCACACCATCTCGACCATTCATAAACAGCGGTGTAGATTATTGCGGCCCTATAACAGTGCATTACAAACTTCGTGGAAAAAGGCCGCACAAGGCTTATATTGCGGTGTTCGTTTGTTTCACCACAAAGGCAGTCCACCTAGAGCTAGTGAGTGACTTAACCACCGAGGCATTTATTGGGGCCCTCAAGCGCTTCATCGCCAGGCGAGGCCATTGTCAAAACCTGTTTTGTGACAATGCCACCAATTTCGTAGGAGCTAAGACCAAGCTCCCAGAGTTAAACTCGGTAATACATTCACAAGAGGCACAAGAAAAAATCATTAACGAATGCGGGAAAAGAGGAATCCAATTCAATTTCATCCCTCCAAGAGCGCCACACTTTGGTGGACTGTGGGAGGCTGCAGTCAAATCGGCAAAGCATCTGCTGCTAAGAAGTACAGCAAATGCCAGCTTAACGTATGAGGAGCTCGAAACCCTGATAATCGAGATCGAGGCGATACTGAATTCTCGCCCGATATCACCAATGTCAGATGATCCGAACGACATTGGGGCACTTACTCCAGGGCACTTCCTGATAGGAGAACCACTAACAGCACAAATTGATGCACAAGCGACGGCTGCCAAGCTCAACCTAGAAACAAGATGGAAGCTAGTGTCCCAGCTTAAACACGAGTTTTGGAAACGATGGTCCCGGGACTACCTCAACGAGTTACAGTACCGGAACAAATGGCAAAAACAGACGGCGAATATAGAACCAGGGGACATAGTGGTACTCAAGGAAGACAACGTCCCAGTGATGAAGTGGCCCTTGGGGAGAATAGTGAAAACTTATAAGGGTCCAGACGACATAATCAGAGTGGCAGATGTCAAAACAGCATCCGGAGTGCTGAAGCGAGCAATCAGATACCTCGCTCCAATTCCACGACTCAAGGATGGGGAAACGGAAACCCAAAACTCAGGCAGCCAGCCAAGTCTGGCACCAAGCTCACCGCAACCGGATGATAATGAAGTATCCCCAGAGGAACTACCCAAGGCAAAACGACGAAAAGTTACGTCCATGTCAACAATGACAACAATGATAATAGCTCTGCTGGCACTTCCACTTGTGTTTTCCGCAGACATCGAAACAACAGAATTCGACACCAAGATCGGCATCCACTTTGAAGGCATCACCAAGATGGAAGTGTCACGCTCTGAGTGGAAAATAATTTCCTACTACGATCTACAGCCATATTGGGAAGAAACAGCACGCTTCATCAATGGAACAAAGACATTAAGGGCCATATGCGACACCATAGTGCTGAAATCGGCCTGTGAAAACGTAGTAGACACCTTGGAAGCCGACATCGCAGAACTAACTGAAGAAAATAGCCTCCTCACACGATCCAAACGAGGCGCGGTCAACGTCATCGGCAACATTGCCAACTCATTGTTCGGTGTGTTGGACACCAGCTATGCAGAAGAGATGTCAAGCACAATCAACACGCTCAAACAAAATGACAACCATTTATACGGGTTACTCAACAATCAAACATCAGTTATTGATGCAACTCTCAACATCTTCAAACAAGAGGAGCAGAACATCAAACAGAAGTTCAAGGTGGTGGATGACCAAATAGTGAAGGTGGCAAAATATGTCCGTACGGAGCAGACGCAAAGGTACCAAACAAACCTCGTCCAAACTAGCAGTACATTGGCAACTCAACTCGCACTATTATCAGCCAGACTACACAGAATCCAGGCAAGAATTATCAATACGTTGACAGATGCGCACCACGGAAAAATCAATCCAACGTTACTGTCACCATCGCAACTTCGAGCAGAATTAGTCCGAGTTCGCAACCATCTACCCACATCACTAAGGTTGCCAGTGGACCAAAACAATCTCTTACAACCCTACAAGGTCATGAAGGTGAAAGGCGGAAGAACGAATGAACACGTGATCTTCGAAATGTCACTTCCGTTGTGTGATCCAGAGACCTGGGAAGTGCTCAAACCACATCCGATTTCAAGCAGAATAAACAGTTCAACGGTTGCCATCACGCCATGCAATGATCTCATTGCAATCAACGCGCATCGAGATCAATATATAACATTGACAGAAAATCAGTGGCGAGAATGCATTACTGTAAAGGAGAACCAGGTGTTATGCTTGAACGTGCAGACAAAATTCACCGCAGACTCAGGCGCTTGTCAATGCGAAATGTCACTGCTCAACAACAATCCAGGGAACATCTGCAAGGTAGCCCCGGTAGAAGACAACGCACCGATAAAACAGCTGACGCACAATAATCTCTGGATGTATGCGTTGGAGTCCCCCACTCGAATCAATGCCGCGTGCGGAGCAAATCATTCCCAGCTAACATTAAAGGGCTCGGGGATTATAAAAATTGGCCCCGACTGCACACTCAAACACAAGTCAGTCATAATTCAAGGGCATCAAGTATACTCATCTGCAATCCACGCATCATACACGGCAACCGCAAACCTCAGCAGCATTACGTATCCTGAAAAGACATCTTCCATAATCCTGCACATACAACCGTACATTGATCAGGTCAAAAATATATCGACCCTACAGCAAGATTTAATGCAGAAAATAGGGACAGAGCTACCCTCACAAATTTCCCACCTCAAATACCATCATGCGACAATTGCGTATGCCGCTCTAATACTATCAATTGGCATCATACTTGCAATTGTGATAACCTGCATTCGAAAGAAGTCCCGAGCTCCCGTTACATACGCAGTTCCTCAACCACGGCCAGCGGCACGACAAGCACCATTTGCCGTAACAGTGACATAAAGGGACCACCGCACCATTAGAGTTAGTAAGAATGAATTGTAAATTAAAACTTAGCATTAAGAATGAAATGTAATTATAAACTTAAAATGTAAACAAAAAAAATGCCTTATTTAGAACTAAGAATGTAAATTAAAACACAAGTGAGGGAAATGACGCATATCGAAACTCGTTGAATAAAGTCACGGGCGGGAGCATGTTCATTTCTGTCCAAATATGCAGACACAGGCATATTTGTTTGCATGAAATTCAAGAACAAGCAAAAGTGCGGAGTAACGATTGCGTCATATTTTGCTCGCGGCCGTCAGTAAGTGTGCCGTCGCTGGCGTCAGCATTTGCAACCGCTAGTGTCAGCAGTTGCGACAGCTGGCGATCTAGTACGGTGGTCAGCAATGTCACTTACTGACGACCTAGAACGGTAGACTGCTGACTAGTGACCTAGTATTGCGGAAGTCAAGAGCAATGCACTAGTCAGCATAATGTTAAGACCAAAATTGTATATAAGCAAAGAAATTAAAATAAAGAATCGAGAAATGAATGAGCTACAATCCACAGCCCACCTTTCATTTATCTCTCGCCACGACAATTAGGTTCAAGTGCCTTTTATTGTCAACCCTCTCGTCTTGGTGATACCGCCTAGTCGAAAACTACCAACCATTTATCTCAAAACGTGGATTGGCATCTAAGCCTCTCCATCCGACATCATTATCAGGACGGCAAATCAGCCGCTCCAAACACTATTCAAGGACTGCAACCGAAACCATAACCGATTAAAACCGATTAAATTTTCCAAACCGAAACCGAAACCGTTATTTTTATCTGAAAAAGAACGCAACCGAAACCGTTTCAAAAGCCTGAACCGGTTTCAAACGGTTTTGAATTTTTTAAATGTCTCACTTCTTTTAGTGGGCAGCACTCATATTAATGTTTTTGGCGATTCATATGATGTGTATGATGTGAAACGAGATACCGACAGTCACTACTAGAATTTGAACTCGGAGTAAAAAATTATTAAGGTAAGAATTGTGGCGGCATCCAAGCCATGAACAACGGTGTACGGCGCATTAACATCGGACTTAAAATGGGACGTAGTGTCAAAGAATTAAATAGCCAACCGAAACCGAAACCGAAAAACGTTTCAAAACCGAAACGTTATTTAAACTGTGAATATGTTACAAAAAAGAAAATTGTTTGTGTTGCTGTAAAATTTTCGAATAATGGAACAGAAACGTATTCGAGTCTCAAGAACTCTAAAAAGTGCCCTATTTAAATAATGTCTAGTCATTTACAAGCCCTTTTTCTACTTACGGAGCTACCCTTGTATATTGCATACGAATTTAAAGAAGCATACAATATTAAACAGTACAAAAACAAGAAAACGCCAATGAGTGGTGCTACAATAGTACCTATAATCCAAAAAAATAAGAATAAAAGAATATACGACACCGACTTATCGCATGGCATATCGATGTGTATCTGCTCATAACTCAGTAGAGAAAAGTAGGAAAGAAGAAGAGCGGTGCACAAACTAAATAAATGTTTTGCCGTAGAATAATCATAGGGTTATTAATTAACCGAACCATGGGAGGTTTGTGGGATCATCATCAAATCGTCTAATAAACTGACGAAAATTTTGACCACACGATCCCTTAGCAATAAGTCAAGTCCTCATCCCATAATAATCGCATTTTAGCAGGGCGTTAATAAAGAAGAAATGATCTGCTAGCAGAATGACTTGGAGACTTCGAAACAAGTCTCCTGAACCATCGCTGTACGAATCGTTGTAAAATTTCTGTAATTATAAAATTTAAAGAAGAAGAATTTCAACACTAAAAATGCTCCACAACACACCATCTAAGGCGTATAAGTAAAAGTATGTGCATATTATTAGAGTGGTTGAAAAAAAAAAAAACTTTCGAGAAGTCATAAACTTGGCCCCAAAATTTAGTAGTATGTATTAGAGCTGTTTATATTCGAACTATTCGAATAAGGCAATAAGTATTCGAATATTAAGAGCTCAAATGCATTGATTTGGGCACAAACTCATGAGCAGAGAGTATTTAGAATTATGAAATGGTTTCGTTATTTCAAGTCAATAAATAGAGTTTTTTTTTTTGAACAACTCTAATGTATTTACATCTATACGTATGGTATACTACAATCATCAACAACGCGATGCAATTGATTAAGGTTATTATTAGTGGTAAATATGTATACATATTGGGAACTGGAGACGCAAGTCAAATATTTTAATGTGCTCTCTTTGCAAAATGGTGAAGATGCACACAGTCGCATATGCATGCATAAACATACATATACATGTACGTGCATACCTATTAAGGTATGTGAATATTTAGTTAACGACAAATAAAGAATGCAATTGAAAATAAAAAAATTTAATGCAATCATTACAAGGTGATATATAAACAAGAAGAATAAATTCTTTGAGAAAATGTTAGCTGTAACGACACAATAAACATTTTCCAATAGGTATTCTCAATTTGAGAAACAAAGTTTATTTCTAAATGCAAATTAAAGGACTCCAACAAGGTATTATTTAGGGCTCTAAAACCTATCTAAATACTAGTTCGAATATTTGAAGCTCCGATTGTCGATTTTTTGCTAGCTGAGCTACATCAAGGGCGGATCCAGAATTTTTTTCTGGGGGAGGGGCTCTGGGGATCTAGAGATAAAATAAGTACCATACTTAGGTTATCTTCACAAGTGTAGTGGAATATATAGAACTCACATAAAAATTCATTTATTTTTTGTCTTTTCCGACTAAAAATGCATTGTCATGGAGCATCCACAGTACATAAAAAAACCATGAAAACCACCGTTGGCTACTATTATTCGATTACTTGTTACATATATGTTTAAAGTTCGATTATTGGTTGTAAAAACACTCGTCACATTCAATTAATACTTTTCATATTTCAAATGAACGAAAGAAATATAAGTTTGGTCAGAGGATATTATCACACGGAGGGAAATCTATGGATCGAACATACATAATTATTGCAAATTTGATAAATCACTATTGAAGTGGTATCCATATAAACTATTGATTAATTCTAATTACTTAGTTTAAAAAACATAATTTCATACATCTTGACATCTGGTTTCAGTGGGATTCGAACACTACTCCTCTGGCACATTAACCCAGTGTTCTACCATTCGGCTACGGAATATGACAAAATTAAAAAAAATATTCTCTCTAAATTTTTTTCATAAAAAACACAGGAAATTTACACACTATTGTCAAAATTGGAAAAATTTCTTTCAAAATTTTTTTCATGAAACATCAAAATGCGTGTGTTTTTTGTTCATGCATTTTGCAATTTTGACAATAGTGTGTTAAATTCTTGTGTTTTTCATGGAAAAAATTTATAGAGAATACCCCTATTCAATCATAAAAAATTAAAAAAAAAAAGAATCCAAAAAAACGTTCCAACCAAGGCAAATTCAACAAGGTAGAATTGTCAACTGAAATATTTTGTTTTTGTAGGAGTTTTTCCTTCAAAAAAATGTAAACAAGCGTATTAACCCTTTGCCACCCAAGCACAGTTTTTGTGTCCAAAACAATTGTTTACTGAAAAATTAAATAGCATTTGCTCCGGCCAAAAAACGATCAATACCGCGACATACGCTAGCTCAAAAAGTATCGAAGTAACTTTGGCCACTTTGGAATCTACCTCTTCTTGGACCTTTGCGTTATAAAAATGGCGAGTATTGAATGTTTGTCGATTTCCGACGATGGCACCACAAGAAGGTTGTCGCCAGAGTGTCGCAGAAACTGGTGGATTGGTTTCCATTATACTTTTTTATACTGAAGTCAAAACCAGGGTACCATCTTATCTAGGAAAATATGTGTCCGCGAAATGAAGTAATGGATTAAAAAAAAAACAAGTAAGGAATGCTGTCTTCGGCTGTGCCGAAGGCTAAATACCTTTCATGAATAAGCGTCACGATTTTCACTGTTTGATCCCAGTATTGTGAATTTAAATTTAGCTCATACCGAAATTATCGGAACTATCGATTATACGGGGGCGCACAGAGCAAAAAGTCACATAAAATGCCCTCTAAATCAGAAGGATTTCTCTATGATATTTTTCCAATAAGATGCCCGTCTTATTATGACTGGGTGTCTCTTTTTAATAAAACTGAGAAGATAATCACATAATATTCAACCCAGATGTCTAGTCAGTCTAGTCTAATCTACACTACCATGCCATCGTATACTTAACTTGCCAACGTCTAATTACACCTTTGTTCTTTTTGCCTCACCACATGTACACTTGCCTTATTGCCTTCACCGCGAATCGAACTAAGAATTATTAACTGCTGAACGGAGATTTCTACCATGATGCTATCATGTGCTTGTGTTTGGTAGCGTCGAATTACACATTCGAAGAAGGCATACCTGAATTTGAATTAATAAGGGATCTTCTAAAAATATATAGTTTTCCTTTTCAATAAATTCAATATGAATCTAGAGAAAATAAGAGGATGTTCTCATTAATTTACTTTAAACAGGTTTTCTCATAAAAAGCAGATTTCTTCTAACTTTTGACAAAAGTACATAAAAAATTCATAAATAAGAAGCTAACTCCTTGTTTTTAACCGATTTCCTTTTCAATAAATTTGAGAAGAAATTCAAGCTAAAATTTAGAAGATTTCCTAGCACAAATTTCTTCAAATTTGTCCCCACTCGCTCTCCCCGGCCAAAAAGCTTTTTTAGACGTCGATCTCTTTGATTATAGGTGAACTTTTTGGCTCTGTGCGATGTGTTATATTGGTCCAATCTCATTGATTTTTAACATCGACATTCCACATTCTAAAATAGCAGTAGCTACGAAATTTTACTTTCCTACCTATATAATTACAGGAGTTATCTACCAAAATCCGTTTATCGGAACAATCGATTGTATGGGGGCTATGTGAAATATTTATCCCATCTCGATGATTTTCAACATCGATATTTCACATATAAAAATAGCGATACTTCCAAAATTTCACGTTCCTACGTTTTTAATTACAGGAGTTATAGCCCAAAATCCGTTTATCGGAATAATCGATTGTATGGGAGCTATGTGAAATATTTATCCGATCTCGATGATTTTCAACATCGATATTTCACATATAAAAATAGCAATACCTACAAAATTTCACGTTCCTAGCTCTTAAATTAAAGGAGTTATCTACCAAAATCCTTTTATCGGAACAATCGATCGTATGGGGGCTATGTGAAATATTTATCCGATCTCGATGATTTTCAACATCGATATTTCACATATAAAAATAGCAATACCTACAAAATTTCATCGATTGTATGGGAGCTATATGTAATATCGGTATGGGAGCTATATGTAATATCGGTCCGATCCTGCTGGTTCCGACAAATGATTCCTATATTGGAAAATGGTGGCCGCATACAAAATTTCAGCCAAATATCTCAAAAACTGAGGGACTAGTTTGCGTTCAAACAGACAGACAGACAGACGGACATACGGGCATGGCTAAATCAACTCATCTCGTCATCCTGATCATTTCGGTATACTTATTGATGGGTCTATCTCTTCTTCTTCTCATACTTACAAACATCGGACCAAAGTTATAATACCATTTCATGTTCTTGAAAGGTATAAAAAAGGACAAACTTGTTTGGAACCGGTTCTGGATTTTGAAAAGATTTCGTTTCTTTTTTTATTAATATAACGGTTACGATTTAGTTTTCGGTTTCGAGAAATTAAACGGCTTCGCTGTTGCTGTTGTAAGAGGGACGAGACGGACCAAACGGAGTTGTACGGTATTGAGTCTATGCTCTCACAGCTGCCGAAATTCCACCACGGATTATCAATCGATTTTAATCGCTTACAGATTCGTTTTCGGTCTATGATCCAGTTGAAAAATATTCGACCATTCATATTAGCTAAACTGTGCTAGAGTCAAGCTAATCTGAACTCTAAACTCCATTTTAACGTGCAAGGAACTGAGGCAAGCGGTATTGTATTTATATGAAAGAATTCGCTATTTTTTCACACTAT
The DNA here is from genome assembly GCA_964058755.1 of Campiglossa producta. NCBI lineage: Eukaryota > Metazoa > Arthropoda > Insecta > Diptera > Tephritidae > Campiglossa > Campiglossa producta. The sequence goes on along the minus strand of CAXKVI010000003.1, from coordinate 43,766,438 downwards.
TGAATAATTTAGAAATTTTAAACAAAACGTTTTAATATCTTTTTTCATTTGACGGGAAAACTCCTACCAAGGCGAATAAATTTACAGGTGACTTTTTCCCACCATATGACTTCTTCTTCTTCCTTGAAAATCCAATCGTAGCTGTCAAATTTCTTATGTTGTTGCTTTGTCTGACATTTTTAGGCACAAGGAGTGTGTGCGTGCGTGTAGATCTGAATTCGCTCGAACACACCTGTAATGAATTCGCCTTGACTCCTACAGAAAAGAGCGAACTGTCAAGTTCACTATTACTTTGTTTAATATACTTTGGTTCCAACATATTGTTCGGTAATCCATGGTAAACATTTTTTAACTAATATGATTATGCGTTCCATAAAAATTTACATTTCGCCCATATATTTTAATACGCTGTCTCTACCCTTATTATTATGCAGTAAATATTGATATGTAGGGATATACTCGTAGCAACAATACGCGGCTAAAAAAATGAACCTAAATTTTAAACCCGTATAAAGTTTAATCAATTTTTCAAACTTTTTTGTACAATATTTCAAACCGTCAAAATACCTACAAAGATTTTCATCGATTTAAAATCTATGTAAATGAAAAAGCAGTCAAAATTTTTTATTTTTGGTTTGTTGGAATATAGTTGAATTTTGCCCACAAAAACTTCATGTGCGCCATAGCTCAGCGGTAGAGCAGTCGGCTGTGACTCCTGAGCGTTTTCGGTCGAATGCTGCCAGCTGCCAAATTTTTTTAGTTTTATTTTATTCTTAAAACTTTTCGGTTTAAAATTAAAACTTTTTGGTTTGAAAATTAAAATTTTGGGTTTGAAAATTCAAATTAATTTTTAAAAGCTTATTCAAGATTGAATTTTGCCAACAACATTTATGTGTGCGATGTAGCTCAGTGGTGATCTACCACGGGTATGATGCGGGGAGTCTTGGTTCGAATTCCCGCCAACGGACAAAAAATTTATTTTATCTTTAAAAAAATTGTTAAAACATTTCTTGTTTATAATTGAAACCCGCTTCATTTAGCCAATTTTCATGAAAACTGGTCTAGATTGAATTTGAATCCAAATTTGGGTTGGTCATATACGTAGTCCAAAAAAGTTTAAAATTTAGGTTCAAATGTTTAACCGTGTAGAAATTCATATTACGACCATAGATATTGACATGGCGTTCAAATATATTATTGCTCATTCTGAATGAATATTGCATCAAACTCGTCGCTATCAGTAGTGATATTGTAACAACATTCAAGGCATTTCTCTCAATGGAATATTCAGCGAAGCACAATTATTCGAATGTTGGTATTCGAATACTGCCTTATTCAAATAGTTCGAATATCATGAGCTCTAGCAGAGGGAGCCCTATTAAATTAAGAACAACGATTACTAGGTACTAAACCAAACTGCTTTCCTTAACCCAAATTCATATGTGTATTCTTTAGGCAACATCGATGGCTCCAAACCAGACGAGATAGTTGGAGGGCGGGTTTATTAAAAAGGACCTAGACTTTGAACCCACTTTCAGACTACCTGATCAGGCTAAAGATTCAGCAATCAAGCGGTCATCAAATCCCTTGGCTCTTACTCGCTCAACTGTGAACTGACGATTAACTATCGCCGATCTCTTCAAGAGATGGTCCAACAGAACCGCGTGAACTTCAAATGGGTCCATGGACACTGCTTTATTGGGAGGTACGCAGCAAGGCTAGGTAGAACACCTCGTCTGTAACTGCCCTTCACTGAGTGGCACCAGAAGACGATGCCTGGGAGTTCAATTCCTGGATAGCCAACGTCAGTTGACATCAAGCAATTGACGATCTTCATCAATTTTTCGAAATTGTTCGAAGAGTGTTTCTCTAAGGCAGCTGGCTTTTAAGCTGCTCTTTGAGAACCTAATAAACGTGGATGGAATCAATCATTGTAGGTGAAACGTGATTGAGCAATCAAATGCTAACAAGGGGCAACTTTTGTGATTGCAGTCAAATTATTCAGTTTGCAATACTTTCTGAATAAAAAAAAAATTAAGGTATATGAAGTGGGCAAACACTTTGAATTTCTGATTAATCAGGTTGCGTTTATTTAGTTTAGCGAATAACAAAATCATTACATCTAATTAATCTAAATATGATTATAAAATAATCATTTTGATTAATCGATCATGATTATTTACTTTTTAAATGTCTAGTTTGTTAAGTCCCCGTTTAGTCATATGTTCGACTGAGAAGAGAAATGTTCGTCTTTACGTTAGATAACTAGGGTAATTCTCTAACTATTCTCTTTTCGAAGGCAAAAGTAGAGAACTAGCCTAGAACTCGATTCGAGCCAAAAGGCGAGCATTTTGCACCATTTGCAAATTCACATTAGAATCCCATTAAAGAATGACATTGGAATTCGACTCGAAAACTATAGTTTTCTCGATTTGAAAATTATGTCCCTTTTTTGGAGAACGTTGTGATTTTCGAGTGTTTCTCGAGTCGTGCTCTAACGTTAGAGATTGGACAATGGGGCTAGTTCTCGAATGTACCTCCAATCGAAGTCTAGCTTCATGGTTTGTTGGGGAATGAGGCCGTTAATAATTTCCTAAAATTTAAAATTTTTATGAAGTCGGCAAGTTTATGTGCAAAACTTTTTTTTTTGTGGCCGAAGCCAAATTTGTGTCGAACCAAATTTTTATCGCCGAACAAAAAGTTAAACTTCAACATTATTCTACACCATTTCAAGTTGGAGTTTAGAAAGCGTTAGTTGGATTTTAGAATTGTCAATTGGATTTTAGAAAGCGTTAATTGGATTTTAGAATTGTCAATTGGATTTCAGAGAGCGTTAAATGTATTTTAGAATTGTCAATTGGATTTCAGAAAGCGTCAATCGGATTTTAGAAAGCGTCCATTGGATTTTAGAAAACTTAAAAAAATATTTCAATTTATGTTTTCTAAAATCCAATTGACGCTTTCTGAAATCCAATTTACGCCATTGGGAAAGTATAAATTTACAGTCAGTTGGATTTTAGAAAGCGTCAATTGGATTTTAGAAAGCCAGAATTTAAATTTTTTCGGTTTTCAAAAATACAATTGACGCTTTCTGAAATTCAAATAACGCCATCCAAAATCCAATTGACGCTTTCTAAAATCGAATTAACTATTCTAAAATTCAACTGACACTTTCTAAAATCCAATCGACGCCTTCCAAAATCCAACTGACGCTTTCTAAAATCCAACTTGAAATGGTGTAGATATTAGGTAGTTTATTTTTTTTAGCAAACAGGTTTCATAAGCGGTCCCTAGCTGATACTTTGTATATTGCTAACTATTATTTAAAAACAAGCGGTAATTGAATTTCGCCCAACAAAATATGTATGTATATAAATTTAATACCTCAAAATATTGTTGATAATGATTATTCGTAATGCCGTTGCCGTTAATTGTGTTTGGGTATGGGGGTGACGGCGTTGTTGTTGTTGTTGGATTTGTTAGTCCAAAGTCTGCTGCAACAACAAAACCGTTTGTTGTTGGCGGCGTTGGCGTTGTTGTTTCTGCTGTTGCTACTGTTTTTGTTGTTGCATCGGCTTGTATTAGCGATGCTGTTGTTGCCTCAAATGTGGCTTGTGTCGGTGCGGCGTTTGTCACTTTTTTCGCTGATTTATCCAAATGCTCACAAAATGCAGAAAAACTGCTAAAATCCATTGGTTTTATAACTTCCATATCGAAGGCGGAAGTAACGACGATGCGACGCTACTACCGAAGAAGCGTTCTAAAGGCGGTATCTATAGTTAAAAGTGGTGTTGCTAGAATGAATTCATTGGACCACTGCCAAATCGTAGTAAACAATCACAATTTTGAGCACAGACAATTGTCACTTAATTAACATTGTTGTTGTTGTTATTGGAGAAAGTGGAATCACACACAAAAACACACACGACGTGAGCGTTGCGCGAAAATTTAACTTTTAACTTGTTTTTCCAAAAAATTTATTAACTAAATACTACCAGCCTGTATATAGATGTAGTGATTCGTTTTTTAGCACTACTTAATATTCACTATCCTGAATGAATTTAATTGAACTTTTTATTTTCGAATAGCTTTGTGCACATTAATTTGCATTATAATAAGTTTTCATTCATATGCATGTACGTACATATGTATTTATATAATAATCATCTTCATATATTCATCTGTCTACTTCGAAATATATGTATGTAGATGTAGATATGTACTTGTGTATGTATGTATGTATGCGTATATCACTACACCCTCTGCCACTTCATCATCATCGACATCTTGCACTAATTACTTATAAATCATTTATTCGACGTCAAAGACGAGGGCCACACTATATTCGAAAATGTTTGCATATAAGTATAAGTACGTACATTAGGGTAGTCCTTGCATGACAAGGTGTATGCTTCGCAAAAATCAAAGATTAGGATAACCAAGTCAGTAGAGGCCAGTTTAGATGCATTAGTCAATAAATTATCTCATTTTATGTTTTTCGAAATTTTCGATATCGAAATAGTATCTTGGGGATTTCACCCATTTTCTTCGAACGGTAAGTAACTTGTATACACAATGTATATGTAAGTTTTTACTCAAATTGTCGTGGAAGTCATGGCTCAATCGATTTTTCTCTTTTCCCTAAAATCGGTAATTTATGGAACTCTTATATCTCGATAAAAATCACAACATTATCGGATTTCACTTCATGAGTCTAGGGGAGAACTTGTCGAGAACGGACTTCAGTAGTTTGTATTATGCCGACAAAAGTTGATCAAAAAAATCAACGAGAACTTCTGGAGTTGCAAAATCCCTAATTAAGGAATCTTAAAAACTATCAAAGACTAGTAATAGTTCGACGATCTTAAGCGTGTGCTTCAGCACCACCTGGTGGGTTTTTGTTCCGTTCGGTAGTTTTTAAGCCAATTCGTCACACAAAACCGCCCTACAATTTTGCATATATCGATGAAAATGCGAAGCTGTCAGTAACAGCAATAAATATACAAGTGAGAAGTAATTGAGAGAGCATAATGACTTTTAATTTCAAGAGAAGCTACAAGTTCTTGTTCATTGAAATCAATTGACTTTGACACATGATTATGTTTTTTGTGAACAAAACAAATCAGCTGACACTCAAGCATGATTAGTTGCCTTCGGCGAACATAGTCAGTAGAAACTTTTACTTCTTCCTTTACTGACTTCTACTAAGTTTTACTGAAAAGTGTTCGTTGACACAAAACATCTGCAGCGAGCGGGTGCATTATTCAATTTCATTGAGAGAGAAAGTTGCAAGTTTCTTCTGGGAAAATTTTACCGTGACATAGCAAAACAACGACAAAACATTAGCCATCGAGTAAAGTAACAGCTGTTTTAGACTAATACACCTATTTTCCTTAATGGAAAGAAATTAAAAAATTGTAAGCTTATACTAAGAGTTGAATTGAGTAAAATAGGCTTCAGGGAATATAGATAGGTGGCAAAGTACTATGGGAAACTCACTATGCTACCTTATCACCCATGACAAACTCAAACAGGATCGGTGGGCTTATTAGATCCTGAGCAATCACCTAAACTTTCTTAACAGCGTATTCCTTAAAGTAGGAAAAAGCTAACAAAAACACTATTTGTATAACTTTGTACACATAACGAGGGTTTGTAACGGTCTAGAGGAATCGTGGTGCTATAGATCAGAAAAGGCTTCTACAGAAGACAGAAGCAATCAAATGATAACACGCCCCTCTTTTCAATATCGAAGTTTTCGAGAAGTCTATACAATTAAAAAAGGCTTTGACTGGAAGACCTAAAATGGTAGTATCTAAGCTTTGCGTGTGAAAAATAACACCGCTAAACTAGTATGTCTTCAGAATATTTCATAAACTTGTTGCGAATTACCGTAGTATCGACGGAAATTTAACGTTGAGCTGCAGACCTGACCATATTTCAGCAAATTAAAGCCCAAAAGCTCCGCTGGCTGGGTCACGTTATGTGAATGAACAAAGAAGCTCCGACAACCGAATTCGGCAGCAGAGGAAGAGGGAGGGAGGATTCGACTGGGATGGAAAAAACAAGTGGAGGATGACTTTAACTCCCTTAGAGTTTCCAATTGGTGCCAGTTGTCGCTAAAAAGGATCGACTAGCATGCTCTGATACGAAACGGTCAAAATCGCTTAGGCGGTTAAGCGCCAAAAAATGGTGAATGATGATTGCCGCTTAAACATACTCCCCCTCCAAGACGGCTTAGTCGTTGCTGGTTTTATCGAAGGACCGTATTTGGTAAATGGACGGCGAGTAGTTTATTGATTTATAGATGTAGGTGTTAAGAAGTACGCATGGGATTCCACGTTCGAACCCGACATCAAACAAAGGCTGTTTAATATTATTTTAATGAATCTTTGGAAAATGGGCGTGGTACAACCCACCTTTGAGTGAACAAATATTAGAACTATAGTAACGTAACGCCTGTTAGAACTACAGTAACGTTTACAATAGAATACTGAAACTTATGTAAGGCTTAACAAGGTTGCAGCAAGTGACCTCGCCCAAATTTAGTTAGTTCTTCGAAATGGAGGGGGTCAAGGCATGGGGTTATGTGCTTGGTCCTGCACCTCACTAACGAACAACCAGGTTCCTTCCAAATTGTGTGAATAGGTGTAGTTATTACAAAATAAGGACGACCCTAACGTACATACAAATTTATGTATTTATTTAATGTACGAATTTTTTCCTGTTATTATTCGTAAGTGTTTCTTCTTCTGTTTGGCTGCTTGCTTGTTTTACTTGTTTGCCTACGTACCGATGTACATACGTAAGTATGAACATATCTAAGTTAGTATGCATGTATGGAGTATTCGGTACGTGTATGTATGTATATTTAGTCTTTTCATATCTTTTAAAATTTTTTAATTTATTTTCAACATAAGTACTTGCTCATTTCTTTTTTCTATTTATTGATCTTTTATTTGCATAATTTTTTGTCTCGCGTTTTGGGCCGTAATCGCACAAAAGTGTAACAAAAACAGCAATAACAATGCGAGCAACCAATAACCGACAACTAATAATAATAATTAAAATGATTATCTACAATATAAAACAGCAACAAAAAAGTAAACGCGAGCGAGAGGTACGAGTACACGTACAACAAACAAAATTTTAATGGAAATTAAAATTCAAAGGCGCAGACGAAGGAGACGACAACGACAACCACGACGACGACTGCTGTGAGCACAAAACATCGAATTCGACTTCGACAAAACACGCTAGTGACGGAAACGGAACGACGAAGAAGACAACGACATTTTCAACTATTGGTGACAACGAACGCTGAGCTGATGATGATGATGATGATTTAGTTTTTTAAGTGTCAATACTTAATTTTCGAACGTTTAATTTGGATTTAGGCTGTTTTGTTTACATGTATACCTTTTTCTTTATCACACACACAGGCACATACAAACGTTGTATCTATGTGTGCAGCATATTTTTCTTTATTTACCACACACCAATCCACCACTTACAATGGATTAAGTAGCAGTTGGTCACCACCACCACACTTCTTGCTTTCTTTCTTTCATACTCTTCTTCTTTAATTGCTTTGCTTACACATATTTTGCATTTTCGAATTTCATTAATAATTTTATTTATTAATTAAAATAATTTTTTTGTTTTGCTTTTAAGCGTAACGTGCTTAATTATTTTACTCTCCAGCGCGCGCGCCAACAAACATTGACACACGAGACGACACCACAAAAGAGAGATATCAAATAAAAATCGGGTTTGAAATTCTTTTTTACAACTTTACACGACGACGCTCAAACAAATAATGAGCAGCAGGGCAACTCAACTCACGCTAAACCAAAAATGAATGTTGTGTGTGTACGCCGCGAAGAGATAGATAAGCAAGCAAGCAAAGCAAAGCAAAGCGGAGGCCGTCGAGACAGAGCGACATACAACAACAACAAAAACAAAAACGCCACAGTAACAGAGACACAAAGTAACCTGAAAGCGCAAAGTGGTGAAACAGTGCGTCAAGTCAAAGGCACCAAGTAAGCAAACAGACGCTGAGCCGCTGAGCTGCACGCCGCTAGCAGCGGTAATCGAACTGAAAGAGCACACGGGTGGCATAAAATGTGGCATGGAATCGCACACACATATTCAGATGCATATATAGATATGGATGTAATAAAATTAAAGGTGCTTTCAGATATGGCAAGTTTTTATCGGCTTTTTGTACTAGCAGGATTCACGTTACCGAGTGAAACGCCTGAAAGTAGGCTACATATTTGTTCATTTTTCTTTCGATTTTTTCATTTGCTGTCCTTTATGAATTAAAAAAAACGACGAGATGATGTGTTTTTGATGTGTTTATAATTCGCAACTATAAAATATAATATAATTTAAAATTATTAACAGGTCTGCATTTGCTGTCCCTTATAGTTTTCAACCAACTTAAGTTCCGGTAACAACACTTTTTATTAACGACTAGTAGACCCACCAAATGTTATCACGCCCAAAGGTAGATATCCGCGAACCTCCCACCGTCTCGTTTTTCCTTCTCACACTTAATGAAATATCTCCCAAACCAGATGAGCTATTTGAATTAGTCACATTGTTTCTGACAGCACTCGTTAGCACCTTTCGTTTGATACCCATATTGTACTAACACATTTTTGGCCGCTCTTCACATATGTATTGGTCGATTACTGCGAAACCGTGTAGTGGGGACGACGCCAAGTTAAAATGAGTGTAATCGGCTGAAGATCACGCCCACTTTTACCTAAATTTTCGAAATGCTGGTAGAAAAAATTGTGAATTTCTGTGGCCGGTCCTTTGTCTAACAACTAACAACCAGTTCTATTCGAAATTATGACTTTCTGAAGGCATAGTTAAAAATTTATTAAATTTCTATTAAACAATACAAAGTCCCAGCAGACGATTTTCTCCCTGCAACTTGCTTGCCTAAGTTTAAGAAATTGTACTGTCTGTTAATTTCTTATTCACCCTTTATTCGTTTGCCCTATGTACGTCCTAATTTTCCCCCTTCTATATCACCATCCCTTTTCAGGGTCCCTAATATTCCTCTTGACTTCCTATTCCTACCCAATTCGCATTTATCTTCGTATACCTCTCACACTTCCCCTTAGTTTTATCCCTTTACCACTTACTTTTATTTTTCTATCAACACAAGCTTACACTCAGAAAAAAGTTTCCTTATTTAGGCTTTCTTAAACTAAGTAGACTTTTTTCTCAATTTGAAGACTTTTTCCCTTAAATTGAGGAAAAAGTAAGGGAAATAAGGGAAATTTTTCCTTGAAATAAGGAAACTCTTTTTTGAGTGTATACTCGTGGGTTCCACTCAAGCCCCCTTTACCCTAATCCGCTATTTTCTTTTCTAGGATGGTTAGAGATTAACTTCGTATATCTTTGTTGACACTTCCAGAAGACGGCACTTCCAGAGGTATTCACTATGAAAAATCCGGTTCGTGTGTGAGGTGCCACGCCCTTATGCATTTTGTAGAAACTAGGTCTTGGACCCCATACAGTTACTTTGGAAATGTTTTTGTTGGTCTCTGTCCATCAATCACGCGATAACGATTGAACGGATTTAGATAAAATTTGATACGCAGAAAGCTACTAGTCTGAAATGGGAGATAGGCTATGTATTTTTGAAAAAATTAAGGGTCTTAGACCCCCATACTAACAGCTACTTTTAAAATTTGTTCATTTTTCTTGGTACATCAATCACGCGAAAACGGTTGAACGCATTTTGTACGCAGATAGCTTCTAGTCTGAAAGGAAGCATAGGCTCTGTCTTTTGAAAAAATTGGGGGTCTTGGACTTTGCTATGGTTCGGTCTGGCTTTCAAAATTTATGTTCGGCCATTCTCTAGATCTTTTGTTAACTGTGACAACACCCTAAGTATGCATATTTCGCACACACATATGTACCTCTGTATGGGCGAGTGGTAATGTCTAGAATGCTTATGAGTATTGCATAGAAGGAAAGGATTAAAATGCGCCAATAACAACAACAGCAACAAACAGAAAGACTTTTACGGTAATAAATGGGGAGAAGTACCTCTATAGGGGCACATTTCTAGATACATATGTATGTAAATAATTGCATACATGACAAAAAAATGAAAATGAACGAATATAAAAAATGCAATAATGGAGGTGCTCGCGCCAATTGCAGCTGCAATTAAAAAAGAAAAGAAAAGCTAATAACAATAAATGTATTGTCAAATGAAGATTTTTAAGTTTAAAACGACTAAAATAGCTAATGAAGCAATAAAAAACATTTCTGAATTTTATAGTCAGTCAGAGCTAATTTTTGTATGGTCCAAAAAAGTTAAAGCCTCAATTTAGTGTATAATGAAATGATATTCAAATAATTCCATATGTACAACAACAACATCAACATCACCACAATTATTGCGCTATTAAACAAGAAAACTATCACTTTATATTTTTTTCGTTTTCATAGCTATGTATGCTTCTTCTTGTTGTTGTTCCTATTTTTTACTCTCAAATATCAAATTATTGTTGTTGTTGTATTTGTTGATAGGTACTCTTTTATTGCATATATAAAATCTACAAATATTTTAGAGTGCTCTGCTTAACCATATATTTAGCACCAAACAATCAACCATACGTTCATATACAGGGCCGTATCAAACTGTTAAGGGGGGCGCAGAAATAGAGGGCTGAGTTGTTAAGATTAATAGGTGAATTCTGTAAACTGTCTCTAGTCACTAGGACAGTCTTTTTATAATTTTGAGTCAATTTGGTATTCAGTAATCACTAGTCTGAAAAAGTTAATAATTTGTGAGCTGGTTCTAGGCAAGTCACCACATCTCTACAAAAATCAATTAGTGTTCCAATTTTGTGCTATTGGAGTGCTCCAATTGTAATCCTTTGTAATGCCTTAGCGCACCACCTTCAGCTTATTGATTATACATTTTGTTAGTAGTCAAAGTAATCGGGTATATTTTGCGAGCTTCCCAGGCCCCGTTGTTACCTATACCGCCTCATAATTAATCCGTCTCTGTGTCATATGCAATTATGTAGATACAGAGAAATACCAAAATGTATAAAGGGATAAAATATAAAATAAAATAATAATAACACAACTACATCCATACATTCCACGCCAAAAAACACACACACATTTACTCTAGCACACATGCATAGAGTACTGGTTCATCGCACACAGCCATTCTTACAAACGACACAGCGCGCGTGTACTTAGCACACAACAAAGACACCCTAACTAAAATGGATTAAGATTCAGGTACAAAAAGTAATTTAACGCGAATTTAGCACTGGGCGCACAGTGTGCAATGATTGAATAAAATGTTAAATAGCTAAGCATCGGAAAAAGCTTGAGTATCAGTGTGATTCGAGTGCAAGGATTTAGGCACTAGAGCGATGAGGCTTACCCCAGTATTCTGTAATTCTGTCTCATATCAAGTCACTAAATTTGAGATATTTCATTAGATACAATTTTTGTGCCTTGAGATGATTCCGGTATTCTAAATAGAAAGTCACAAGAAATCTACCATAGTCTCTCTTTCGCTCATTTTAAGGTGTGGTGAATACAAAAATTGCATAAATTTTAAGTAACGCATTTGACACTCGCCCTATAGATGTCGATGTAGCCCAGGCGTTAAGCGTCCGGATTATGACGCGGGAGGTCTGTGGTTCAAGTGCCGGTCCGTGAACAGTAAATTTTTATTTTGTTTATTTAATTTTTTTAAATTTATTTAACTTTTTTTAAATCTATAAATACTTCTAATTCGTAAATTCACTTTTTTATGAAATAGACCACGAAATGTCTCTATTAGTGACTAGATACAGCTTACAGAATTGAGGTATTAGATAAAAAAGTATGCTGAACCATATATTGCATACTTTAAGGCGCATGTGATGTAGCGGTAAGCCAGGTTGACTAAAAAATATGGACCAGATGGTACTTAGGTACTTCTGTACTTAAATACTTATCTAGTACCGTTAGCTATGTTTTCGGAATTTCTTTTCATAGAAAATGTGCCTTAGTAGCAATATATATACCGTAAGACAAGGATGGGAAAAATCCTAATTCATATACATAATTTGCTATGAACTGCAAATTAGTAGCTTATTTTCATTTTTATAGAAAAGGTTGTCACCTGTTCAAATATTAAAAAAAAGCAAACTTGAGGTTGAAGCTATTCTAATGGATATCGCCATAAAAAGAGAACACAGTTACGAATATGTAGCTGTGTGCCCCTGCGGGTTAGGGGTTTAGAGTATGCCCGAGGTAGGCATACCGGTCGTAAGAGGCGACTAATATGCACATAGGTAATGACGTGCTAACTCGATGGTTGATCTACGGATATGATACCTCTCACCTCTAATTACCCATCTTCTATTTCCTCACGAATGGAGGGATGACATGACCTAGAAGGTCCCACTGGTCATACCAAATCGCTACCACGACAGTCGGGCAGTACCGCAGCGTACCGGGTTCACATCCGGCCAAGGACTGCCAACTTCGGCATCACTCCCAAAAACCTTCGGGGAGTGTTTTGCTGTTAACAACAACAACAACAACAGTGAATAACTGTATTCTTTAATTTAATCTATCTCAAGTCACAAACTAGAAACAATTTTTGTGACTTGCGACGATTTTTGTATTCTGTAAGAGAAATTCAAGAAAAACTTCATCAATCTATCCAAATATATATATGGTGAAAACAGACATTGTATAAATCTGAAGTACAGTATTTGACAGTGTTCTTGTAGGTGTAGCAGTAGCGCAGGTAGTAAGCATCTCGACCACAAAATGGCTCTATTAGTGACTTGAGATAGCTTGCTGAATACCAAGTTGTCTCAAAATTAGAAAGACTACGAAGTTTTAATTTTTAGCGACTAGAGACAGTGAGACTAGATCCGAGACAGCTTAATGAATACTAAATTGTCTCAAAATTAAAATAGAGCACGAAATGTATCTAACGGTGCCGAGGGACAATATACAATAAATATATCAAAAATATTCTACAGTGCAAATAAATAATTTGAAGGCGCTCTCGTCGTACACAAATGAGCGGCGTTTGCTTCGCTCTCACCAAAAGACGATGGTGGTAAAATTAAGGTGGAAATATGCTGCCATGCGGTGCAGGCGGAGGCGGTGCATGTGATGTTACCGATGACTGGCGACAAAAACAATTCAAAACACAACAAACAAACGCCGAAGAAGAAGACTTAGCGACTTTGTGTTGTTTCTACAACTTCCACCACCACATGCATCTAAATAAATTGAACTATATGAGGCTAAATAGAGTGTGCCACACAGTTTCGCTCAATCTAAATGAGCATAAAAACCCTAAAGATTTTGTGTACAATATTCTATGAGAATTGAGAAAATTATTTTTCAGTTTATATTTTTTTTTCTTTTATTACATATTATTTTAGGAGAGCAAAAGTGGTAGACTTTCAATGCACTAAGCTGTGGTGTCAGCGGAAGAGGGTTAAGAAATCTTTATTCTTAATTTTTTTCTTTTTAAGTTTAAACAGAGAGTATCTACAGGAGTAGCCGATTTGGTTTGGAAATTTTCGTATGGCTTGAATAGATGTTGTTAGTTGACAGCTTTGGGATGCCTAGGGTTACTTGGTAGGTTGGCTGTTTGGTTGGTTTGTCGTTTTTGTTCAATAGCAGTATGATGTATGTATGTACAAGAAGCGTTACGTTAATAAAAATTAACATAAGCAACAGCGCATAGATGTGTTTGTGTGAATACGAAATCGGTACTCTCATAATCAAGCAGAATAAATTGTATGTAGCACATGCAATAAAAACCCAAGAGCCATGGCTAGGCTACGTGGTGAAGAATTCCAAGATGAAAACTACGACAAACAGATGGATGTGTAAATATGTCTGCATTTGTACAAGTACCAATAAGCGCAGATTTCAGGACAGTGTTGTAGCTAGATATAGACGACGCTTGACACCCGCCTTCATCCGCCGCCCCACTTGACTCGTGTGTGGTTACAAGTGACGCGGCATCATACGAGTTCTTCGTCGTCTTCTCATTCGCATATGGAATTTAGATTTTTTAGTTTATAATAATGGATTGATATTTTTGTGTGTATGCAGTAGTGACCCGGTAGGAAAATCATCCATTGAATTATGAATTTAATCTAGGTGAAATGGGACGCCTATGTTGATGTCAAATCATATTGAGGTTATGAAGAACAATTGAATGTTGATACATTTTTATACTAAACTATAAGGTTTCCTGTTCTATCGCTTTCTATTTCATTTTCTCTACTTCCTCGTAGTCCCCGACAACATTTCCCTTCGCTCTCCTTTTTACCTTCCTTATTTTTTTCGATACTCCTAAAAGTATGACGCATTTATTAACATTTGTTTTCGTGTTTCATTATTCGTGGTCGATGAAGGGTTAAACTGATTAGAACAATCAACCCAAAAAAACTAGAATTAAAAAGAAACTGCGCCTAAAAGTAGGCAACATTTATTTGCATTTGCTTCTCTACTCCTATTATTTTTCTCTACTTGTCATTGTACTAGGGATGCATTCATCTTCCTTCCCTTTCCCATTCCCCAAAAGTAAGGATAAATTTTAAATTTTATTTTCGATGCACCTAAAAGTATGCTGCCTTTATTTATAATACCGGGATTTTCCATATGGCAGGGTCCCGGAACTGACTTTCCTAGTGTTGGTGGTATCACAACGGACCTTTTAATACTGGCCTAGGTGTGCCTCTGCGGCACCCACTTGAAACTAACCTAACCTATTTATTTTTGTGTTTCCATATTCTTGGTCGATAGAAGGTTACATCAATTTCTCTATAGGTATTCGCGATATTTTAAAGCTAAACCGCTACAAAGCAAAAAACAAAAAACGTACGTCTAAAACTCGTTGTATTTGATTATTATTATTCGGCAGATGGTTAAACTGTTGTAGAAAATTTCCCTAAGGGCATTATCGAAATTCGAAAAGCTAGAACGTTACAAATACGAAATTTGGAAAAAAAATTTAACAAGAAAATCAGAGCTCAAGAAACGAACTGGAGGAGCTGAATTTTTTTAAACTATCCAAAATGAAAAACAATGTTTAATAACAACAAAAACAACTTTTTGCGTGGGTAGCTCTCAAACACTTACACAAACTTATATTCCTTATCACACTTTTTAATAGAATTAAGTTACCATGTATTTTTGGTTTAAATACGCACAAGTACGCAAATTTTTTTATTTTTGTTGTTTGTTATTGTAGTGATATGGCGTATCTAATATGTAAACGTAAGACTTTTATCTAGTGTGTTAATGTTAAGAAATTGAATTCCTAAGCATAACTGAACACAATGAAACATTTTTTATCAGCAAAGTGGCAACCCAACAAACAACAAAGAAAATAATGTCAAAAGTTTAAGAAACTATAAATTATCAAACTGATTAGCAGCTTTGGAGTAGTCATTTGAGACTTTATAACTTCATATCCAACTCTGTGCAAGCGTACTTTCTACCCACTTGTATAGGCGTTGGCAAGCGTTTGTAGCGTGCATTTCGATTCCATTCCGTTCCTGTATTGTTTGACAAAATCGCTATTTACACACGGAAATTTCGTAGGGCATTATATTATTTTCAGCTAATGGCTACTTTTCATTAGGTCAAAATATGACATCAAATGTTCTCAAACCAATGAAAACGGCTGCCATATTGTGTCAATTGCGTTTGTAGTCAGTTTTGACAACACGTTGTCATATTAAATGATGCATGTGAAAACGACCGAATTTCAGTTTGCCAGCGGAATTTTCAACGATTGATACACAAAATAAATTTGCCAAGATGTTGGCAAATGTGTGTAATATGACGTGCGCACAGCTGATTTTACAGTCACAAATTAAATGCGAATTTTCATGCCAGCTTGAAAGACATAATGAAAACACATTTGACACCAAATGGACATGGTGGCAGTTGAGTCAGTTTTAGCTTAAGCTTGAAAACGCTTTTGCCACCAAACAGGCACAAAAAAAGACTGAAGAGGAAATTGATAAGCGTTTGAAAAGTTTATTTGGATTCCATTCCATTCCGGTGCTGTTTGAGATGGATTTTGAATGGTTAGTTAAGTGTTTACTGCATTCAAATTTTACCGTAGGCTTACTATGCCTGGTATATACATATGTATGGAAGAATATCAGTTACACCGGGAGGGGTAGAGAGGAATAGAACAAATCCTAAAAAAAAATGTTCTATTTCAATTGAACTTTTCTTAAAATATTTAGGTATGTACAGAAATGTATATCGAAAATACTTTTACTTTGCATATACCCATTGATTGACCATATAGTAGAAGTCTACACATGTCGTTCAAGTATCCACATCAGGTAGAAAAAATGGTAACTTGAATGTATGTATGTAGTACGTTTGTTTGTATGTAGTGAGAAACTGTCAGGTAGTCGATATATGAATGTACAAAATGAGTGGCAGACGAAGTATAAATGAAAATTAATACCCATAATAATAATGTACATATGTATAAGTTCATACAACAACAAAGGGCACTAAACCAATGCAAAAGCAACAAAAACAAAAAAGTTCAGTGACGATGGCATCACAGCGCACAGCTCAAAGACACAGAGCGCATAACCGATAAACGAACAAAATTAAATGGTCGAAACATGTAAATCAACATTATTTAACTTTACCTTTAACACATACAAAGCCTTCCAGCCATTCACTCTTATCCACCACGCTGCCACACAGGCGACTCAGATAAGTACAACACGCCACATATCATCAAATTTAAGCAAATGCGTTGAGAGTAACACCAAAGTACTCGTAATATAATACGCGCATCCAATACTTTGGAAAATTTGAAACAAACAGAACACCAGATAAATATATAAAACGGTAAGTCAGTGTTGAACTAAAACGGACACGCTATACCAGAGCTGTAAAGTATTGCAAACAAAACAAATTTGATAGATTTGTAATCACAAAAAACACATAAAATTACAATCACAGGCGACTGCCTTTATAGTAATTGAACAATTAAACCATCTACAATGAATTTTATTTTTCATTTCATTTTCATTGATTTAAAATGATTGAAATAAACAATAAAACCAATTAAATTTGGTTGATATTAAAAACAATATGATTTAAATTTGTACAGCTCTGTCCTATGCGATAACGCATTCAATCATAGCGTGGTAGCAGAGCAAAGCGGCAGCAGCTGAGACAACAAACAAAAAAAGTCAACAAAGAGACGAGCAAATAAAAAAATTACTTATTTTATAGACCAAGATCCCAGAGCCTAAAAGCGTCACTTATTTTATAATGAATGAAACCAATACCGATCGATAGTCCTCCCCGAATCTAGAAAGAATGTGAAAATTTTAAAGCTGTACCTATGACAAGGGCCTAGGAATCGGGGGTGAAAGTCGCCAAAAAATGATCCTAACATCACTTATTTTATAATGGATGATTTTCACCTATTTGACGTAGATTACCACCCCGCGTCAGTATCAAGTATTGTTAGACCCGTACCAGTGACAAGGCTCCAGCCAGACACCCCCAGTTCGCGGATTTTCCTATGGAAATTTATTCTGTTTTACTAATTTCACGCATTTGGGCCACTTTGGCTGCTTTTAACTACCCAATATTTTCTCATTTTTTGTAGAACACTACCCTCAAGTAGTATCAGGAATTTTTAGACTTCGCCCCATGGCAAAAACTTCAGCCAGACACCTCAAAACTCCCACATTTACACATTTACTAATTTTAAATGATAGATCTTTTCACATGTGTAGGACACTACCCTTAAGTAGTTTCAGTAATTTTTAGGCCTCGTCCCATGGCAAAAACTTCAGCCAGACACCTCAAAGTTCGGGAACTTTTATTTTCCTATTAATTTTCTTTCTCTTGTTTGTCCCACTTTTACAACTTCTAAACGACGGATCTTTTCAGATGTTTCGTAGGACACTACCCTTAAGTAGTTTCAGTCATTTCTAGACTTCGCCCCAAGGCAAAAACTTCAGCCAGACACCTCCAAGCTCGGGATTTTCACTAATTTTTACAGAGATTTCACTTGTTTCAGCAGGTTTCTCCAACTTTGTCCACGTTTAAACGGCGGATCTTTACACATGTGTCGTATAACACTACCCTTAAACAGTATCAGGCATTTCCGGACTTCATTCCATGAAAAAAACTTAAGCCAGACAACCTCAAAGCACGGGGACTTTTCATCATTTTTAATTTGCTTTCACATGGTCAAATGGGTTTACCCAACTTTGGCTGCTTTTAAATGGCGGATCGTTACAAATGTATCGTATAACACTACTATTAACTAATATTAGGCATTTTTAGACTTCGCCTCATGTCAAACACTTCAGCCAGACACCTCAAAGCTGAGGAAATTTTATAATTCTAACTGCACTTTCACATGTTTAACCGAGTTTGTCCAACTTTGGCTGTTTTTGAAAGACAGATCTTTACACATGTGTCGTGGAACACTATCTCCAAGTAGTATAAGGTATTTTTAGACTTCATCCCATGGAAAAAACTTCAGCCAGACAACTCAAGGCTGAGGAATTTTCATAGTTCTTACTGCTTTTTCACATGTTTAATCGGGTTGGTCCAACTTCGGCTGCTTTTAAAGAGCAGATCTTTTCGCATGTATTTTTATAATTCGCCCCATGTCAAAAACTACAGTCAGACACCTCAAAACTGAGGAATTTTCATAATTCTTACTGCGATTTCACAGGTTTAAGCGAGTTGGTCCAACTTTTGCTGTTCGTAAAGGGCATATGTACACACATGTGTCATAGAAGACCACCTTAAAGAAGTATCGGGTATTTTTATACTTCGCCCATGTCAAAAAATCCAGACAGCTCAAAACTGCGAACTGGGGGTGTCTAGAAATGACTGAAACTACTTAAGGGTAGTGTCCTACGAAACATCTGAAAAGATCCGTCGTTGTAAGTTGTAAAAGTGGGACAAACAAGAGAAAGACAATTAATAGGAAAATGAAAGTTCCCGAACTTTGAGTTGTCTGGCTGAAGTTTTTGCCATGGGATGATGTCTGGAAATGCTTGATTCTACTTAAGGGTAGCATTTTACGACACATGTGTAAAGATCTGTTATTTAAAAGAGGCCAAAGTTGGTCAAACCCGCCTAAACATGTGAAAGCGCTGTAAAAATTAGTGAAATTTCCCGAGTTTTGAGGTGTCTGGCTGAAGTTTTTGCCATGGAACGAAGGCTAAAAATTCCTGATCCTACTTGAGGGTAGTGTTCTACAAAAAATAGGAAAATATTGGGTAGTTAAAGCAGCCAAAGTGGCCCAAATGCGTGAAATTGGTAAAACAGAAAAAATTTCTATAGGAAAATCCGCGAACTGGAGGTGTCTGGCTGGAGCCTTGTCATTGGTTAGACCCGTACCACAACACTTGATACTGACGCGGGGTGGTAATCTACGTCAAATAGGTGAAAATCATCCATTATAAAATAAGTGAAGTTAGGGTAATTTTTTGGCGACTTTGACCCCCGATTCCTAGGCCATTGTCATAGGTACAGCTTTAAAATTTTCACATTCTTTCTAGATTCGGGGAGGACTATCGATAGGTATCGGTTTCATCCATTATAAAATAAGTGACGCTTTTAGGCTCTGGGATCTCGCTCTATTATATTAAAACAAAAGAATTGAAAAATTGAGCAACGAAAATAGAGAACATAAGCGAAATATATTTTAAAATTGCTCCCGATGATAGGTAGCAGAATGGAATAGGTAATGATGATTTTGTTGCTGCTGGTGCTGCTCCTGTGCCTTGGCTGTGTTTTGCGACAGCGTCTAGTTGCGCGATGATGATGGCTGATGGCGTTGCTTGCGACGATTACTGGCTTAAGCGGGAAACAGAATCAATCCGCCAATACGTCACGTACGTGACGTACGTAAATTTTAGAGCAAATTCTATTTTGACGTATCCGTCGTATCTGGCGTAACTCATACAAACACCTGCAGTCTACTTTGCTGTCAGTTATTTCGACGTACTGACGGATTGATTCTGCTGAACGCTTTAGTTATGTGGCTGTGGTTTTTACTATTCTGCATTATTTTGTCGCTGCCACACCGGCACTGACGTACAGTGGGTGCCACAGAGTTGGTCAAAAATTAGATATTTTTAGCTTTTCTTGATAATTCTCTATATTATTCCCGCTAGATAGCGCTGGAGCCGCTATTGGCGCAAAATCTGTATTTATGATCAGATTCTGTACATTTGGAATGTACATATGTTTGATATTTAATCGAAAACTCTGCAACAAAAAAGAATCCCGCTAGATGGCACTGGAGCCGAGATATTAAGAAACCGCATTAAATATGGTCCTCTTTTTGCAAGTTTCCCAGAAAAAGTCGGGGTCATAATATTATGCTAGTTATCGATAAAATGTATGGCCAACACTGATTGGTACTTAATTTCTAACTTGATTTGTAAAATTTTTATACTTGAACATATGTAAGTGTGAACATGGTTTATTTTTATTTTTTCCCCAGAAATGCCTATTTCGTTGGAAATGTTTCACAACAAAATGTTCGCTGGCAACACTCTACAGATAAATAAACAAAAACTGGAAGAAAAAGCATATTTCTTGCAGTTTACCGCTATTTGCCGCTAGAAATAGTAAGGGCAACTACCAAAATTACGATTTACAGCTACTGCACACTAGAGTCACCATAAAATAAGCAATTCCCAGCGACATCTAGTTTAGATAGCAAGTAATACAACACAAAGCACTAGATGGCGCGACTGTTAATCTTCAATTTTGTATGTATCAGGGTAAAATTTGGACCTGATTAAAGAAGATTTATTGGAGGTAATCTCCGTGTGTGTATCCATAGCATAACTGGTTCAAATGATTACGAGAAAAAGGCTGCGAAAATTCCAAAGCCTCGCTATTTCAGAATATCTTCTTAGTACATGGTTAAAGAGTGCTCTATCCTAAAACTTTGTTGTCCTGCTCAAAAAACTCACACTTATACTCTTTCTCTTTAACTCCGTTTGCTCTTTCATATCGGCTTTTCTTTTTCTCCAGATTCCTATCCCTATTCCTTTATCGGTAATACTTCCTGATATACTTAGTGGGAAAATCCAATTTGTATGGGGGATGCCACCCTTCTTCTTCCTTTATTCCCATTTTTCTGGAGGTGTTACGAAACTAATTTCATTATTTAACTCTTTACTAATTTTCAAAGTCCTGCCATTAATACTTCCAGATGCAGTACGAAAAGTCTGTTGTATGCGAGGTACCACACCCTTTAACCATGTTTAATTTTAGACATATTGCAAATTCAAAATAGGAGTGTTCGTTTCAATTTAACGTCAAAGAGCCAAGTTCTCAATTTTCTCTCAGATCTCTTAACATTCCAAATGTACGAAAACGCAAAAATTCCCAATTTTGCACAAAAAAAAAAATTAAAAAACAGCAATCAACTTTCATTTTTATTTTCATAAACTCCTTTAGATATTTTTCTGAGATCCTGGGCGAATTTGGGGGTGCAAAAGAACAGTCATAACAAAAATATGTTGAAATGAGTACACAAGTGAGTTGTAGAGCACACAATAACGCCTAGACGTAACAAAATAAGTGTGAGCAAGTTCGAGAGCGCCTGTTGGCCAGCCAAGTGACGCTAAAAGAAGATATTGTTGTGAGGTGTGGAGATGACAGAGGATGTTCTGACCCTGAGAAGATCAGAAGAGAATTAATTCAAGACTATTATAAATGCAAAGGAGACGCGAAATTGAAAAGTGTGAAACTAATTCACCCATATATCGCTTACCCAACCCGCAGTTTGAGAGTTTGATTGGCTTAGTATTTGAAACTTATTTGAGTGCTTTTGTATTCCAAATCTTTCAGTAAAGGGCGATTATTTATATAGAAGACTCGTTTTCGATTCGTTCACCTTCCAAAGTGCTGCTGGGTAGCCACATAACAAAAATATAACCGTTATAAGGTGATTACGAACAAAAGGTCATTATGAAACGATGGAAAGGAGTAATCCAGATATCGCCAAATCTTACTCAATGGGATATTACTCTCAACACAGAGTGTAGCTGCTGAGTGCGCCGCAGTGGTCTTAGAAACAGAATTTTCTGTTCGTTACAACCCTGTAGCGCAATTACTCTCCCGTTAACGAATACACCCTCCCTTCTGAATTTGCCGACCTTTGCCTTAATGATTTGATGTGTGACCAACTATAAACCGATATAAAAGATCAAATTAATGTTATTATTTTCATTTGAGAGCAGAAAATGTACGATAATGACCATGCTCGGATCGGCGCTCTTTTAATATGTAGCGTTCTGAATGTACGGAATACGATTGCTCTCAAGGATTAACACCACAAAATTTAATGGATTTATATTTAAATGCACGCATCACGCAAACAATTAGACTATGTTCAGACACAAAAACTTGTTGCCCAGCCAACTCAGCAAAGACAAGTAAGGAAGTCTAAGTTCGTGTAAACCGAACATTAAATGCCCAGCGGTAGTTTTCATATGATTTTCGAAATATGTATTTCATTTCGGAAGTGGTCGTGGTTGGGAAGCGATTTCGTCCAATTACATCAGGTATACTCCCTATTATGCTAGTATACCTTGTACCAATTTTTCCTTCTACCGTAATCAGTTTAAAAGTTATGACCCGTGAAATTTTCTAATGTGCCTTCCTGTAAAGTGGGCGGTGCCCCGCCTACTTTTAAAAATTTATCAAAAAATCATAATAGAATGACTAGGGGGTTCATCCTACCAAACTATATCATTTTAACCATTTCCGTTACCGAATTATGTCAATTTAGGTGATTTTCGAAGTTTTCGATATCGAAAGTGGGCGTGGTTGGAGGGCGATTTTATCCAATTTCATCAGGTATACTCATAAAGATACTAGTATGCTTTGTGCCAAATTTCATCGTTCTATCGCAATCTGTTTAAAAGTTATAACCAGTCGAATTTTCAAAAAGGTCTCCTTAATAATCATAAGAGAATGATCAGGGGGATTCACCTATAAAACTATATCATTTTAGCCTTTTCAGCTACCAAGATATGTCAATTTATGTTATTTTCGAAATTTTCGATACCGAAAAAGGAGGCGTGTTTATCATCCGATTTCGCCCATTTTCAATAGCAACCTACCTTGGCCAAAAAGTAACCTGTATATAAAATTCCGTGCAAATATCTCAATTTTTACTCAAGTTATCGTGTA
Organism: Campiglossa producta; assembly: GCA_964058755.1. Taxonomy (NCBI): domain Eukaryota; kingdom Metazoa; phylum Arthropoda; class Insecta; order Diptera; family Tephritidae; genus Campiglossa; species Campiglossa producta. The sequence continues at coordinate 43,743,176 of CAXKVI010000003.1, read as the reverse complement.
CACAGACGGACGGACAAGCCTTAACGAACTCCTCTTTTCAAGCTAAGAACTTTCATATATGGAACTCTATACCTATCTATCTCGATAATTTTGTGCCGTTACTTACTACCGTTATGTGAACAAAATTAATATACCTGGGTATGAGAATGAAGTATACGTGCCACACAAGGAAATCGGCTTATTTAAAAATAGACAAAAGGGGCAAAGGAATGGGAAGTGAGAGATGAGTAGGAAATATATTAAAACAGCGTCAAAACAACAAAATGAGGTAATGCATTACCTTTGAAGGTTTTGTTAGAGACCAAATCCTTCTTAGAGACCACTTCCTTTATCATTCTCATTGATATCTAGTTGATATTGACCAATTCATGATAAACGCGCTATTAAAATATTTGCAATCTAAATTGATCGAACTTATTGATCAAAATTTAGCACATTTAATTGCGTATACACACATACATATAACGAAGCAGAAATCAAAGAAAACGTTAATAATTTAATTGTGCGAATACTTAAAATAGTTCTGAAATCATTAGCTTGCGTTCGTATGAGAAATGTATTGTCACTTCTTGTGTGTGAAATCGTTTTTAAATTCATATTGAACATCGCGCGTCGTTTATTGACCTTAGCGAATAATATACATTTTTATTTACCCACACACATATCCGTGTTAATAAATACAACAACTTAAATTAAGAAATAATCCAATAAAGTACAGAAAAAAAAATATGAGCTGTTCGATTTCATTTTCCGCTCAAGGCATGAACGATTGAGACAAATCTTGTGTAAGCAAATGCAAATAAAATTTGTATTACCAGAAAATACAGACTCTTACAATAAATAAATACAATACAGATGAATAAATATGTGGATATTAGACTGAGCCAAGAAAAAAAAATGTTTAATTAAAAGGGGTAGAAAAAAAGTTCAGCAAAAGGAAGATAAATTATACCGTTATTGATATGGAGAAATATCGTCGATAAATAAACGATATTTCTGACTTTTAATTAAAAAAAAACTAGATATGTGTCTAACTTTTACTGAACCAAATTTTTTGTAACCCTATTTTTTTTAATTATTTTTTTTTTCGATTCCTTTTATTTTGATATATTTTTATTCATTTATTTCTATTTTTACTTTTATATATTTTTTGTTTTAATTTTTATTTCATTTTTTCCAGTGGGGAAGCTCCGATATTAACGCTAGGGGCGAGTCTCTGTTTGACTACCTACTAACAACTAACCTGGTGGTTTGTAACGTGGGTAACGAGCCTACTTTTATAACTAAAGCTCGTAGGGAGGTTATAGACCTCACTGTTTGTAGCGAAGGCGCTTATGAGTGGGTCAGAAAATGGCGTGTTCTTGATGAGCATTCATTTTCTGACCATCGGTACATAGAAATTGTGTTAGACTTTATTGTTGAGCAGCCAGTTATGAAACGAAATCCACGCAACACTAACTGGCAGCTACATAACCAAATATTAGCTAGGGACCTACCAGTATTACCTCCACAAGCCCCCTCATCAGTGGGAGAACTGGATGATCTGGTAACGACCTTTACAACGGCGCTCTCAAATGCCCTAGAGCAGGCTTGTCCAGTACCAAAACCACGCGGCAAACATAGACCCCACTGGTGGTCTTACGACCTGGATTCGTTCCGTATATCATGCAGGAAGCAATTTAACAAGGCCAAGAGCATCGGTACGGAGCCTGAATGGCTCGAATATAAAGCTAAACTGAGGGCCTATAAAAAGGCTCTAAGGCAAGCGAAGAGAACTTCGTGGAGAAATTTCTGCACCGGGGTCGAAAAAGTCGATGATACAGCGAGACTTAGGCGAGTGCTATCAAAAACTCAAACAGCCATTAGCTATTTACGGAAGCCTGACGGATCTTGGACCAGCACGGAAGGGGAAACCCTGGAGCTGCTCCTGAACACACACTTTCCGGGGAACTTGTATGATGCACCTATAGCATCTGCAACAAACCTGGCGGTAAACATACCCATTACGGAGGAAAGGGTAAGGTGGGCAATCAAAAGCTTTGAGCCGTTCAAGGCAGCTGGGCCAGACGGGATTTTCCCCGCACAACTTATAAACACGCTGGAAATATCAGCTAAATGGCTGGTAGTTCTCTGTTCAGCCTGCCTGGCTCTTAATTACATTCCGTGCTCCTGGAGAAGCGCCACGGTAGTCTTTATTCCAAAGGCTGGGAAGGCCTCACACTATGAGCCTAAAGACTACAGACCGATCAGTCTCTCGTCTTTTGCACTTAAAACCTTCGAGAGGATAATTAGCGATTATCTCTCCTCTATTATTGATAGCAACCTTATTTCTAGCTATCAACATGCATACACCAAAGGTAAATCAACGGAAACTGCGCTCCACAGCCTAGTCTCTATTGTTGAAAAATCATTGCACGAAAAGGAGTACTGTCTCGTGGCCTTTCTGGACATCGAAGGGGCTTTCAACAATATAAGGCCGGAGGCTATTAACACTGCTTTAACAAACCTGGGCATAAATAGGTCTCTTATTGGACTAATTGATCAACTACTAAAGGGAAGGAAAATAGTTTCTTCACTGGGAACAGTTGATCTTTCACGCTATGTCACAAGAGGAACGCCTCAGGGTGGTGTTCTCTCCCCGCTCCTATGGAACCTCACCGTAAACTCGCTGCTACGAGACACAAGGTGGGGGGGCGGGAAGATAGTGGCATATGCAGACGATTTAGCTATTGCATATAGGGGCAAATTCCCACAAACCCTGTGTGACTTGATGCAAGTAGCACTGCGAGAAGTTTCTGCATGGTCCTCTCGCTGCGGACTTAGCATCAACCCGGGAAAGGTGGAGCTTGTCCTTTATACCAGGCGGTACAAGATACCACCGCTGAACCTACCAGAACTAGATGGCGTGCGCCTGAACTTAGCTGACAAAGCCAAATTCCTAGGCACAGTTCTAGATAGAAAGCTTAACTGGAAGGAGAATGTCATCCAGCGCCAGAGGAAAGCGTGCATTGCACTTTACACGTGTAAAAGAGCCATTGGCAAAAAATGGGGGCTCAGCCCCAAAATTTGCAGATGGATCTACACTGCGATAATCCAGCCAATTATGCTGTATGGAGTCGTGGTATGGTGGCCTGCGCTAGGAAAGGCAACAAACCTAAATCTGTTAGGAAAAGTCCACAGATCGAGCATGATCTGTATAAGCGGGGCGTTAAGAACAACGCCCAATGAAGCTCTCCAGGCCATTCTTGGCTTTTTGCCACTCGATCTGGAAGGGTACCGGGCAGCAGCAGCATCGGCTCTGCGTCTAAGGGAAACGTCCGTCTGGGGCGCAAGCACTATTGGACACTCCTGTATTCTAAGATCTTACAGCTTTCTCCCTCTGAGCACAGATCGGTGTGCGACCACAACAGTCGGAGATTGTTGTTTTAGAATAAACATTCCCAGCAGGGAAGACTGGGAGAACATAGATCGGTGTCCCGCTACTAATGGCGGCACTTTTATATACACCGACGGCTCGAAGTTAGACGGCAGAGTCGGAGGAGGGGTTTACTCAAGGGATTTGGACCTAGAACTCTCCTTTAGACTACCTGATCACTGCAGCGTCTTCCAGGCTGAAGTTTCTGCAATCATGGACGCCGTGACTTGGATAGGTGAACGCACCATCGGACAGGATATCTGTATTTTCAGCGACAGCTCTTACTCGTTCAACTCTGAACTGACGCTCAGCTGTCGTCGATCTCTTCAAGAGATGGCCCAACAGAACCGCGTGAACCTCACATGGGTCCCGGGACACAGGGACATTGAGGGAAACTGTAGGGCAGACGAACTTGCCAGGCAGGGCACGACCAAGCAGATTCTTCAAGATAAAGAGCGCATAGGTATGCCGTTTGCCACGTGCAAGCTAATGCTGAAGGAGCATACACTCCGCGAAGCCAACGAAAGATGGCTACAAGCCCCAGGGTGCCGGATATCCAAGCAAACCTGGCCAAAATGCGATCTTAAAAGATCTAGACACATATACGCCCTAAAAAGGAAGGAAATCTCCATATTAATAGGTGTTTTAACCGGGCACTGCCTTATTGGTAGGCACGCAGCAAGGCTAGGCGTTCCCTACCGACGATGCTGCAGGAGTTGCAAAGATGATGAGGAAGAGGAAACGGTGGAGCACCTCATCTGCAACTGCCCGGCCTTAAGCGGAGCGAGAAGGCGCTCTCTGGGAGTTCCCTTCCTGGTTAGCTTAAGCCAGGTCGCGGAGCTAGACATAAAGGACTTGATGGCCTTCATCAAGTTATCAAAATGGTTCGAGGAGGGGTAGCGGTGTCGGTTAGGAGTGTCAGTCCCGGGTTTCGGCTATATGGAGAGTCCCGACAGCACTGGGATTTTCCATATGGCCGGGCCCCGGGACTGACTTTCCTAGTGTTTGGTGGTATCACAACGGGCCTTTTATTACTGGCCTAGGTGTGCCTTTGCGGCAGCCACTTCTACCTACCTACCTACTAGGGATGTCAATTTTTCGGGTTTTGGCCGTCCCGGGATTTTCGGGATATGCTTTTACAAATCCCGGGATCCCGGGATTAGTCCCGGGATTAGGGATTCGTTATTTCTAACAGGTTTGCTTCAAAAAGACTGGAGAAAATGTTTGTGAAACTGTCAATTTTTAAATAAATAACAAATAAAATTAATTAAATTTATTTATCCCTTATATTTTTTATTTACTTTTAATGTATTTCATTTGAATAAAAAAAAATAACACACTTCAATAGAAAGTTATAAAATATAAATAACTTATTATGTTTAAGTATAAAAGCACTTAAACATTTTGATATACGTACATACAAACATTATCACATACAAATATGATAAGGTGCATCAGCCTATCTACACACATAAATATGTAAAACTATAACTATAAATAATCAGTATGCTATTTTAATAAACTAGTTCGTCTTACAAACGCACTCAAATAAGTTGATTTTAATTCAACAAGCTGAACCACTTCCCCCCACCAGTGGGAAGAGGTTGTCAGTTAATAATATTAACATATTAAGTATTCTTTTTTTTTGTAGTTGAACTCCTACATTAATATAAATGTATTAAACAGTTTAATAATGGTAAGTATTAATTAAAAAGTAAAAAAAAAATTTGGTACATTCAGCGCGCCTCTTCCCAGCCAGCAAGATACCTTACATTTTACGAACATTGCGTTTTACGAGCTATTCTCGAATCAGCAACAACTAAAAACACAAGCTTTTTTTATTTTGTCAAAAAAAATAAAAATTTAAATTTCAAATTCAATATTTTGAAAATACGAAGTACGTTTATGATCAAAAAACGGACGTATAGAGATTCATAACAGCCTAACCTAATATAAACGCACGGACTGAGTTTTCTGTCAAAAATGTCTCATGCACATACAACTTGTATGGGAGTAGCCGAATTTGAACGCACTGCCTAAAAAAACCTAACTCAATTTTTGTTTTGCGTGACATTTCGATTTGACGTAAACTCTCAGAGCGCACGTCGTTGACATGTAATTCTTCAATTTGATTGCACAGCTGTGACAACCAGCTACTCACGCACGCACATTTGTTTCGGTTAGCAGCAAAAACGTCGTGCATGTTCGTGCGACAAATTCAGTCCGTGCGTTTATATTAGGTTAGGCTGTAAGCGAGTGCTTCTTCGATACATTTACGAAGCCTCGAGGGCAAAAAACATTTTAAAGCGAAACAGTATTCGTATGCGAATCGAAAAAGTATTCGTAAGCGATATTTTATTAGAGTTTTCTTCGAAAAAACATCCATTTACGAACTCGTTTACGATAATTTTGCTGGCTGGGTTCTTCCTCTAATTTTTAAACATTGCTTTTAAAAAATGATCTTAAAACTATTAAAGCGTTTAATGTTTTGTCTGCGAGTCTTGACCTGAACTTATTGCAAATGTAGCCCGCCGTTGAAAAGCATCTTTCCGCCTCAACACTTGTGGGCTGAATTGCAGACAAATATTTATAAGCTTTTTTCAAAAACATGCCTTTCTCTCCCCCATTAGAGAACAAGTCTATTTCTTTAGATAATTGTAAAGCCATACCATATTTTTTTTATTGGGACAAGTTTGTGTACTTTTCATTAAAAGGTTATTTAATTTTGCTTTTAAATCTGTGGGCTCGCTTATAATTATTTCTTCCGTTTCATTATTTTCGACATCGGTGGAAGCTTGACTTAGTAAAAGTATTTGCTTTAACTCCTCTTTTACAGTGCCCATAGATAAGCTTTCACCGAATCTGTTTGACACAGATCTCCATTCGTCAAAAACTACGCAAAATTTTTCACCTTCTTTTACGAGCTTTTCAATTTCATGTAAAAATCCTACTCAAATATTTTCGTAATAGTTGAGTACAATACTTTGTATAGTGTTTCTGGATTTTGGTAAATCGAAGCCATTACCTCGCATTACATCGCGTAGATCTTGTGATTTGGTGAAAGCTGAAAAAGCAAAACCATCAACAGCCGTCATCCTAGCTAAAACAGCTTCCATACTCCTCTCCGTTTTATTACTAAAAAATTTATGCAACTTTTGCTGTTTACAAGGTACAGGATTGGCTTCTGGAGCTTTTGTTTTACGGCACACAACAATATTATGTTTTTTCAAATGCGTGTGCAGCCCTTTTGTTGAGCCACCTTTCGTTAATAATATTTGACTGCATTTTTTGCACTGAGCTGACTCGTCGTTGTCGCGCGCAACTAAAAAATAGAACCACACGGAAGACTTCTCTTCCGCCTTTGTTTTATGTGCAACAAAACCTGTACGAAATAAATTTCAATTTCATTACAGTGATTCTTTATTTAATGAAAATGTAATACTTCGTATAAAAATGGATGAGTGCGAGGTATTCCACTTCACCGAAGTTATAAATATATCTATATTTACCTGAAGTGGACGGCTTTTCAGTCATATTTAATTATTCTTATTATTCATCAATCAATTATGCGCGCAAAAATAACAATGAAACCAGCTGATTTCTACGTCAACAGTGTTGTAAACGCTAACCCAAATTTCAGTGTGGTTTCTTTGCTATACAAGAGGGATTTTTCTCACATCCCGAAAATCCCGGGATTGCTGGAACACAATCCCAGGATTTTCGGGAGCTTAAAAAGGGTCGGGATCCCGGGATTTCGGGATCCCGGGATCCCGGGATGACATCCCTACTACCTACCTACCTATTTAATTTTTTTATTTTATTATTTTTTTATTTTATTTTTTTATTTTTTTTTTTATTTTATTTTTTTATTTTTTCTTTTATCTTTTTCTTTTTTTTTAATATTTTTCGTTTATATTTTTATTTTTTTTTTATTTTTTATTTTTTTTCTTTTGTCTTTTTCTTTTTTTTTTAATCTTTTTCTTTTATCTCTTATCTCTTATCTTTTTCTTTTTTTTTAATTTTTTTTCTTTTGTTTTTTATTTATTTAATTATTTTTTTTTTTTTTTAATTTTTTATTTACTTTATTTTTTTTTTTATTTAATTTTTTATTTCGTTTTATTTTTGTTTCTAATTTTTTTTTAATTTTTTTTTTGTTTGATTTTTTTTCATTTCATTTATTTTTTTTTTTTCATTTTTTATCATTTTTTTCTATAATTATTTTTTTCACTTTTTTTTTTTCTTTTAATATTTTAATTTAATTGTTTTTCATTTATTTTTATTTTTTTTATTGTTTTTTAAATTTTTTTCTTTTTAATTTTTTTATTTTATTTATTTTTTATTATTAAAGAATTATGTAGCTGGCTTGAGGTCCGAATTTGAATAAAAGACAAACGTGTTGTTTTTATTACCAATATATTTCGAGTTGGTCACGTCAAGTGATACGCACGTGTAAAAATTTTCACCCCGAAGACGATTACCGTGTGTAATCGAAATATATTGGTAATAAAAACAACACTTTTGTCTTTTATTCAAATTCGGACCTCAAGCCAGCTACATAATTCTTTAGTAACAAAAAGGTCGCCAAAATCAAAATTTTTTATTATTTTTTTATTATATAGTTGTGTTGTTTTTTTTATTTTTTTTTGTTTGTTTTTATTTATTTTTTTTTTTGTTTTTTATTTTTTGTTTTTATTTTATTTTTTATTTTTTTTTTTATTTCATTTTTTTTGTTTTTATTTTTTTTATTTTTTTTATTTTTTTTTTTGTATTTTTTGTTTGTTTTTATTTTATTTTATTTTTTTTTTGTTTTTATTTTATTTTATTTTTTTTTTGTTTTTTATTTTCTTTACTTTCCAATTTCTTAAATGAAAGTTTCCTAAAAGTAGGTATCTACACATTCAAAATGGCCAAAATGCCAAAAAAAAGCCCCTTACAAATTTGTTTGTGATGATTTCTTCTGTAGCTCAAAGTACAGTAGGTGTGCTTAGATAAACACCAACCAACCATTCATGCAATCGCAACATAATCGACACCCGATGTCAAACCAACAAAACATATCGCCCAAGGAATAAAGCAACAAAGCAATACGAAGTATAATAATATGTATGGATTGCCGTCGCTGCTCTATGGTTAAGCGCATCATATCATATGTGGCACTGTTCTGCTTTTTTTCTTTCGGATTTCAACTTTTGTCGCCGATGCTGCCGACGTTGGCGATGTGCACAGTGTAGCGAAAGTGTGGAAAGGTACGTAAAAAAAGGGTTGGTCAAGAATTACTACAGCGAAGTTTTTTAGAAATAGGCAAAGGTATCTGAAAATCCATCCCGTAGCTACTAGGGTCTCTAAATACTGAAGGACAAACAAGGTATTAAATAAAGATCTCTCTCAGTCAGAATTACCACTTTTATAGGTGGATTATGTAAGCTGTCTGTAATCATTAATATAGCCATTTCGGTTTCAATAAGCTGTCTCACATCTCTAGTCTAAAAAATGACTATTTGCAGGCTACAAACCCTCATCTCATTTCTCTAGTCTCAAAAAAGGAATCACTAATGGTGCTAATTTGTGCGCTGGCTGGTTACAAAAACGATAATATTGAAGAGTATTAGAGACATTGGTGAGTTTTTGATTACCTCCTCTTAGGGAATACAAATATCACTATATTGTCTCAATTAAATATCTAAAATTTAGTGACTTAAGATGAGACTGAATTATAGGCCAGTACTTGTGCTGTACCCATCGTGCCGAAACGACCCGGGCCGTTTTCTTATATCGACCCGGCTAAGAGCAATACACTCGAGGTGACCCTGTCTGACATTAAGGCAGGGCTACACTTCGCTACAACAACAACAACAACAACAACAATCTGTCAAATCTGACAGCTGTCAGTTGTTAAAGTCGAAATAACTAAAATCTGTAACTCTCGCTCTCATCAAATTTTTAGATTTTGAAAGAGAATTTGAGTTGGAATTACGCCATTGGACTAGGTTTGGATATTTTTTTACCTAAAAACTAGTGAACTTAATCTTTTAATTGAATAGTTCGTTGGGCCGTTCAGTAAATTGAACTTAACTTTTCTGCTGAGAATTTGTATAATTTGGATTTTTCAGACAGGTTCTGCAATTGAAATTCTTATGTAATTTGACAAAATTTTCACAAATTTTATTCGGAAGTGAACCTGCCTGTTTTAGTTTATAAGGTGACCGAACTAACATAATAAAAAACTAGTTCAATGGGCTGAACTAACTAGAAGCAAACTAATCCTTTCATTGCACTAAAAATCCCAGCTCTAGATTGCAGCTAATTCCTCAATCCCTCAGATTAGCTAGAATATAAATCAATCTTTAGGTTTAAACTAGCTACTTTCGAGCCACACACCACTGTGCATGGCCACCGCGCTACCATCATTAAGCTATGTGAAATGCTCATGTACGATGATGTTTAAAATGGCCGGTTGCCAATGTGCCCCGATGATGTTTGCATTGTTTGTATGTGCATAGAGCTACATATTCACCTCGCTGCCGTGCTGTTTATTGACTATTACACACTCTGTTTTATTGCTTAAATGTCTGATTGTCTAAATGACTCCTCCGTTAAAAAGGTGTAGTAGTTGGTTGGTTGGTTGGTCGGCGCGTCGTCCGCAAGCGTAATATCAAGAAATCCATAAAAGTATATTTCGTACATATGTACTTGGGTTATTTACGTATTTGTAGATAGAAAGTGCCACTTGGCTTTAGTAAGCAATAAATTCTCTAAATTGAGAGTAGATATACTCTTACATATTTTACTAATTTTGCCTCCCTCTAATTTTGTGAATACACAAAGTCATCGTCGTCGTCATATGCGTTAATGTATTTACATTCATGCATACGTCTGTAGATTAATAGTGATGTAGAGAAGCAAGTAATCCGAATCAGAACTGACCAATTCTTAGAAGAACCGTAGTTTGGATTTTACAAAAAAAAACTCAGTACTGGAATTGAGGAAACGGAGAACTATTGACTGATGACAACTTCAAAGTACATATGTTCTCATGATTTTAATTTGATCAGGAGCTTAGGAAATTAATCGATTACTTTAAATGATTGCATACCAGGTGTGAGTATTATTTTATCTAAAGAAATGATGAACTAAATGTTTCAATTGAACTATTTCGTTAGTTCGTTCAGTAAATTCAGGTAAACTTTTCTGTGACAATTTTTTCAAATGAAAATTTATGTACATAAGTTATTTAAGAAACTCACCAAGTTATCATATATCGAAAACGCATTAACACCAAACAGTTTTTTTTTAATATTAATTTTACTCTGGTTATAATGAAGTTCATCTCAAATAATTTAAGTGGCTTTTCAGAACCAATATTTAGGTTACTACAAGAACTATTGAACTAGTTCAATTGGTCGAACTATTGTTGGATAAGGTTACCGAAACTATTGAACTATGTAGTTCAGTTGATCGAACTATAGTTAAATAAGGTAACCGAAACTATTGAACTACTATCTTTGTTCGAACCATAGTGGAATAAGGAGACGAAAACGTTTGCACAAGTTCATTTGGTCGAATTTTGTTCAACAAGTTGAAGGAAGATATTGAACTAGTTCATTTGGCCAAACTATAGATGAACAAGGTGACCGCACTAAGATCAGGAAGATCAATGGTTTGAAAGAACTGGCAGTGAAATAATTTTTTCACTGAACCAAAAACCCACGTGTCAAGTCACCAGAACCGGTTCCTTAAATACTAGAACTTTACAACACAATAAGCTTATTAGTGTGAAGGTACATTAGAGTGCATCACTCTCCATACGGAAAAAAAATAGTTTAATTTTTTTAAAGAATATTTGGTGTTAGGCCCAGCGCACATAAATTTGCATCTGCTGCCATAGAAAACTTTCGTTAAATATACTGAAGTAACTAAGTAACTACACAGAGAAAAATGAGCTGGAAAGGGATAAGAATTGACCGTAATTTTCAATTCAATTCTTATCCATTATCTTAATCCTTATTTGTGATTTTTAGCGTGATGCAAGAAGATTATTAAATAGCTTTTTTCAAGTTTTTTATGTAATTATATCTGTTTTTCTTTGCTTTACTTGAAGTACTTGCGTACTTGCGACATTGATGAAACTTTTTCCACAGGTGTGAAGTAAAAAAAATAATTGTATTTCTGTTAACAGATTACGAAAATATACACTTTAGTAGCATTTAAAATTGTATGCAACTTTCCTCTTTCGTGTCAAAGTACGCCAGGCATTCCTTTTTAGCGATAACTGACGCCAATTGGAAACCCCAAGGGAGTTCAAGTCATCCTCCACTTGTTGTTTCCACCTCAGTCGAGGCCTCCCTTTCCTCTGCTGGGGAATTCGGGTGTCGATAGGAAAACCTTCTGTACTGGAGCTTCTTTGTCCATTCGCCTAACATGACCCAGCCAGAGGAGCCTTTAGGCTTTAATTCGCTGAACTATGGTCAGGTCTGCGTAAAGCTCGTACAGTTCATCGTTTTTTCCTTCGATACTCGCCGTTGGGCCGTCTCATCTTCTCTTGACACTGTTCATGATTCCGAGCTGTACATCAGGACTGGTATGATGAGAAACTTATATAGCGTGATCTTTGATTGTCGAAAGAGGACTTCTCAATTGCCTACTTAGTCCAAAGTAACACTTGTTTGCAAGAGTGATTATCCGTTGTATTTCTAGATTGATATTGTTTTCGGTGCTAATGCTGGTTGCCAAATAGACATTTCAAATTTCTAGCTATCAACGGTGACTTGGCTGCCAAGGGGCAGGTGCTCGGATTTTTTCTTTTATTACAGCAGATACTTCGTCTTGTTCTCGTTTACCGCAGGACTTACTTTTTTCGCTTCCTTATCCAGTCCAGAGAAGGCAGCGCTAGAATATCCCTCTATTAAAAAATACCTCACAACTTATGACCGTGGAAGTGTTGTCAATGTCCGTTCAAATGTCGAAGGTGGTAGCAATATGTTCTTGTGAAAGTTAAATTTTCTGTCGAAACAGCCTAATGTACATCCATGCATATATCTTTGTTTGTTCAATGTTCGATTTTATATTCTATATGCCGACGTGGAATGTATTTTATAATTATTACCAAACATTGCGCATTAGGGGTTGATTTGTGAAATAAAGTACAAAAAAAAAAAACTTGCAAAAAAAAAGGAAATTGTGAAAGAGAATACCTAGTAAATATGACAATCAATGGAAATCAGCAGAGCATTTAGAGCTTATGTAACAAATTTTAGAAAATACACACAATGAGGAGGCGGTAAATGTCGTTGAGTGCCAAACTTAAAGAGGCAATTTTCACCATGTCACGCCGTTGCTTCGTGCAAGTGTATGCGTGTGCGTTAGTATGGATTCGAAATTGACTAATCAAAATCTCCAAATTTTAATTAGATATGCAAATTGGTTTTGCGAAATGAAATAATATTTATCTAGTATATATATAAATGGACTATGTAGATAGATATAAAGTACATACAGTGGTGGTCAAAAAAAAGTGGTGTCGAATTTTAAACTAAAATTTCAGAAATTCGAAAAAAGTATTAGCGAACATTTAGAACTTCGAAAAAGGTATTTTTATAAAAATTTGTTAATATTTTAAATATATTTTTCTGGAGTAGCGCTTTTAATTCTAGTATTCCAAGTTTAAAGTGCATTTAAAACAACTTAATGAAATCTTTTTTTTTATTATTTTTTGTCAAGTAAGGTTTTATATATTTCCAACTACATACATATTTCCAGCCCTGCGGGTTAGGGGTTTAGAATATGCCCGAGGTATGTATGCCGATCGTAAGAGGCGACTAAAATCCACGAAATCGTTCTCAAGACAGTCGGGCAGTACCGGAACATACCGGATTCATCCGGCAAAGGGCTGTCAACATCCGTACAACCCCTGTCTGGTCTGTCTGTTTTTATAAGTGGATCTTCCGACTAGGCAGGGCAAAGTATGGCTACAACAACAACAACATATGTACATATTTCAAATAAAAACTGTAACAAATAATTTAATTTCGAATTTCACAGCCATTTTATTGCCCATGAGTGTACCTCCACAAAATGGTTTGCTATTTGCTTTTAAAATAATTAGTTAGATTTCATTTCTTTTGCTCATTTTATTTATGTTAATTACCTAGTTCTTTCATATTATTTATTCGTCATTGCGATGTCCGTTATTGTTGTGCTTGCTACATATTCGAACAAAAATATGAAGCAAAGAGACGACTAACTATAAAACCAGTTTCGAAGTAAAAAAAAAATAATAATATTGAAGAGCGAGCCGGTTGAGTTATTGTCATGTATGCACTTATTTATTGTACATTTGTGATAATTAAAACGCTTGTGGGGATAAGCTGCCTTCTTGATGTACCTACCTACTATACGAATTATTGGTAGCCATCTTGAGTTTTCTTTAGTTATAATTTTAGAGCTCTTTAAAAATATGAATGATTTAATGTACATACATAGTTGGGGGTTTAGTTCAATGAAAGGATTAGTTAGCTTCTAGTTCATTCAAACCATATCACCTCATTGTCCTCAGTTCGACCAATTGAACTAGTTTAATAGGTACTAATAGAGTTGGGCTTTTTAGTTCAATGAATCGCGTATACATAGTTCGTTCAAATAATTGAACTAGTTCTTTAGGATTTTGGCTCGGTCTCCTTAGTGAATATTCAATAGTTTGTTATAATAATAACAATATAAAACAAACATTGGTAGATAAAAGAAAATTAAATTATTTGAAAAAATGTTCCCTTTGTCTTGTAATAACAACCAAAGTTAAATTTAGTCTCAAAAATTAAAAATTGTTTGCTGTTACTGAAAAGTTACCACAGTTGTTACGCTATCTGAAGGCCTTCTTTTTCGATACTGAAGCTTTTGTTTTTTGAGAGCGAAAGTTTAGCTGGAGGTCTATATCTAGTTATAGGTATATGCGCATTAGGGTGTTTCCGAAAATGTGTCAACCAAAGAGAAAAATTTGAAAATGCCCCTAGGACAAGCTTGTTGATAACATTAAAAAGGCACGTATGGGACGCAACTTGACCCATCCCTACATACGTAAATATGAATATATGTATATGTATATATTAGGGTGGTCCAAAAAAATAGATTTTTTAGGTCTAGTTAGTAATCGCTAAGACAACCTTACAAAAAATACTTCTGAGGAAGAAAAACGCAAAAATTTTTTTTTGTTTTTTATTCACCCTAATGTATGTGGATCGTTTTGGTGTTCAGAATTTGCAAGACATGTAAATTTATGCTTAAGCGAGGTAATTGCAATAAAATATATGGTCAACATTCTTATGTTGTAAAAAAAGGATGGAACGTCCGAAAGGGAACGTCCGAACAAAATTAAAATCAATATTTGTCCAATAAAAAACTTCTCTATAAAGATAATGTTAATGCAGTATAAATCTTTGTTTATTTCTCTATTAATCGTGCATGCACCTTTTTTTTTGTAGCACGAACCAATTAGTATAACTTTAAGGAAATCTTAAATCACCTCAAATACGAGGTACGATTGCGGAATGTCTGAACGACAAGTTTAAATCCTTTTACAGTGGTAATGTGTCGTCTTCAGAAAAATGTTTTGATGGCCTTAGATAGATGAGTACAAAGGCTACATACATATATGTATATGACAAAAAAAAACATGCTGATCCACAGCCTCCTCTAGGTTTTACAGAAAGTAATGTATCCAAAATTAATCGACAGTCAAATCAAATATCGTCCTACCTCAGAATTTTTTTCAATAACGCCCTATCTAAGAATTTTTGTCAAATAAATCTCAGCTGAAAAATAGTATTGAATTTTCGTTCAAATAGTACTATTTCAAGGTCCTCTATATGTAAGCACTTTTTCCTCGACCATCAAGCAGTTTATAAGGGTATATAATAATATAATATACATGAAAGTACCCAAAGCTTTAGTACTAAGGTACTCGAACTGTTAAACATTGAACAGACGTTCACACTTTGAACGGTAATAAAATTGTTTATATTAGATCAATAAACCAATTTAAATAATAATGAGCTATAGCTATATAAATATATGCATATAAATAAATATGTAATTGTAAAAAATCAGTAATATGTATTTGGTTGAAAATCTTGTTATTTTTTAGTGTTATATTATGTAGTATGTTTGAATGATCGTCTTATTTAAAGCAGTTTATTAATAAATACATTAGGGTCATTAAAAATATGTTTTCTTTTGAAGCAGACTCAAAACTTGGTTCGCGCCCACATGCCAAATATAAAAACAAAGGGTAGCAACGTTTACTTAGTGGCCGCTAAAGGGTTAAGATGTTAAATATCTACGGTTTTAGTGAAAATATAACGATTCTGATGCAAACTATTTCGGAAATCAACAAAAAGGTGGCCCTTAATGGATTAACACATTAAAGAGAGGAAATATGGGTCACTAATGGGTTAATACATGGCCATTAACGGAATAAGGTGATACACATTTGGTTAAAAAAATAAAATTTAAAATAGAAAGAAAAACAATGGATTACTACGTGGCCACTAATGGGTTAAGATGTTGAATATCTACAGTTTTAGTCAAAATATAGCGATTTCGGTGCAAACAAAGTTATTTCGAGACTTAAACAACAACATTAACCAATACATGGCCCTTAATGGTTTAAAAAAACTGTTCGTGTGTTATTTTTTTGCAGATTCGGCGGTTGTAATGAAAAAAATTTGATTTTAGAATACATAAAAAAAAAAACAAGAGACACTAATGGGTTAATAGATGGCCCTTAACGGACCAAGATAAAGTAAAAAAATAAAGGCCAATAATGGGTTAATTTATCTACGTGAATGGGTTAAGATGTCACTATTTTGTTATATTTAAGTAGGTGTAGCGACTCTCATTTAATAAAACATGATTTCGGAATTCGAACAAATGAAAAAAACCTCGTCACCAATGGGTTAACACATGACGGTTAATGGGTTAGGATACTAAGAATTAATTGCTTCAATGTAGATATAGCGATTTGATGTAAAAAAATCGACTTTAGAATCGTGCTAGATGGCGCTGGAGTCACTATATATGCAAAATCCCTATTTTTGATCCGATTCTGTGGCAAAAAAGAAAGCCGCTAGGTGGCACTGGAGTCGAACTTTAAAAAAACGTGTTTATGAACAGTTTTTGCAAGTTTCGCAGACAAAGTCGTGGACATTTGCTAGTTTATACATACATACATGAATTTCAAGTTAAAAAATGAAATGGTCGCTTATTTTAAAACTTTGCGCCTGTTTCGAACAAAAGTTACATTTTTTTGAATAACCCTAATGTATATGCATGTTCGTATATAGTTAGCAAATTTGGGTATGAGTTAAGTGCAGGCGAAATAATGCAATTTGTTGTTGTAGTTGTTTAAAATGATTTTGTAGTAATGTAAATGGGTAGTTAATATGTATCAGTGTCTTATAATACTTCTATAGTATAAGAATTGAGAAAAATTGGCGATCATTACATTGTTCATACTAACCAAATACATGGCCAGCTTATTCAAATCCAAATTTGCCAACTGACTGACATCGGTCGTATTCAAAAGGCTCAACATTAATCCAATATCTGCGGCAGTAGGCATTTGTGCTGCAAGTGAGGACGCTGCTGCTGCCGCTGCCTGCTGCTGGTGTTGTTGTTGCTGCTGTTGATGTGTTAAATTTTGTTGGTGGTGCTGTTGTTGTTGTTGATGAGATATATTTTGTTGTTGCTGCTGTTGTTGATTAAGCATTTGTTGTGACTGTGAGGTGTGTTGAGCATGAGCTCCACCCCCACTAGCACTACCACCACCAACAGCACTTGTCATGCCTTGACCAATATTCGGTATATTAACAACATTGGAGCCCGCATTTGCAGCAGCTGCTGCGGCGGCTGCAGCTGATGTACTAGCACCTGTTGATAGTTGCTGTTGCTGTGGTGTTTGTCTGCCACCAATGTTAGTGGCACCATTCGTATTTTGTTGTATCAACGATTGTAGGGTACGATTACCCGATTCGCCGGTGTTCGATTGTTGTGCAGTTCCGCCGGTATTGCCACCTCCTTGGACGCCAGCAGCAGAGGCAGCAGCATTTTGCATTTGCATTTGTAAGGATTGTAGAGTTGGTGTTGTTGGCACCGATAACGGTGGTGTTGATGATACCAATGCTTGCAGCTATATATTTATATATATTTTTTTTATTTAAAAAAATAAGAAAAAATTGGAGTTCGCAAATGGGCAAATGAAATTTTGCTTCTTATGTGGGGAAAATAATTTTTGGGGAAATTATGAACATGGTTGATGATTATACCTAACTTTTTTATAATAATTTATATAATTACTTATTCATTATTATTATGAACCTCTCATTTGCTTCATGAGCTCACGCGCTTAGGTTTTTTTCGAAACTAACTTTTTTATGATATTCAAAAACATGTTATTTGCACAAAATCATACGAAAGTGTTATAAAAAATAAACTAATAGATACTCATAGCGCGTTACGATAAACTATTTGTCTATGGCCCCGCAAAGAAGTTGTGCTCAAAAAATGATCAAATAGCAGACAGTCGAAAACTTTTCTCTTTTGTACCTTTTAAATAATATTACTGTGAACGTTTTTGATCACTTGGATCGAAAAAATTCCGCTGGATGGCGCACGGCTCGGACAATTTTTAGCTAATTTCTCGTCGAGATAGGACTTGAACGACTATGCACGTAGCCCAGGATACGATGGCGATACAGGGAGTAGAAACCAAACTTTCGATAGGTGCCGTGCTGATGAAGATAACTGAAAATCGATCCAAAAAGGGGATGAATCTTCCTATCGATTTTTGTGTAATTTTCCATTGAGCTACATAGATCCTTGAACTTGGCACATGTCTCAGAGCTCGAAGACAATGTAATATTTGATAAAAAAAATTGCGGGATGGCGCACGGATCCAGCTGTGTGGAAAACTCATTTCCCAGACAAAGGGACTTAAAATTTATCGGTTTTGCGCTCGATTTTTGATCAACTAGAAACTTGCCACTTTACGCATGATAATGCCGAAATCCAAATTCCGATAGATGGAGCCCTGATCGGAAAAACTAGTTAGCGATCAAATAGTTTTTTCTGGGACTAGTTGGTATTGTTCGGGTCTATGTAGGGGCCTTTGTGGGATCATTTCAGGACAATTTAGGGATCATTACAGCTTTTTAAGAGACTTTTCCGAAATTGTTTTAGGGATCATTTCATACTCGTTTTGGAATACTTTTGGGGTAATTTAAAAAAAATTTCGTGTTTATTCTGGGCCTTTTTTGGGGTAATTTCGGGATCGTTTTGGAAGTATCTCGCAACCATTTCATGACTTTTGGGGTAATTTAAAAAAATGTCGGGTTTATTCTGGGTCTTTTTTGGGGTAATTTCGGGATTGTTTTAAGCAAATTTCGGGATTTTTATTGGAATATTTTCGGAACTTAGGAAAAAGGAATTTTCGAAATTTTATTTCGAGATTATCGTGACTTTTAGAATAGCTAAACGAATCGGGTGTATTCTGGGTATTTTTCGGAGTAATACCGAGATGTTTTCGGGATCATTTCGGGACATTTTCGAGGTAATTTCGCATTTCTCGAGCCCGCTTCTGCATATTTTCGGCATGATCTCGAGATTTCTTCGTGATTTTTCGAGACTTTTCAAAACTTGCTTTACGTTTATTTTGGGATAGTTTCAGGATTGTTTCCGGCAATTTTAGAATTTTTTTGGTACAATTTCGACATTTAAAGGTAATTTTTTTTGGGTGCATTTTGGAAATTTGGTAAATGATCCCGAAGTGATGTCGAAACAGTTTGAAAATGGCCAATTAACTGTAAAAAGGGGAGAATGGCATGCTTTGATACCCAGCTAGGCTAATGAAACATTTTTCACACTTCCACATCTGCTAATTTAATGAACACAACTGTAGTCAATGCGCGACAGACTTAATTATTTGAAGAGGTTATCTAAAAAAAATCATATAAAATAAACAAACTTACTAAAAAACATTTACAGCCAAATCCAAAAGAGTACTACTGAATTTAGACAAAACAGAACACTCGACACAAATAATAAGATTACACTACATTTCAAAATAGGATAGACCTACTGCTAAAAGTAAAATTGGATATGTTAAACACATATTATTTTTTAAGACAAATTTATATTTCCTCTTTCTTAGTACTCTTTTTGCATTGATACATTTTCATTTCGCAGTGAATCGTTAATGCAGGAATGATGTACCAGATATATGTATATGGTCATGTGATAAATAAATTTGGAAAATCTTTTCACTTACCTTGGCTTTTTGTTGTTGTTTTAATTCTTCTTTTTTATAATTACGTTGATATGCCGTTATGACACGCCTCAAACGTGTATTCAAATCTTGCATTGATGGCCAACTTGTGGCGTCATCTGCGGTTACAGTCGTCGGTGGATAACTACTTGCAACACTTTCATTCTCACACTCATCTAAGCCTACAGTAGTCGAATTAAGAGTTTCATTTTGCGTTTGTTCATTATTATTGGTAGAAGAAGGATTATTTGTAATTTCCAACGCAGTTTCGTTGCCGGCGGTAGTAGTTGTTGTGTTGTTGTTGGCGGCCGTTGCACTATCGACAGCACCGAGCGGCGTTGACAGCTCTGTTGCTCCAGCTGCAGTCTCATTTTCTGACTTCATTTCATCACAATCATCAGTTTCATTTTTATTTGCAGAATCTTTTCCATTTTCTGCCGCGTTTTGTGTGGGCGATGTTGCTGCTGAGTGCACCGTTGTATCAGCTGAAGTCGATGAATCTCCACCAGCAGTGGCAACAGTGAGCACCGTTGTTGTTGTCGAGTCGTTATCTGTATCCATTTTCGCTTCAGCTATTGTCTCATCGGTGTCCATGGCAACTGTGGCAGCCTTTTTCTTTTTTGTTTTAGTTTCACTTGTGCTCGTGGAGGAGGATACATCATCTGTTGCCATTGCTGTCAATTCATTTTCCGCAGCAGCATTATCAACGGCGTCATCTGCAGCATCAGCTGATTTTTCTTCACAAACTTCTGACTTTTTCGATTTTTTCGAGTTACGTCGTTTTTCTCGTTTTTCTGATTTTTTACTCTTTGTTTCTGTATTTTCAACCACATTTGTTTGATTGTCAGCAGTTTCTTTATCGTTTGCTTCATCTGGCTTATTGATGGCTGAGCCGTCGGTACCGTCGACAGTGCCTTTAGAGCTCGCAGCGACGACACCAACACTACCAACGTCAGCGGCTTCACTTTTCGCCCGTTTTTTATTACTCTTACCCGAAGAACTAGGACGCTCAGGATCGAGTGGATCTTTGTTATCGCCTGTTGTTTGCTTGGTGGAATCCGAGTCTTTGGTAGTAGTAGCGTCGTCATCAATTTCTTCGGCGTCTTCATGTTTTGAGTTTGCATCGTCTTCATTTCTATAAAAAAAAAATAGAGGAATATTGCAGTAAATGGAAATCAAACATTTAGAATCTGTAAAGAACAGGGACTATGATTAATCCATTAAAAACAATTTAAATGAATAATTTTTTTTGATTAATCACAATAGGGTTATAATTAGTCAAAATGTGATTAATTGGGAAATAAATCTTTTTGATAAATCGACGATTATTCTACACCGCGAAACCCGCAATGTAAACGAAATTCGGATTATTCAACTCATGCGTCAGTAGTAGGGATTTGCGATTAATCAAGTTTGTAATTAATCATTTACTGATATATCAAAATGCGATTTGATTTGCGTTTTTGCAAAACGATTATTATCTATAATTCTTCAATTAATCAATTTCAAGTCAATTGTCATGCTTGATAAATTGACTAATCGAACTCCTACTCAGTAGGGATTTCTGATTATTCGATTATAAATTCAAAATGAATAATTTTTCTGATTAATCAAAATAAGAGGTTTTGATAAACCGATGATTATTCCATATTTATTCAATTAATCATTTTTAGGAACTATTTCGGGATTGTTTTTTATCATTTCGGAATCATTTTGGAACTTTTTCAGAATTTATTGGAATCATTTCGGAACTTTTTCGGCATAGTTTCGGTTCTTTTTCGGAATGTTTGTGGGACTTTTTGGAAATTGTTTTCCGATAATTTCGGTATTCTTTGTGGAATCATTCCGGGACTTTTTTGAGATTGTTTTCTGATCGTTTCGGGATTGATTTCGGGATCATGTATTGAAATGATATTGAATTTATTTTGAGACATGGCGTGCTTAAAAATTATTTTGATACGGAGCGTTATTGAAAAAAGTTCTGAGATAGAGCGTACCTAAAAAGTTAGATAGGGAGTTTTTGAAAAATATTTTGTATAGTATATTTAAAAATACGTAAGAACATTAGTATATACTTAATCCTAGTACTTACGTCGGCAAATTTGTTACTGTCACATCATCACCGGCACCAACATGACTAACAAAACATAAATTGGGATCGGCACGTATCTGACGATACATCTCACAGCCATGCTTGTATGTGCCGACCAAAAGACTCTTATCACAACATGCGGGATTCCACCAAGAAGCTGGCACTTGATCGGGCGTTGCTGGCGGGCGAATTGGTAGCTCGCTACATGATAGCATATGAATATGTTGAGTATAAAAAATAATGCAAGCATGATTAATAAAAAATAAAAATTACAAAGAGATACAAGAAAGCAGTAAAGTTATCATTTGAATCAAAAAAGAAGAAGAAAATTAAAATAAAACAACAAAATTTAAGTTTAAAACAACTAAAAAGTTCAAAAGCCAATTTTATAACTACTACAAAAGATTTAAAAACAAAGTGTGACTAAATAAAAACTAAAAAAGCGCTACTCTAATCAGCCTAATATTTCACCAGAATTTTTAGTACAATAATTTTTTTTGCTGTTTTAGATAATTCAAATTGTAATAATTACTTGAAATAAATTTTTAGTTTTTTGTACTTTTAAGAACTTAACTGGAAAACAAAGTAAAGAATTAACAACGTTAGGAATAGCTTCGAATTCCCTATACGCCTAGCACATTTCCTCTTTTAATTATTCCCATTTCTTACGCTTTATTATATTACCTTTTTGTGTTATATTCGGTTTGTGTTTGAGAGAAGACGCGATAGCTACACGGCGAATATGTAATAAGTACACGTTGAATAAAGAAGTTATTGTTTAAGTTATTCAATGAACTACATAATTATGTAAGCGAGATTGATTGACTGATAAGGTATGTATGTATGGATGTATGTATGTACAAGATACTGAATATGTAAGCGGTTTTAGACAATTAGCTTTTAATTTAAATTTAGTAGTAGTAACAATTCAATTGAAACAAATGAGAGACTAATAACATTAAACGTTAGACCGTATTACAAAAAAAAGAGTTTGGCATAAAACCAACAATAAATTGTTGCCAGAGCTGTAAAGTGTTGCAATCATTTTTAAGCAGTTGATTGCTATCAAGCTTTGTCTGCAATCATTGATTGTAACAAAATTACAATCATCAATAATTTGGGAGTACTTGATTGCAATCACGTTTTACATACAGTTTCTCATTGCCAACAAGTTTTGGATGCCATTTACGATTGTGAAAAAAAGGGTTTGATTGTGTTTGTGATTGAAGTGATTGACTGTTTGTGATTGTATGAAATCTACAAATTACAATCATTTGAAAGTGCTTGATTGCAAAAGTGATTGCAATCAATCTAAAAAATCAATCATTTGAGGGTTTTTTTTTTTTTTTATCACAGTACTTGAAAGCGTTTCTGAGTTGATTACCAACAAAGGTGAAATCGATGATTGTAGCCTGTTACTTTTACAATCATGAAACTACTTCAAGAAACAAATATAAAAAAATATTGAAATATTGCAAAAACTGTTACAATCATGTTTGAATAAATCAGCGCAATCATTGATTAAAAAAACAAAATGATTGCAATTTTTACAGCTCAGATTGTTGCAAGGCTATATCGGACAAAATATCTGCTGGTCCCCATGGTGCTTTCAGTTCAAAGTTCATGCAATTGTTGCCTCAAACGTCTCATTTCGAAATTAGGGTGGTAAAAACCAATATTTGTTCTATACAGCCTTGTAAAATTACTTCATGTAGGATTGTCTATAGAATTTATTATAACTACATTAGAGTGCGTCACCAGATAGGTGGTTTTGCATAGGCATCGACGATATTTAGAAATGGTACCAACATTATCTGAGGAATCAATTAAACGATCAAACAAGTTCGTAATTAATCATTTAACGTGATTGATTTGACTAATAAAAGCAGTTTGTTAATTAAATTTCAAATTTAAGTTTTCTAATTACTCAGTTTTACAAAGCTAATACGAACCATTGGAAACTTAATTTTTTTCGATGAGACATCCTTATCTACTTAAATAAAACATGATAAACATTTTGAATGCATATAAATCACAGCAGATATAAAGTATTAGATGAAATGAGAAACACACAGAGAAGGTGAAAGGATATATAAATTTTATATAAAGTCAAAACACAATCAGTCAATTGAAATTTTTTAGTACAAAGAGTGGCAAGGTAGCACAAATTATAAAATAAGTCACATACAAGAATGAGCTTTTTTGAGGATGTGGAAGCACAAGGTGTCCTAGGTACATATATATTTCTTCATTGCTGAATGATTGAAAATCAACTAAGCCAAACGAGTTTTAATATAAGTAATTAGTTAGAAAAAATTAGTGGTTAGTCAATTTTATTTGTAATTTCGAACGATAAGTAAGCACACATAAAATAGGGATGAGCGATTAATCAATTAATCAAGCAAAGTCAATTAATCAAAGCTTACTTCAATTGTAACTTTTCCGATGATTCACATTTTGATTAATAATAATTAATTCATTCGAGTAGCCTCAACTTGTTCATTAATCAAATAATAATCATTCGATATAGATTTAGCAATATAATTAATTTCCCGGTTAACCACATTTTTATTAGCTATAATCTAATCAATTCCTTGTTCAGAAAGGTATGTAATCTACGCTTGTTTAATAATTTAATCACAAGATAATCATTTTGGATTAATCCACATACATATGTAGTTAATTTCACGATTAATCAGATTTTAATCCAAATTAGTTATCCAGAAAAGTGAGGAGTCGCCGAAACTGCACGCATCTTAATTACAATATTTTTGCGTTAATAGTAATTGCCAGGGATCTGATTAATCAACAGTTTTGATTAATCACAAAGAATAATAATTGCATATTGGTTTAATTGATTAGTCGCTGGAATTATTAATGAATTGATTTATCAATTAAAAATCGTTGGAATTTGATATTTATCGATTGAATCATTAAAATTTGAAAATTTGCTAAATCGAAAATAGTTTGCATTATTAATCGTTTGAACTTTTAATTCAAAATTTCTTCAATCGAAGAATCGGTTGAAATATTAATTCAAAATTTGATTGATTAAACGAATAATCGCTTGAATTATTAATTCAAAATTTTTTTAATCGAATAGTCGCTCCAATTGTTTATCGATTGAATTATTAATTCCAAATTTGGTTAATCGATTAATCCCTTAAATTATTTATTCTAAATTTGTATAATCAATTAATCGCTTCAATTATTATTCAAAACTTTATTTAAACGATTAATACCATACCACTAATTTAAAAGTGTATTTAAAAGAAATGAATTACAAACAATGCTAGTAGAGGAACTTTAATTTCATTCAATAAGTCTTAGACCGTATAACAGTTAGTTTGTTAGAAAAAAATGTGAGAACATTTAGAGGAATATTAAACAAATATTGATTCAATGATTAAAGACATGGAAGAATTCGTAATTATGAACCACAGAGAAAATAAATAATCTTAATGAAATTAGAAAAAGAAAAACAATAACAATATTAATAAATAACTACTAAATGAATAGTGAAGGAAAATTAAATTCATAAATGATAAATATAAAGAAAGTTAAAAAAGTTATACCAAGACCAAGCAAAGTTTCGTAAAACACATACATATTATGAATGTACGAAAATGTAAGAATAATATTTAGAAAATTTTTCTGTTACCTGACGGGTGTGTTATCTTTGATTTGTTGCACTAAGTCGCCAATAACCTCATGTTGAATGTAGTAGAGCATGCGTACGCGCAGAAGTACTCTGAAAGCATAATCAATTGAGTGTGATAAAATAAACAGAAAAACAAAAACAATAAAAAAAACCAAAGAAATTAAAAATTATTTGCGCAGATGAGAGGAAAGAAACAAAATGTAAGAGAAGATAGAATAAAAAATAAAACATTAGTAAAATTATTCTATAGTAATTTGGTCAAAATAGTTTTCGATTCCACACGACTCACTTATTCGCGTGTCTGCTCAAATGCTTTTTATAAGCACTTTCCAAAAATGCATCAGCATCAAACTTCTCTTGTTTACTCCAATGATTCGGATCGTTGAGAGCGTTTTGGCTTGCGCTTGCATTTGGATTTGTTGTAGAGAGTGGTGTATGCACAATGCTTATTGGTGGTGTATTTGCATTGGTCGGTGAGGCTGTAGCCGAAGTGGTAGCGCTCGTATTTCCGCCATTATCCTTATCAGCATCCATTGTGGTTGACTTGGCATTTGGCGTTGAAGTTGCAGAAGCAGCTAGTGTGGCGGTCATATCTTTTTGTCCCTTGCCGCCATTTCGTCCTGCAATGAGTTGCAATAGATTTTTAATTATTGTTTGAAAGAATAAAAAGCTGCCTATATATTTTATGCTGCAATATGTTTTAAATTCACTTTTTGTATCTTATTTACATTTTTACAATTGTTTACTTGCTTATAAAGTAGTGTGGATATGGTAGATAGCACATAAGAGTGATGGCGTTTAATTTAGATGGTGTATACAATTGGATAAACATTTTTCATGAAAACGAGTGTGTGTTCAGGTGTTGTGACAAAAACATATTTGTACTAAAAGTAGTAAATTACAAAGCTAAAGATGTTTATCTATAAACTTAAGTATATGTTTGTATATGTATGCGTAAATGTGGTAGGGTTTTCCGTTATCAAACCCATCATCTTTGTCTTGGATTTGTAGGTACCGGCGGCCTCACTGCCCATATATATGGGAGTGCTGAAAATTCTAAAGGCTCATTCCATTTCAAGACAACTGGTCCGCGCGGGACATGATTTTTGATTTCGATGAAATTTTAATATGTTGTTCTTTGGTCAAAATAAAGAAACACGTGTCTTTTTTTTCCTGAAAAAAGTTTTTTTTTTTTTCGGATTTATCGGCCGTTGAAATCGTTAAAATGCAATGAACATTTTTTTTCGCCCATTTTTTCTACACGCAATAACTTTGTCAAAAATTAACCGATTCTTCTAATTTTTTTTTTTAATGTTCGTTATTACTATTACTTTTATATTAATTTATAAAGAATATTATATAGTTTAAAAATTTATTTTTTTCAGTATTTAGTAAAAATTTATGACTTTTTTCAAAAATTAATATCTCAAAAAAGGTAATTTTTTTTGTTTTGAAATTTTTTCTATATTGAGTCAACAGTTTATATTTCAACTTGGCTAAATTCCTATTAGCTAAAATTCGTTGTTTTCGAGATATGAATTTTTGAATATTAAAAATTTTTTCCTCCATATATTGATGCAATGCATATTATCTTTGTCAAAAATTAACCCATTCTCATGATTTTTTCTTTGAAATGTTCGTTTTTACTTTTACTTGAATAGAAATTTATAAACAATAGCGTATAGTTAAAAAAAGACAGTTTTTTTTAGTATTTAGTAAAAATGTATGACTTTTTTCGAAAATTAATATCTCGGAAACTGTAATTTTTTGTTTGTTTAAACTTTTTCCATATTGAGTGAACAGTTTATATTTTAACTTGGCTAAATATCAACTAGCCAAAATTCTTTGGAGATACGCATTTTTAAGTATTCAACTTTTTTCCATATACTTTGCATCAATATATGCAGGGGAAAATGTTAAATATTCAAAAATTCATATCTCGAAAACAACGAATTTTGGCTAATAGGCATTTAGCCAAGTTGAAATATAAACTGTTGACTCAATATATAAAAAATTTCAAAACAAAAAAAATAACCTTTTTTGAGATATTAATTTTTGAGAAGGGTCATAAATTTTTACTAAATACTGAAAAAAAAATAAATGTTTAAACTATATAATATTTTTTATAAATTTATATAAAAGTAATAGTAATAACGAACATTTAAAAAAAAAAATTAGGAGAATCGGTTAATTTTTGACAAAGTTATTGCGAGTTGGAAAAATGGGCGAGAAAAGTGTTCATTGCATTTTAACGATTTCAACGGCCGATAAATCCGAAAAAAAAACTTTTTTCAGGAAAAAAAAGACACGTGTTTCTTTATTTTGACCAAAGAACAACATATTAAAATTTCATCGAAATCAAAAATCATGTCCCGCGCGGACCGGTTGTCTTGAAATGGAATGAGTAATTTTTTCACCAGAATCGCTATATCGACACCAACCCAACCCTTCTAAAAGCATCGTAATTAGCGACCTGTATTTGTTCTCTTTACTCCGAAATCTAGTTATATCTGCACTAAAATAATGCACGAGTCGTGTCTTAATCCATTAAGGGCCATGAATTAACCCATTAGCGACCCATATTTTTTGTCCGTATTCTGAAATAAAATTATTTTGATCTAAATCGCTATAACTACACTGAAAAAATAAACGAAGAGTGTTTTAATCCCTAAAGGGTTATGTATTAACCCATAAGTGACCCACATTGCTTGCCTTTATTTTGAAATTTCAATTTAATTTCAATTTATTTAATAATAATTACTAAGTAACATTAGCGTATTAAGTCTTTTATCACGCAATACAAGCAGAAAAATTATATTAAAGTAACGAATATTTTAAAACAATATATGTAAAATAAAAAACAATGAAAAGAAAAACATAAAGGAATAAAAGCAAAAATTATGAAAAAAAAAATATAAAAACAGAGTAATTTAAATATAAAAGCAAAATAACATAATGTCTACCAGATAGAAAATTATAGCCACCTCATGATGCATGATCGTTAGTGAAAAAATCAAAAATAAGTTGTTTAAAATTATTTTCCCTAAAAGAATTCCGTGAAATAAAGTTATTTTCAACAAAATCGACATATCTGTAAAAAAAAAAAATAATACACGAGTAGTGCGCTAATCCATTAGACAATCATCATATTGTACCAAAGGTGTAGATATTTAGCATTTTAACCCATTAGCAGCCATCTAGTAACCTGAACTCGACACGTAAAAAGTCGCTAAAATGTATAAGCTGTATTCCAAGTCCTTATATTATTAAACAAGTATACAACATCTTAAATCTATTTTAGTTTTGTTAGTTTTGTCTCTAAGAATTCATTAGTTTTTTTTGATAGGAAACAAAGAAACAATACACGCACATCCTTTCATGTGAAAATCCAATTGAGTTTACTTGCATTCTAATAAGTAAAGGCTTTAGTGGGGAGTATATTATAATTTCGGCAGCTTGCAACAGTTAGTAGTTTAAACACACACACAGCACAAACAAGTTCAAGATTAACTTAGTTTCGAAAATATAAAGTTACGAATTTTCGAAATTCGAAATTTACCGAAAATAAAAAGACATTTTTTTACAATTTAACTCTCCTTCCCATGCATGGTGTGTGTTATCACAAAGGGAGTGGAGCTAGCATCGTACGTCGACTAGCACGATCTCTATTACATGAAACGTTGAAATTTCAACTAGCTCACAAATAATTTTTTTCCTCTTTATTTATGCATCAGTTTTAGCGTTCGTGCGTGTATATTAACTACATTCGTGCACAATTTTAGAGTGCGTGTTTGTATCTTTTACCATACCTTTTGCATTCCTACCTCGTGGCACCAAATTATGTAGGCCACTATGATCCCTGCTGATCTTTTGCACTTCGCCATCTTCAGTTGGTGTTATTAGATCCCATATGAAATTTTTGATTTTCTCATCGCCTTTATAAACTTGCAAGCAATAGAGTAACTGAAAAAGAAAAAAGTTAAATGTGTTAATGTTGTAAATGCAATAAGAATATTATAGAGACGGCTTAGCGAAAGCGTCATCTATTTTTTATTTTTAGTTTATTTTAGTTGTTTTTAATTTACTTAAGCTCAGTTTTTTAACTTTTTACATTTTTAATGTTTTATTTTTATTGATTTAAATTTTTTTTAATGTATGTGATTTTTTTGTTTTAATGTTTTCCATTTTTTTTTTTTTATATTTATTAAGTTTTTTTAATTGTTTTATTTAGTTTTTTAATTTTCTTTTTTAAAATTTTTTTTATTATTTTGGAACGATTTTCTGTCATAGTTGGTTTACTTTTTTCCTTTAATTTTATTTTTTATTATTTTCTATATTTTTATTTTTTAATTTCTCATTTTCCTTATATTCTTTTAATTTTTTGTTATATTTTCTTAAATTTATTTCTTATAAATTTTATGAAAGTTGTTATTTGTCTGTATATCAAGCAAGGACCGAAACCGAAACCTTAACCGATTAAAACCGATTCATTTTTCAAAACCGAAACCGAAACCATTATTTTGTTCTGAAAAAGAACGACACCGTTTCAAAAGCCGGAACCGGTTCCAAACGGGTTTGAATTTTTTTACTTCTTTCAAGTATTTTCTTTTACAAACAGGTACCCTGAAACATTTTCATGGTTACAAAAGACATGTTTTGACCTCAGTATCAAAATTCTAACTAGTTGAATGAAGCCATCGAAAAAATTTTACGAGATCCGAAAAATAAATGTTTAGGCTTGTTTTAGAACGCTTCAATCATATTAATGATTTTGACGATTTACTTATTTCATTCAGCTTGCATTATAATACATATTTTTCTAATAAAAAAAGTAGAGTTAATTTTAGGAATTTGTTTTGCAGAAATTTCACCCACACATAGCGTCAATAGTATTTATTATTATATTGGAGAAATTGCATCATGGCCTCAGGAAAAAATTATGAAAATTTAAATTGAAGCTACATACTTAAGTTTTTTAGTAGTCAAGTTTGTTGTGTTCGTGTTTTTATTTAAAAACCGAAACCGGAACGAAACCGTAACCGAAACCGAAATAAATGTTGAAAAACGAAACCAAAACACGTTACAAACCCGAAACAGGAACGTTTTTTTTATCGGTTTTATTCCTTGATATCAAGAAACCTTGTGAATGTTGCGACTTCAAGACCTTTGTTTGTAATTAATGTGAAAAGGCATTTAAATAATTGTGAAAAATTTCATTTCACAATACATAAGCTTCGTTTCTTTCCTGCTAATGATGAATAATTATTCCTGAAAAAGCGTTTCTTGAACAAAAATAGCAGCGAATTTTGGCTTTTAATTGAGAGAGAGAGCGCCAATTCGCTGCAAGTTATTTCTATAGATTTTTCGTCCAGCAGAAACTAGCAAGCAGGGACAGCTGATCGGTGACATAGCAAAACAACAACAAAAAATGTAAATTCAAATTGTTAGCCAATCAGAAACGTAACCGCTGTTTTGTCTGCAAGTTTCTACTGATTCCAGTTCGACGAAAAATGGGCAGAAATGAGATTTTGACAGCTTTTTACAAGTCTCTCTTCTGCTGACAGTTCTTTGCTGGATTTTTCAAGAAACATTTCTATAATTACAAACAAAGATCTTGAAGTCGTAAAATTCATCATTTTTTTCAATTAATATTTTTTAATGTAATTTTTTTTTTTTTTAATTGTATTTTTTTATTTTTTTAATTTTAATTTTTTTATTTTTTTAATTGTAATTTTTTTATTTTTTTTTTAATTGTAATTTTTTTATTTTTTTTTTAATTGTAATTTTTTTTTTATTTTTCTTTATTTTTTTTTTAATTGTAATTTTTTTTTTATTTTTCTTTATTTTTTTTTACAAATTTTTTTTATTCCAAAATTTTTTAAAATTTTTTTGTTCCAAATTTTTTTTTATTCCTTTTTTTTTATTTTTTTATTCCAAATTTTTTTAATTTTTTTATTCCAAATTTTTTTTTTATTTTTTATTCCAATTTTTTTTTTAATTTTTTAATCCAATTTTTTTTTTAATTTTTTTATTCCAATTTTTTTTTAATTTTTTTATTCCAATTTTTTTTTTAATTTTTTTATTCCAATTTTTTTTTTAATTTTTTTTAATTTTTTTTTTTTAATTTTTTTTTTAAATTTTTTTTTTTTAATTTTTTTTTTAATTTTTTTTAAATTTTTTTTTTTAATTTTTTTTTTAATTTTTTTTTTAAATTTTTTTATTCTTTTTTTTAATTTTTAATTTTTTTTTTTAATTTTTTTATTCCAAATTTTTAATTTTTTAATTTTTTTATTCCAAATTTAAAATTTTTTTATTTTTTTATTCCAAATTTTTCATTTTTTAATTGTATTTTTTTGATTTACGACAATCATTTATCCGGGCGACGATATGTATTTAAATTTTTTTTCTTACTTTTTAATTTGATTTTTTTTTTCATTTAATTTTTTTTTTTTATTTATATTTTCATTAATTTTTTTATTTTCCTTTAATTTTTAATTTACTTTCAATTTATCTATTTATAAATTTTTTCATATTATATTTTTTAAATTGGTTTCTTATTTTATTCAATCTTTATACTTTATTAAATTTTTTTCTTTTACTTTGGGTTTCTTTACTAAGCTTTTTTATTTATTTTTCATATCTTACTTGATTGCTTTGATTTTAATTTTATTTATTTTTTATTTCAGCCACCGCTGCATTGCAGTGTAATATACTTACAACTATCCTAGAGCAGTCTTCAACATCCACATCGCGCCAACCACGTTTAAATTGTCCCAATTCGAGAATTTCAGGCCAACGACCCCATCTGCAAAGAAATTCAAAAAAAAAAAACATAAAAAGACTTAGCATTGCTTATTATGAAAAGTTATCGAATTTTTGAAAGATCAATCAGTGTTTGAGAAGATTTTTACTCAGCGAAAACCTAAAGTTTTCTCAATATTAGCATGGTTGGTCATCATTTTGAAAAATAATAAATATGTAATTTATAAATAGTATACTGTGCGATATATGTATGAGCCGTTTAAAGCACCAGTTTTCGTTTTTTTTTTTTTTAGTTAGGCATGGCGCTATGTAGGGGGAAATGTGTTTTATATAACACGCTAATAGGGTGGCTTCTAGGTCGCATAGAAACCGAATAAATAGCACAACTTACTTGTGAAACCAAGGGCACCTCCTATTTGTTGACAACACAAAACCTTGAATATCTCAGTTCGAGAAAAGGTGGACTTATACCACTTGTGCTCATATGTTAGTACATCTAAAGAGATTCAGAACTACCCTGCTGACCTAGACTGCCAACGGTATCTGCGAAGGCAGAACAAGTTTAGCTGAGAAGTGCAAGGCAGATACCCACTCAGAGGATTGCCGAAGCGTCGAACCTCTATCATAGTCCCTAATTGTGTTTATTTCATCAACAGCCGGGTATACATTTCAGAAAGGCTCGGGTTTACCCTTCCAAAGGCGGCTAATTCAGTTTAATCCTCATCATCTTACTAACTTACTTAAAATAGCCTTTAACCGCCTAGGCGATTTTGGCCGTCCAACATGCTACGCCAGTCGGTTCTTTGTTGAGCCAACTGGCGCCAATTAGAGACACCGCGTGCTCGCAGGTCTGCCTCTACTTGGTCCTGCCATCGAAGTGGTGGTCTCCCTCTTCCTCTACTTCCACCGGCGGGTGCCGATAAAAATACCTTCCGGGCCGGAGCGTCCTCGTTCATTCGCACCACGTGTCCTAGTCCGATGTCGTCAGCATACGCCAACAGTTGTACGATCTTGTAATATATTGTTCCAGCGCGGTTAAGTTCTACAGCTAGTATTATTTTCTCCAGCATTAAATTAAAGAAATCGCACGATAGGGGGTCGCCCTGTCTGAAACCTCGCTTAGTTTCGAACGGTTCGAAGTGGTGCTTCCCGATTCTGACCGAGCTGGTGGTGTTGCTCAGCGTCATTTTACACAGCCGTATAAGTTTTGCTGGGAAACCAAAATCAGACATAGCGGCATATAGGCAACTCCTTTTCGTGCTGTCGAAGGCGGCTTTAAAATCAACAAAGAGATGGTGTGTGTCGATCCTTTTCTCACGGTTTTTTTTTCCAACATTTGGCGTATTGTAAAAATCTGGTCGATGGTAGATTAACCAGGTCTGAAGCCACACTGATAAGGTCCAATCAGTCGGTTTACGTCAGGCTTCAGTCTTTCGCACAATACGCTTGATAGGACCTTATATGCGATGCTCAAAAGGTTGATTCCACGATAGTTGGCGCAGTTTGCGGTATCGCCCTTCTTATGGATTGGGCAGAGAACCTAATTAATGTCAGCAGCACTGACGGCAAAAGCATAGCCTATGCACATGTGCATTAGAATTTCCATTTTGGCCTTCACTGGTTTAATCAACATCAACAGGAAGGCAGTTTCCTGCACTTTGCTACATAAATTTCGAAATAAAAAAGTTTTTTATAAAGTGAACCCTATTTTTCGTTTTTTATTTGATTTCATTTCTCCTTGAATTTAATTTCGAAACCAATCGAAAAATCAATTAAATTTGTTCGTGCATTTTGAAAATAAAAATATTTGCTGAGAGGAAAAAGGATCTTCGAAAGAAAGTTGCAAACAATAAGGATACAAAATGTCGGTGCTACAACCTGGTGGCGAGTCTCTTGTTCGCCTCTATAGTATTGATGGTGGGAAAAATAAAGTTCAAATGAATGAACCAAACACCGATTTTGCTTTGGAAGCATTTATAAATAGTCTACAATTGGATTTGTATCGTTTGTTGGAGGAGGAAGAGAAACAGGAATATTTGGCAAAACATGATGCTTTGGACATGTTTACGGCGGTGCAAGAAATCAATCGTGAATTAGCTTCAGTTAAATTAGAAAATCATTTTCTAACGGATTTTCTAGAGCGAAATGATCCGAAAATGTTGATTGGCTTAAAGGCAAGACGTATTACAGCAACTCAGCAAAAGCGCACACTAGCAATGGGCTCGATTGGTGGTACAATCCAATCAACTGCAACACCACGACGTTCAATAGGTTCCCAGAGAATGTCTGAATCCGTTTCGATGTATAACACAAGTCAATCGAATCAAACTGGTATGTCGAAAAAAGGCCCATTGACGGGTGCATTTGGTGGACAAGTTGAATATCGTTTGAATTATAAAGCAAAATGTGATATGGCAGAGAAAGCGACAACCGAAGTGGAGAAGAGAGTAAATGATGTCGAGTCAAAAGGTAGTCATGTTAAAATATGTATAATAAAATAGGTAAATAGTGGCTGCTTTCGAAAGAAGCCTCCCTGACACCGGACCGTCATAGACGGCACAACTACAGAGGGCATCCTCAATTTCAAATAGCGATTTGGTGGGAGCTTGTGCTAGCTCGGCTTGTGCCAGCTCGGCTTGTGCTAGTGCGGCCGCAGCTCAGCTGGCAGCAGCGAACACCGACGCCCCTGCTGATGCTAAACTCTCATCAAGCGCCTTTACGGAAACCGATCTTCTTACGTCTGTGGCAGTGGTCTCACGACCTAGCCGTAACTGGGAACGACCGCGATAGTAACTACGGGTCGTATCACCTCTCGAGACACCTCTCCTAGTCGCCCTTCGCACTAGGATAAAAAAGGGCCACAAAAGTCATAAAGAAATATGAGAAAGTATCGCCTTCCCTAAGAAGGAGCGAAATCTCCATATTAATAGGTGTTCTAACTGGGCACTGCCTTATTGGTAGGCACGCAGAAAGGGTAGGTGTGCCCTACCGACAATGCTGTAGGAGATGCAAAGATGATGAGGAAACGGTGAAGCACCTCATCTGCAACTGCGCGGCTTTAAGCGGCGCGAGAACGCGCTTTTTGGGAGTTCCCTTCCTGGATAGCCTAAGCCAGATCGCGGAACTGGACATAAAGGACTTGATGGCTTTCATAAAGTCATCTAAGTGGTTCGAGGAGGAGTAACGGTGTCGGTTTAGGAGTGTCAGCCCCGGGTTTCTGATATGTGGAAAATCCCAACAACTCAGGGATTATCCATATGGCCGGGTCCAGGGACTGACTTTCCTAGTGTTGGTGGTATCACAACGGGCATTTCAAAACTGGCCTAAATGTGCCTCTGCGGCAGCCACTTGAACCTAACTTAAACTATCGCAGATACGTTTCAGAATGCCAGGAATGTGAAGGCGAGGGCGCACGCTCTTTGGCCGGAATTCCAAGTCACTTCTTCGTCAACGAGGGAAAGTGGAACTCCCAAACGCCAGACGTCGGACGAGATGTGTGGGCAAACCCAGCTTTGCCGAGGTTTGCAATGACAGGATCCTCATAGGTGTTCCGGAACGAGGTAATGACCTTGCTGCCATCCCTGAAGACCGGTGGCCGTACGTCCGGAATCAGTTCACGATAGAACTGAACGAATATAAAGCAGCCTCGGCTGCTCTTAGTAGTAGTCTAAGAGCCTTTTTTAATATTTGAATGAATTCATAATATATACTTCTAGCAATGCACGCAATCAAACTTCTCAACGCCAGCATTGAGGAGCTACAATTTCGCCACAATGAAACCGATGAAACCATCAAGAATTTCCAGCTACATTTCCTAAGAGATGAACGTGATCTTATCTTCCTCGAGACGGCGGGTGAGCGTCAAATTGAACGCAAATTTCGTAAATTCGTCAACATATGGCAAAAAAATGCACGCGCCCTCCTCAGCACAATGCGTTTGCGCATTACAGCGCTACACGAAAACTGTCAACAGCTACGTAGTGATCTCATAACAAAATCAGATTTGAGTGGCATTCTAAGTGCTGTGGATTTTGAGCAATTAATGATAAAACGTAATGAGCTGCTGAATTCGTTGGATGAGAAAAATGCACATATGGCTGGTTTGAAGAGCGTCACCGGTAAAGCATCTTTGGCCATGTCCGAAGAGAAACAAATTATGATGAATATTGAGGAAGAATCAAAGTTGATTTCTAGCAAGACAATTGATGTTATCAAAAATGTATCACAATTGGAAAAGGAAGCTAAAGCTGTTGAAGAGGAAAATAGGCGCGAATTGAAAATATTACAATCTTTGAAGGATCAATTGAATCGTTATCAAGCGCCTAGCGTAAATCAATATGTTGAAAAGAAGGACGATTTATTGGTGTTGGAAAAGGAGGAGAAAATGTTGCAAAGGAAAATTTATATATTAAATATGAAACTGAATAATGTTTACAATCGTTGTACGAAGATGGGGACAGCATTGGTGGTGGGTAACTGACACCTACAAATGTATGTATTTTAATATAGATTTATTTTTATAGATTTTCTTATAAGCTTTATAATAAATGATAGTATGTATATCAGATTTCGACAAACTTTATTCAATTCAGCATTACTCTCAACCAGACCTGTTAATAATTGATTACTAATCGGTAATGATTAGCATTTCATTGATTTTTTTTTTGAGAAGCCACCTAATGATTGATTACCAATTACTTTCACTTTTTAATGATTATTTTTCAATTGATTAAAAAAAAAAATTAAAAAAAACAAAAAAATTAAAAAAAATCCAAAAAAAATCAAAAATAATCAAAAGTAATGATTACTTTTGATTTTTTTATTTTTTTTTATTTCTTTCGTAGTAGTTCTAATCAAGTGGTCGAACTACAACCTAAACAGAAGACTGGCGGTTTTGCACATCCAGTCTATTATTTTTAAAAAGGTATATGTAATATGGACTGATAATGATGATAAAATATTAATATGATAAATATGGAATGTAACGGTGTAATTTACAACTTGTTAATAGTATACTGTACAATGCGCATAAATGACAACGTCGCCCATTGTGGACGAAATTTATTAATCCCGGACACTCTCTATGGATAATAACCGCTTAATTTTTGATCAATTGATCATTACAAGTCTCTTTTGGACATAGTTGGTATGCCTATGTTTTAATTTGTTTCATCCGGTCTCATCAGAGAAATTCGAACGCGTTCTATTTTATCGGGCGGCCAAAGTTTGTTTACATTCGGGTGAAATCGGATGAAATAGAGAGCTCATTTAAAACACATGTGTGTGGATGTGTGATTGTTGCCGGACGGCCGAAGTCGGTTGCAGTGTGAGCCTAGCCTTATAAGTGTTCAAATAGAACTATCCGACCGTACCCGTAGGGTATCAAACGAGAAATGTTCGACACTAGCCGTTTACATATAAAAGGACAAATTACACTAGTTTACAGACAGACCGACAAAAATTCCAAAAACGTTGATTTGGACTTTATTGGCTTAGTAATGACTAATACTATGAATATTTTTATGAATATCTACAATACTCAGATATCGACCTTTTACAATTCTATTAAGAGTAGAGATGTTGAAATGTTGATTTTAAAATCAATTTTTTTTTTTTTTTTCAAAAATCGTAAAAATTCGACAAAATTTCGACTTTGGCCATCTATTGCTCAGCGATGGTTCGACCCACCCTTACATTTTATACGTCGTTAGAAGCGTATTTTAATTTCCTTTCGAACGAGGTATCGCTTAGCTCCATCGCTTTTGCCACATTGGCAAAAAGAATTTTTGAATAAAGTGATACCTGAAAAAACACAAAATTACCGATATCTACCCATACTACCCATAAAAAAAATTTAAAAAATATGTTTTGTGCTTGGCATATCAGTGCCAATTCACCCATATACATGAATATCTTGGTATTTTTTCAAGTTAATTATTTGTAAACTAGTGTTATCATCACTCCAACCAATATAACCATCAAACCTGGAATTTTTTCTCATATGTACATATACTTAGCGATCAAGGTTCATTCTAGAAATCCATGAGCCCCAAAGTGTAAGTAGGTGTATATATTTGCATACAAAGATACACAGATGTTTATACTTTTAACAAGAAAACTTTAAAATAATCAAAAAAAAAAAAAATAAAAAAAAAATTTTAAAAAATAAAAAAAAATATAAAAAAAAATATAAAAAAAAATAAAAAAAAAATAAAAAAATTTAAAAAAATCAAGAAAAAATAAAAAAATCAAAAATAATCAAAAAAGCCGTTTTTGATTACTTTTGATTATTTTTTTATTTTTTCTTGATTTTTTAATTTTTTTTTTTATTTTTATTTTATTTTTTCTAATCGTAATCAATTAGTAATTGCTTTTTCTTGAAAGCAATTAAAATAATCATTACTAATTAAAAAAAACCTTCTAATCAATCAATTACTAATCAAAATTAACAGCTCTGCTCTCAACATACGAGATAGTGGTATTGATATCGTATATGAAGACATGCATGGATGAAGGGGGTATGTCGCATTTTGAGTGAAACGAAAAAATTTAGTTTAAAGTTTTGCTTAAACATTTGAGGATTTTTCGAATCTTTATGGAAAACTGACAAACAAATTATGTAAAGCCATAAAAGACGTTGCGTAATATGCAATAAAAAGCATTAATTTATGTTTAGTACTATATATGAAAAAAACGGAACATACCCCCTTCTTCCACAATTCATATTGAAAAGTTGTGTACATACCCCCTTCATCCATGAATTATCTTCTACAATTTTCACGATAGCCAAGTTCTGATAAGACAGAAATACAGATATGCATAAAAACTATTAACCAGTGCCAAAAACAGAAATTGAGTGAGAATGCGACATACCCCCTTCATCCATGCATGTCTTCATATATCCATACAAAGTTTCAGGTCCCTGCCGTGAACCCTTTTAGAGATATATTGAAAAATTAGGTATGTATTGGATGTGGCACGCTCCGTTTTATGATAACGCTCACTTTTTTCTGTGAGGATGCTATTTATATTGTATGTATATCTCCATACCAGGTCCCTACCATGAACCCTTTGAGAGAGATTCCGCCTGAGAAGTTAGGTTTGTGTGGGAGGTACCATGCTCATTAATGTCGGTGAGTAAAGTATCGTTATCGTGCGTTTTCGTACCATTTTCCAAATCCCAAACATGAATATATATATTCAGCCCAAGAAAATAAGTTTGTATGAGAGGTACCACGCCCCCTTACTTTTTTTGTATTTTTTTTTTTTTCTACTAAACTTGCGCGTACAAATTACAAACAAACCCCTTAAATAAAGTTGTTAAATCATTTAATTTGTTTCAATTTTATATACAGATGATGCTTGCACTCACCCGAAAGATAAAAGCCCTTTCTCCACTTTGAAGCACTCCGATTTAGCCCAATTTCCATATTGTATTTCATCCAATCCCAGCGAAGCTAAAGCATCACGTTCTCTCGGTATGTACTCATCATTAATGCTTGTCTTCTTCTCACGTTCCTTTTCGCGTAGGCGTTTCTCCTTGCGACGACGTGAACGCAAGCCTACAAGTAACGGATAAATAGTTATTAAAATTATTAAATCACTGTAGATATCTATCATATAGTCCAAAATAATAAATGTCACAAGAGATCTGTTAAAAATCAGTGGTGTCCAAGAAACATGGGCACAATTCGCAATAGTATTGGTGCATCGCTGCAACGAAGGACTTTTATATATTATTTTATTTGATTTTTATGTCTTTTTTTTTGGTTATTTTAACTTTTATTATATTATAATTTTTTTATTATTATTTTATCTTTTACTATTTTTTTAATTACAGTGCTACAAAAAAAATTTAATACATTTTTAAAGCGACCTAGTAGAGATTGTTCATCTGGTCGAGTTATACACGAAACACCCTTCAAAAGATTTGTAACACCTCCAAATCTGGTTTTAAGGCCAAAAACCCGTTCTTTCAGTGTTTTCGTTGAAAAAAAAAATCAATAAAAATATAATTTTCAACCGATTTCTCAACGGATTTGGCCAGAGAAATGTTGACACTTTCGAAATATATATAGTGTTTTGTTCATCTGAAAAGGGTATAACATGTTTTTCACGCGAGAAGTTGAATTTTTTGAAAATTTTTTTCGGTTTTCCGGTTTTGACGTCATTTTTTTGCCACTAATTGACAATGGATGAACCTTTGTGGCCATGTGTCATAGAGAGGCATTCAATACCTAATTATACCATTTCTTTTAAGAAAGGACTTTAATTTTTCAAGATATGTATGCAGCATAATCCAAAATCTAATTTTTTGGTCTCAAGCGCTCTACAGGGATAGTACGATTTGAAAATCGTATTTAAGGGATCAAAATAAGATACTTTGCCAAAGGAAGCATACCTGAAAACCAATTCTGATATCGACGGTATGGCGGTTTTTTGGCCTTAAAACCAGATTTGAGGGGTGTTACAAATCTTTTAAAGGGCGTTTCGTGTATAACTCGCCCAGATGAACAATCTCTACTAGGTCGCTTCAAATGTGTAAAATGGCTGTAGCACTGTTATTATTTTATCATTTTTTGTTTTATCTTTTATTTATTTAACTGTTTTAGTTTATCTTTCATTTAACTTTTCTAGTTTTTTCTTTATTTGACTTTTTGATTAAATTTTTTTTTTTTGTAATTAACTAATATTTTATCAAACTTTTTTATTTAATTTTTTTTTTTAATTTCTTTTGGGTTTTTTATCTTTTATTAATTAAATTTTTGTATTTGTTCCTGCATTTTTTTAAATATTTTTTATTTTTTATCTAATTGCAAAAAGCATTTACACACTTTTTCTATTTATTTTTAGTTAACCTATTTTTTTAATTTACCATCTTTTTATGTGACTTGTTTAATTTATTTTATTTTATTATCCTTTTTTTAATTTTTTAATTTTATTTTTTTATTTCTTCGCTTATTTTCTTTTTTTTTTAATTTTTTTTATTTTTTTTTTAATTTTTTTTTTTTTTTAATTTTTATTTTTTTTATTTTTTATTTATTTTTTTATTTATTTTTTTTATTTATTTATTTTTTTGTTTTTTATTTTTTTTTCAATTTTTTTTTTTTTCAATTTTTTTATTTTTTATTTTTTTTCCAATTTTTCTTTTATTTTTTTTTTTTAATTTTTTATTTTTTTTTTTTCAATTTTTTTATTTTTTTCAATTTTTTTTATTTAATTTTTTCTATTTTTTTTTATTTTTTAATTTTTTCTATTTTTTTTTTATTTTTTAATTTTTTCTATTTTTTTTATTTTTTCATTTTTTCTATTTTTTTTATTTTTTCTATTTTTTTTTATTTTTTTATTTTTTCTATTTTTTTTATTTTTTCATTTTTTCTATTTTTTTTATTTTTTAATTTTTTCAATTTTTTTATTTTTTCATTTTTTCTATTTTTTTTATTTTTTATCTTTTTTTTTTAACCTAATACATACGTACTTTTTTATTTAATTTTTTTTTAATTTCTTTTGGGTTTTTTATCTTTTATTAATTAAATTTTTGTATTTGTTCCTGCATTTTTTTAAATATTTTTTATTTTTTATCTAATTGCAAAAAGCATTTACACACTTTTTCTATTTATTTTTAGTTAACCTATTTTTTTAATTTAACCATCTTTTTATGTGACTTGTTTAATTTATTTTATTTTATTATCCTTTTTTTAATTTTTTAATTTTATTTTTTTATTTCTTCGTTTATTTTCTTTTTTTTTAATTTTTTTTATTTTTTTTTTAATTTTTTTTTTTTTTTAATTTTTATTTTTTTTATTTTTTATTTATTTTTTTATTTATTTTTTTTATTTATTTATTTTTTTGTTTTTTATTTTTTTTTTTCAATTTTTTTTTTTCAATTTTTTTATTTTTTATTTTTTTCCAATTTTTTTTTTATTTTTTTTTTTAATTTTTTATTTTTTTTTCAATTTTTTTATTTTTTTTCAATTTTTTTTATTTTATTTTTTCTATTTTTTTTTATTTTTTAATTTTTTCTATTTTTTTTTATTTTTTCATTTTTTCTATTTTTTTTATTTTTTCATTTTTTCTATTTTTTTTATTTTTTCTATTTTTTTTATTTTTTCTATTTTTTTTATTTTTTCTATTTTTTTTATTTTTTCATTTTTTCTATTTTTTTTATTTTTTCATTTTTTCAATTTTTTTATTTTTTCATTTTTTCTATTTTTTTTATTTTTTCTTTTTTTCTAATTTTTTTTTTATTTTTTATCTTTTTTTTTAACCTAATACATACGTACTTTTATTGCCTTTTTTAGTTCAAGACATTTTTGTACTTTTTTACTACATATTTTGATTTTGGTCACCACTGATCTAAATATGTATTGGCTCAAAAAATGTTGAGTAGAAAAATATTCCCTTTCAATTACTCCAATCATAAAATTTTATCATCACATTTCGCACCCTAATTTTTGTGAGACATACTTTACACTTACTTATGCCACCCTCCTCGTCACTGTTGTCATTCGACGAGTCATCCGAATTAATTTCCATAACATCTTCATGACCATAACGTTTAATTTGTGTACGTCTACGAGGCTCGGAGAGCACAAGATCTTCCGTCTCATCACGTTCGCATGCATCCGGATCAATATCTGCTTTCTTTGCCCACTTTGTCCAAAAATCAGGATCATCAATTTTAATATCCGAACGATTGCCGGAAGCAGCAAATGATGCCTTCGAGAATGTGGAACCCTTTTCCGATTCCATTGTTATAACTTGTGTGCGTCGCTTCAAAATCGAATCAATATCTTCTTCACAAAACTTATCACCAGCATTATCATCATCCATGACAGCACCATAAGCGCCCTTACGCAGCAAATCTTCAATTTCATTTTTCGTCAATTGACGATTGCCACCCTCTTTGGAGTTCTGTGTATTCATCGATTGGAGCACTGCCTTATCCAAACCCAACTTCATGGAAGCCTTATCAAACATTTCACGCTCGTATGTATTACGACAGAGTAAACGAT
This sequence comes from Campiglossa producta, assembly GCA_964058755.1. Lineage (NCBI taxonomy): Eukaryota > Metazoa > Arthropoda > Insecta > Diptera > Tephritidae > Campiglossa > Campiglossa producta. The sequence continues at coordinate 43,699,919 of CAXKVI010000003.1, read as the reverse complement.
AAATCTTCACCATTTTGCGTTGACCAATACGATGACAACGCGCTTGCGCTTGCAAATCATTTTGGGGATTCCAATCAGAATCATAAATGATTACCGTGTCTGCAGCGGTCAAATTAATGCCCAAACCACCAGCTTTGGTGCATAACAAGAATACAAAACGATCTGAACCAGGTTTGGAATAACGATCGATTGCTTCTTGTCGCAAATTACCGCGTATGCGTCCATCAATGCGCTCGAACGGATATTTGCGATAAACTAAATAATCTTCGAGTATGTCGAGGCAACGCACCATTTGACTGAAAATCAAGACGCGATGACCATTCGCTTTTAGCTTTGGTAACAGCTTATCGATCAAAACCATTTTACCCGCCGATTGTATGAGGTTTTTGTAATACGATTCAGGATCATCGCCGTGTTGTGCACGAAAATCGTATTGTATTTGCTCCTCAGCGCCATTTAGCAAATAGGGATGTATGCAGCACTTGCGCAACTCCATCATGGTATTCATTAGGTTGGGTATATTCGCGGAGGATGTGCCCTTTTTGAGGAACGAAAAGTTTTGCTCCAAAATTCCACGATAATATTTCTTTTGTATATTTGTGAGCTCCACCTCAATAATAGTTTCCTCTTTAGGTGCTAGCGACTTCTCAACATCGTCTTTGAGACGACGTAACATCATTGGTTTGAGCAGCGCTTGCAATTTATTGACTTCCTCTTCTGTGCGCAAACTACTAAACTCGGACATAAAGTCCTCGGCACTTGCAAATTGACTGGGCTCAAGGAAATTTAGCAACGAAAACAGTTCGCTTATATTATTTTGTAATGGCGTGCCGGATAAGAGTACACGATGTTCTAAATTGAGTTGACGTAGACCCTCAAGCAGTTTGCAATTACGATTCTTCAGGCGATGCGCTTCATCGATAACACACAGACGCCAATTGAAGGGCTTCAAATCCATATGATCAGTCACGATCATTTCAAATGTTGTAATTAATACGTTAAACTTGATTGGCTCTTTGAGTATTTTACCGCTTTCGCTTTTATAAAAGAATTCATAATCTTGTATCATTTGTTTGCTCGTCACCGAGCCATGATAAACCACTATATTCATATCTGTCCAACTCTCGAACTCGCGTTGCCAATTTGGTATGGTTGAGAGTGGCGCTATCACCAAAAATGGGCCACGTATGCCATACTCCCACACCGAGTGTACAAAGGTTAAACTTTGTATGGTTTTACCCAAACCCATCTCGTCGGCCAAGATGCAATTGTGTGAGTTGTACCATGAGAATTTCAACCAATTCAAACCCTCCAGCTGATATGGACGCAGCGTGTTGCCACCTTTATAGGCTGGTGTCTTTTCAAGTTTCTTCCATAAATCGGGATGTGGTCGCTTCTTGCTCTTCCATTCAGTACGCGGGGGTAGCTTATTAAATCGCGTATATTGTTCAATTTTGTCGTCATCCACGTCTTCTTCCAACTCCCAGGTGCAATCTTCGTATGGTAATGATTTCCACTTCACTAAATAGTGTTTTGTAGTTTCACCGGTGTTATCGTCGGTATGTACGGACATGTCTAAGACACGATCGACTTCAACAAAATCGGGATTGAATGGTTCCTCTTCAATGCTATCGAAAATATTGATTTGTTGTGCTTGCTTCTGTTGGAAACGGCGTATTTTGGCTGTAACGCGGCGATCACCCTTGAAAAGCTCTTCCTCGGTACGCCATTCGCAATGCAGATAAGAGAAGTTGCGATATTTAACGAAATATTCTTCAACATCAATATAAACAGGTTCAGGTTTGTTAGAGCTAGAGTCAGCTTCTTTAGTTTTCTCATCATTAGTTTTGTCATCTTCCTTATCTTTTTTCTCTTCTTCATCTTTAATAGTTTCATTATCTTTCTTATCTTTTTCATCATGCTTAACTTTATTCTCTTCCTTATGTTTGCTCTCTTTCTCATCTTTAATCTCTTCCTTAACTTCACTTTCTTCCTTATCTTTACTCTCTTCCTCATCCTTGCTCTCTTCCTTATCCTTCTCTTCCTTACCATCTTCATCTGCCTTCTTTTCTGCTACAACTTCTTCATCAGCTTTCTTTTTCTCACTCTCTGCAGTGTCGGTCTTTTCAACACTCGTCTCAATGTCTTTCCGTTCTTCTGTTATGTCCTTGTTTTCGGCATTCGCTTCAGCAACATCTACATCCATTTTCTCGACTTCATCGTTATTCTCCCGCTTCTTAACGTCCTTATCTTCTTCGGCTTTCGTTTCTTCTGACTTATCGTCAGCATTGTTTTTAGTGTCTTCTTCGACGTCCATTTTATTCTCTTGCTCAATTGTTGCGCTCTCTTTTGTTGTATCGGTTATTTCTTTTGTTGTATCCGCGATTTTGTTGCTTTCGACCATATTTTCTACTTCAGCCTTCTTCTCCGATTCAGCAACTTCGTTTTCACTAACCGGCGCAGCTTCCACACTTTCCTCCAACTCCATTTTATCGCTGGTCTTTTCTTCGTCTAGTTTCTCAGTCTTTCCGCTTTCACTGATTTCGCTTTGCAATTCCTTTTCCACAGTATCTATTTCCATTTTAGTGTCCTCCTCGCTTTTTTCTTTCTCCATTTTCGTTTCATCTGCGTTTTCTTTAAACGCTTTTTCTGTTTGCTCGCTGCTCCCATTCTTCTCTTCGCTCTCAACTTTCTTTTCCTGTTTTGGCGGTTCGGGTGGTGGATCCGGTATCAATTCACGCCGGCCCATACGCATAGCTAGCACATATTGCACCACCATACTATCTTCATCGCCCGTATTGATATATACATAGTTTGGCTTGGCGGATAATGGCGCCGGTGGTTGATCTGTAGCGGACTTATCCTTTTCTGTGGTCGTGCTTGAACTTGCCTCTGTAGCAGTTGCTGTGTCTTCGTCGCCGTCACCCGCCACAGCAGCTCTTTCGTCGATCGCAACATTATCGCCAACTTCAACTGCAGAGCTTGGCGCATTTGCATCTGTTTTGTCTGCATCACTGGTTTGTGATGAGCTGGCTGTTGCTGTAACTACTGTCGCCGTGGCTGCTGCAGCTGCTGCCGCAGCTGTAGACTTCTTCTCCTTCTTAACCGGCGACGACAACAAGGATGTGTCATCATCCGAGAAGCGCAACATTACATCATCAATATATTTCTTACGCTGGGTATTGCGTGAAGAGCGCCGCTTGTTTGTGTCTGTTTCAGAATCTGGGGGCGGTGAGGGTGGTGGCGTAGTGGCTAAGGTGTCATCTTCACCATCCGACTCGGGTACAATACGTCCACGATTGCGGCGCTTCTTGAGTGCGCGGGCAGAGAGTTGACCGCGTCGACGTGTGGTGTACGGCGCATCATCGCCATTGTTGTTGTTATTACCACGACGACGGCCACCACCTGCACGGTTTCTGCTGCGTCTACTCGGTGTTGTTGTAGCGGCATCGCCTGCGGAATCAGGTATTGAATCAATAGTCTCATCAGCATTGTCCGTTGATTTTTCGTCGTCCGCCATTGGACGTGTTGTAGGTATTTTCGAAACTGGTATGTCATCGTAATCAGGTGTTTCGCCATCAATATGTTCGGGTTTAGCTTCAGCAACAGCACTAGCACCCACAGTTGCTTCGTCGGTTGTTGTTGCTGTAGTTTCGGGTTTGTTTGCGCTCTCGCTAGTATCATTTGAGCCGCCATTGGCGCTCTGCTGCTCCGCGGCATCCGACTTACAAACCGATAGCGGCTTGTTATCTTCAGCCTCACTGCCGCCATCCACCGCTGCTTTTTCTGCTTCTTCTTCAGCCTTTTTCTTTTTAGCGCCAGGGCCACGTCGTCGTATCGTTGGCTGTGATTCGCCAGGGTTCGCCTCGCCATCTTTTAATAGTTTCGCTTTAGGCGTTCGATTGCGGGGTGGTTTGTTGGGATCTCTAGGCGCGCGTGGCTTACGTGGCCTCTTTTTTTTGCCTGCATCATCTGTTGACGTATCCAAATCGTTGGCTGAATGCACAATATCCTGTGAGTGATCAATATTGCCTTCATTATACTCAAGCATGCCAACTACCGATGTATCGCCGGCGCCTTGTGTCACACAATCTTCAGACACAGGCAGCTGAGTGGTTGGTATGGACGGCGGGTGTGAGGGAACAACAATGTTACCACTTATATCCATCAGATCGCTAGTAGGTAGCTGTAGCTGTTGCTGTTGTTGTGCCATTTGCTGCTGCGCCAATAGTAAGGCAGCCTTTTCGCCTTTCTTTGTGCGCGGCTTGCGTGGTTTTGCGGGTCCCTTGCCACGTCCACGCCCTGTAGTGCTTGACACCTGTGGACTTTCCACCATCATTTGGCTATGCAAAATACTAGCGCTGCCATACATCGGAGGCATAGCGCCACTCTGATAGAGTATACATTGTGGTCCAGCTGCGGAGCATTGATCGTTCACTTCATGTTGTTGGAGTATATTTAAACGCTCTTGTAAACGCATTATTTTCTCTTGATGCTCGGGGCCAGTCGGTGGCATGCAATACATTTCTTGTAGTTGTTGTTGCAATGCAGCAATTTCTTGTTGATGCAACATTGGATATGGCGGATACATGTGACCGGGTGGCACTACCGGTGGAGGGCCATAAGGCGGTAACATCATTGGTTGTGGTGTGCCATCGTAGCCCAATGCCGTCATATTAGGAGGTGCATTGGCCATAGGATGATGCGGTAACATACCAGGTGGCAACATGCTGGGTGTTAGTTGTGGTGGTGGCGCTTGCGGACCTTGTGGTTGTGTTTGGGCGACCTTTGGTGTTAGTGTTGTCACAGCGCTGGTAACACTCGGTAGCGTAGACGGCAACTGAGTCATACCATCGCCAGCAGGTATTGTTGTCGGTACAACAGTTTGCTGTGCGTGCACTTGCGCCGGCAATGGCAATAATGTCGTCTGCATTTTGGGTTGTTCAGCAGCAGCTGGTGGCTCAGTTTCGGTAGCGGAAAGGGTCTCCTCTGAACACTTGGCTTGTTCTAAGAGCATATCGGGCAGCGTAGTGTCTGAAGACGGCTTATTGCTTTCCTCAAGCTTTTCGGCAGTTGGTGCATTGTTAGTGGAGGCATTTTCGTCGCCAATTGGCTTTGCCAACACTTCATCAGCGATTGTATCTTCTATTTTGAAACATTTATCCGTTGACTGCTCCGTGAATGTTTCAGGCGTTTCTTCGCCTTGTTTCTTTTCTTGTGGGGGCGCTTCTTCTACAACAGTTTTATTATTCGACTCATTCACTCCTTGCTGTTGCTTGCTAGCACTTTCGTAATCGTTATCTGCCAGTGTTGAACCAATAAATGATGACTGCGAATTACTATCCAGCATTGCTGCGGCCGCCGTTGCGGCTGATGATGCTGCTGCGGTTACGGCAGCACTTGTTGAAGACATCGAATTGTTGTCGAAGAGGCTAGCGCCACCGCTATCTAGTAGTCCAGCGTGCGCTGTAGCCATGGCTGAATTCGAATTGCTATTCAAACCCGCATTGCCGAGACTATCAATACCCGAGAGAGATTGCTGTTGATTTTGAATGCTGTTGATAGAGCTTTGTGAATTACTATCATGCACTGAGGTGGGTTGATTATTGACAATGCTGTTGGTGGAACTATTACTGCTGCTATTATTGCTATCATTTGCAGCTACAGCCAATGTGGAAGAATCATTGGAGTTGGCTGTCTCGTTAAGGATGCTAGCCAAGTGATGTGAGGGCGTTGTTGCTGGTGCAGGTGGCTGCGCCTGTTGAATTGTTAGCTGAGCATTTTGCTGTTGCGGCTGTGTAATGAGTTGTTGTTGTGGTTGCTGCTGAGTGCTAGTTGTGCTGGCAGTTGAAGCAAGCGGTGAAGCTGCATGCGCAGGTGACATAGGAGCTGGAACCCCTTGTTGCTGCTGTGTTTCACGTTTTTGCAATTGTTGTTGGTGTTGTGACAAAGGCGATTGCTGTCCCAGTTGCGGCTGAGACTGCAATTGAGCCTGCTGCGCCTGTAACTTCGCAGTCTGAGGCTGATGCTGCACCTGTGGTTGAGACTGCACCTGTGTTTGAGGCTGCGTCTGAGTCTGTGGATGAGAAGCCTGCGACTGTGGTTGCGTCTGAGTCTGTGGATGGGGCGACTGTAACGCCGTTTGCTTGTGTGGTGGCTCCAACTGCTGTTGATGATGTGGGTGCTGCTGCTGTTGCAGTGCTGGCTGCAAGCTTGCTGTTTGATCTTGTGTAGCTTGCGTTAACATCGCAGCAAAGGGGTCGCCAAGCTGATGACTATGCTGTTGCTGTTGTTGTTGTTGTTGCTGATATGGTTGATGCAATTGTTGTTGTGGCGGTGCTTGACTGTGTGGTGACAATTGTGGATGATGTCTCGGTGACTGCTGCTGATGCATTGACTGATGATGCGGTGATTGATTTTGCTGCTGATGATGTGGCGAAGATTGCTGTTGGAGCTGTGACTGCGAATGAGTGCTCTGCTGTTGCTGCTGTTGGTGCGCTTGTGATGCTCCAACTGTAGGATCATGTGTGGGCGTATTTCGATTCATCAAGGAGGCAGCTGTGTGCTCGGTGGACGATTGCAGCTGCTGATGATGGCCTATGTGATGAATGCTTGGCAAACCAGGTGGTTGATGATGTATTTGCTGCTGCTGTTGATGGTGCTGCTGTTGGGTGGGTGTTGTAAGCTGTTGCTGTTGTTGGTGGGGTGTTTGTTGAGCATGCATTGGCGACATTGAGGCCAATTGCTGTTGCTGCAGCTGTTGTTGCTGTTGATGTTGGTGGCCGCCGCTCCCGACAATGTCATTAATGGAATGCTGTAATTGCTCGTTCAATTGCTGATGCTGTGGCTGCTGCTGCGGCTGCTGCTTTGGCGGCTGTGGCTGGGCTTGTGGTTGTGGCTGTGGTGGTTGCACCTGCTGTTGTTGTGATTGAGGTGTCTGCTGTTGTTGTTGTGTCGCAGCATGTGCAGCGGAGGAGTGGCCACTTGGCTGCTGCTGCTGATGACTCATACCCTGTGCTTGTGCTGCATACAAATTCATTTGTTGCTGTTGGTGTTGAAGTTGTGCCTGTGACGTCATGCCACCACCGCTCACACCCAACGCATTGGGGTTCTGTGGTTGTGGCAAGCCCAAATGTGGACTCCATTGCAGATGATGTTGAGGCGAAACTGGCATGCGTGGACCCATTGGGGACATGCCAGCATGGCTAGACGATTGACGATATGCAGAGGGATAATCCATTGGAACTCCACCCGGACCGGTCATAACATTTTGCGCGGGCATAACCATTTGTTCGAGCGCTTGTAATGTGTTGACTGGTGGTCCACCGCCACTCGATTTCGAGTTTGATGGTCCAGTATTTGGTAATTGTGGCGGTGGTCGCGGTGATGGTAGACCAACCATTCCTGATATGCTGTGATGCGACGGCTGTTGTTGTTGGCTGGGCGTATTGACCTGTTGTTGTTGTGATTGCGCTTGCGTTTGTGGTGGCGGTTTCGCTGGCGATATGCCAGGACGTGGAGACATTTGAGGATGTGGCGACATTGTTGGTGGTCTTGGTGACATTTGTGGCGAGAGCTGTGGAAATGCTGCCCGGTACTGTGGCGACGATGACGCGGACTGATGCTTAGCTGCGGACAAATAGGATGCTGCGGCTGATTGTACATTACTAGACTGCTGCTGACTTTGCTGTTGCTGTTGTTGTTGCTGCTGATGGAGACTACTATAGCTTGGCGGTCCCCCTAGACTATGCGGTGGTGGCAAACCAGCACCTGGCAATTGCTGTAGCTGGCTTGGCGGTTGTGTTAGATGGTTTTGCTGATGTTGCTGCTGCTGCTGCTGTTGTTGGACTTGCTGTGGTTGTTGCTGCTGTTGCTGTTGTTGACTCTGCAACATGTGTGCTGCGACTTGCTGCTGCTGGCTTGCACCTAAACCAGGTGCTAATGATGGCTGAGTGTTACTACCATGTGACACACCACCGGGAGTCTGTTGTTGTTGTTGTTGTTGTTGTTGTTGTTGTTGTTGTTGCTGCTGCTGCTGCTGACTACCGGGTCCCATATGTGATGGCGCATGTGCACCTAACTGTCCAGCCTGCTGCTGCTGTGCAGTTAAGTGATGCGTTGGTACGCTTGTCGGTGCAGCCGAAGTTGGCACATGTTGTCCATAAGGATTTGTTTGATCCAAATGACCATAGGGCGTGTGTTGTACACCACGACCAGTCTGATGTTGCATAGGATTGCCATAAGGGCTGTGAGTATAACCACCTGGACCACCAGGTACAGCTGAACTTGTTTGACCAGCTGATGTTGGCGCACCGGGATAAAGTGGATGTTGACCTGGCGCTTGTGGATAGTGTTGCGGTAGACGAGTTTGTTGATTCGGTTGTTGTTGTTGTTGCTGCTGTTGCGGTGTCGGTGCTTGCTGTTGCTGCTGCGGTTGTTGTGATTGAGACAAAGCACCGTACCCTCCAGCTGCATTCACATTGCCTCCTGGCTGCTGCTGCAATAATCCACTGATGCCCATTTGCTGAGACGCATATGCTAATTTTTGTTGATCTTGCTGCTGGCCGTAGCTGGGCATATGTTGACGATAACTGTTAAGTGAATAAAGAAAGAATGTTTCAATTCTTGGTAAAAAGTATAAAATGAGTAGACGTATTGAAAGGTCCGTCAAGCTGCACCCCCCCCCCCCCCCCCCCACGACGGATTTCAAATTTGAAAGTCCAGGAATTATGTGCTATTTATGTGCTAATTAGTTGCCAAAAAAAAAAATTTTGTGCTCAATTTTTAAGTACTTTTTTAAAACCTCGAAAGTGGGGGGTGTAGCTTGACGTCAAGCCCCGATCGCCGGATTTCAAATTCGATATGCCAGGAATTATGTGCTAATTAAATCCCAAAAAAAAAAATGTTGTGCTCAATTTTTAAGTACTTTTTTAAAACCTCGAAAGTGGGGGGTGCAGCTTGACGTCAAGCTACACCCCCACCCCCCCTAAGAAGGAGTAGCTTTAGAAAAAAACTTTGTATGTGGGAATTAAGTGCTATTTATGTGCTCGAGAATTCCGCAAAGTTAATTTTTCTTGCTCAAATTTTAGGTACTTTTTTTGAAATTCCAAAGTTGGGGGACCAGCTAGACCGCACCCTAATAAACGGTAGCTGTAGAAAAAAGTTTCATATGTGGGAATTATGTGCTATTTATGTGCTAATTAGTTCCCAAAAAAAAAAATGGTGCAGCTTGACGGACCTCGTATTGAATGAAGTATAATTATTTCTATTTATTCATTGGGGGCGAACGCTTAAGCCCTCAGGTATTAGCGCGATATTATTGTTGAAAGCGCGCCGATCTGGGATTACAAATATAAACTATCTATGTCTTTAGAATATTTCATAAACTAAGGCAAACGAAATAAAGAAATTTTAAAATCTTACCTTGGCTGCGCTGTCGGCTGTCGTTGTTGTGTTGGTGGCGCTGCCTGTGGATGGCCATACGCATTAAGCGTCCCTGGGTAGGCACCACCTTGAGTTGCTGGTCCACCCCATCCACCTAAGTCTCCCATACCAAGACCGTGTTGGTCAGCTCCCGCCAAACCATAGATGTTATCCGCCGACGGTTGGTATGGATATTGAGTTTGTTGTTGTAACGGATGTGGGGCTCGATGACGTGGTGGATAGGCGCCAGGAGGTCCCATTGCTCGTGGTGTTGCTGCCGCTGCGGCCGCTGCAGCTGCGGTCGGGGCATAGCCATAGTATGGGTCTCTGAAAAATTTATGATAAATAATAAATAATTAAGCCCAGACTTTGGATTTGGAAAATTTATGAAATAGAATGATGAAAAATCATGACTTGTCTACCTTTTAATGGAAACATTTTTGTACCCCTTTTTATAAGTATAAAATATCTTTTAGCTTTTACTGGAAAACTTATTTTTAACCTCTTTTTGTTAAACATCTCATAAATTTCCCTTTTACTGATATGAAAAATACTTTGATAAAAACGATTTGTCTACCTTTTACTGAACATTTTTTTACCCTTTTTTGTTGAACATTTTTTAAATTTCCCTTTTACTGAAATGAAAAGTACGTATGAAATATTACTTCTTTCAATCAAACGATTTTTCTACCTAATACTGAATAATTTGTTTTTACCAAGGACTGAATTCAAAACCGATTCATTTTTCAAAACCGAAACCGTTACCGTTATTTTTATCTGAAAGAGAACGAAACCGAAAGCGTTTCAAAAGCAGGAACCGGTTCCAAACGGTTTTGAATTTTTTAATGTCTTCTTTTTGTGGACACATATTTTATTTTACCAAACGCTACCCTGAATAATTTTCATGGCAGATGGTTTAGCAACGTTACAAAAGATACTGTCTGACCTCAATATCAAAATTCTGAAAGAGGAAATTGAATTATAGTCTAATGAAGCCATCGAAAAAAATTTACGAAATCCGAAAAAATTAGTGACCCGTCTCAGAAGGCATCACTCACATTAATGTTCCATTCTATAATTTTTCTAATAAAAAATTCAAATTTATTTTGCAAAAATTTCTTCTTTAAATAGCGGGAGTAATATTTATTGCTATATTGGAGAAAATCCACCATGACCACCGGAATAAAGTTATAAAAATTCAGACTTATTTTGCATTTAGGTACATTTTTTTTTTTTGAGTTTTGTAGTAGCAAAATTATTTGGAAACCAAAACCGGAACGAAACCATAACCGAAACCGAAATAAATGTTGAAGAACGAACCCGGAACCGAAACCTGTTACAAAACCAAAACATGTTACACAAACCAAAACCGGAACTTTATTTTAATCGGTTTCACACCTTGGTTTTTACCCTTATTAATAAACATTTTAAAAATTTCCTTTCTACTCACATAAGGAAATAAATAAGATAATTTTTTCCCTTTTTATTGAAAAAAAAAAAACGATTTGTTTACTAAAATATGTTACCACTTTTTACTCCTTTTTCATAAACTTAAAAAAACCCTTTTACTGACATCGAAAATGCGTTTCCTTCTCCCTCCCAGCTTTTCATAAGTAAATTTTTTTCCAAAATCAAAAGTTAATTTTCAATTTTCCACTTACCCTTGATGATTTCCGTGAAACATATTTTGTGCATTTCCATCCATCAGATTCTACCAGCAATAAATTCGAAAATCTACTTTTTCCACCTTTGTTGCAAATTTCAATAATTTGTTGCAATTTTCAGAATGCAAACAAAAGAAACAAAATTTGGCGCCAGTCGAACGTTTCTTGCTGCGACGATCTTGCAAATCGTTGCAACACTCCGTCCTTTTGAAATTACGCTCATCCGTTTAATTTATCATCAAAGCGTTTTCAGCTGGGCGCCTTCTGTCTTCAAGCGATAAACTTGGTTGGTGTGGCGTTATCAGTTAATTTTTAATATTTAAATTATTTTTCTTCTTGTTGATGTTTTTAAGAAGTGGGTTTTTTTATATAAAATTGTGCAATAGCTTTTGTTTTGCTATTTATATGATCTCTAGTGTGTTATTTTATTTTTATTTTTTGCTCTGAATTGGTCTAAAATGCCAATTTTTCAATTTAGTTTGGAACCATTTGCAATTTGATTATTTTTCAAATGTAAACAAAGTTGATAGGACCTTTGATATTTGTAGTGTCACATTATTCAAAACTGCAATCATAAAAAAGGTATCTTAAAACCAGACCTATTAAATCACAATTGGGATATGTAATTCATTGATTACACAGTGCTACAAAATCATTAAAAAAATTATGCAGGGGCTCTCACATGGATATTTGTTTTCGTCATGGCCCATAAAGTAGTACCTCGTTTGCATATTTTCTCCATCACTTGGTTTTTTGAATTTTTGGGTACAAATCTAATACAACTCTGAAATTCTCGGAATTACAACTTCAAGATACTATAACTTTCTTGTTTCTCGGCCGAATTAAATTTTTTTTTGTTTCAAAGTTATTTGTTTTGCATTGCAAGGGCTTTGACGAAACAAAATATCTATATGAGAGCCCCTGCATTTTTTCGGCGTAGCACAGTGTTATTTAACGGTAATCATTGCGATGAATAATAATAGAATCATTGAATTACGTAAATTATGATTAATAATAATTTAATCGTTAAATCAAACGCTAATCATTACAATTAATAATCATTATTAAACAGGTCTGATTAAAACTAACTTCTAATTCCTCTAAATAAAAGTAATTTAAATATTGATTGGTTCATTTAATAAAGTCTTTCTCGAAAAATTTTCACACAAGTTTCATTTTTAAATGCATATCTGAAATGAAAAGAAAAAATCCGTTATTTGTGGAAGGTACATTCAATTAGAAAATCAATTATGTATGCATATTAGGGATTGTGCGATTAGATTAATCGATTGGTAAAACAAAAGTTGAATTAAAAAATTGTATGATTAATCAAATCGAATAATCTTCTTAACAAATAAATCAATTAATATAAAACGAAGAGTCGTTTGTTGAACTGATAAAATTAGGAATGCGCGATTAGTCGATAAATCAAATCTTTAATTAAAAATTTATTTGATGAATCAAAAAAAGGCGATTAATCAGCGTCTGATTTCAAATGCGAATTAATCAAGTTATGATCAATCTAATGTAGATTAATCACGAAATTAATCATTTTGATTAACCAATCTGAATATTTTCCGAGTAATTAATTAATCAAGTTCTACTTAATTAGCATGTTTAATTAATTGATTTTTCTAATTTATTATATTTTAATTTTTCTGATTATTCGGATGGTGATTACTCAGCCTTTTGTATATTGAAGTTAGTTAGATTATAATATATCAAAATGTGATTAAACGGGAAATTTATAATAATAAATTTGATTAATCTATGATTGTTTTCTACTTATTTAGTTAATCAGGTAATTCAAATTAATCAGGCGATGATTTATCTAATTGTGATTAATCACGAAATTTACTAACCAATACTGATTATTATGCGAATAATTAATTCACTAAATGTTGGTTAACCAGCAAGTTCAATTGATTTATTTATGGCGCATCCCTAGATATACAGGGCAATTCTAAATATTCTCCCGGAATTTTTTTTACTCGGATTTTTTTTTTATTCTTTCGAAAAATTCCTTGATCTCCTTTCTTTCAAATATTGGGAATCCTTTGTTTTGATACTGTGAACCTTAAAATGCGAAAATCCGCAAAGTGAAAAATTGTTTAGAATCGGCCTGATTAGGTTAGGTTCAAGTGGCTGCCGCAGAGGTACACTTAAGCCAGTATTAAAAGGACCGTTGTGATACCACCAGCACTAGGAAAGTCAGTCCCGGGACCCGGCCATATTGAAAATCCTTTAGGATTCTCCACATAACAGAAACCCGGCACTGACACTCCTAAAGCAGCCCTTGCCCTTGGCCGAGCCGGTATGTCCTTCCAGTCGACGACCTCGATTCTTACCCCTTGGTAGACTTCACCCAGTCTTGAAGCTGCTGCCTTGTACATTGCAACAGTTCTTGCATTCTCGCACGCAAATACTTTAATCTGACCCTGATGTCAACCCGCATCTGTACCTCGCGCCGTACCACTCGAAGACTCCTCCATAACGTCGACTTTAAGAGATTTAATTTCGTACCGGTGCTTGATGGAAGTGCGTATGCAGACGCAGTGGTGCTAGCTCCCATCAAGTCACTCTTATTTGGTAGTAATTTTGGGGGTTGCTCCCTATAATATCCAGAGGTTGCCCTCCGGCGTTGTGTTCTCACTTGCTCCAGCATATCTCTCCTCTGCTGCGCAGTAAGGTAATTGTTTATTGCTTTGTTTTAGTGCTTTTCACCATCTTGCTCGTACGACCCTTCGCCGGACGAGGCCAGCTTAGGGTCAAGGGTAGAGTAAGGGTGTCGTCCGCCACGGCAGAGCCACATACTGCTGTCTGAGGCGGCCCGGTATCAGAGAGGCTCCGTTCAACACCAGCCACGATTGGCATCCCGGCTGTAAGCGTCCCGTGGGCACGGTATCGCATAACACCCTGGTTTGGGAGCGGGTAGATCCTTGTCATCCCGTCAGAGGATGTAGTAGTGCCATGCGGAGCTATGATCAAAAGGGCAGTGTAGCCCTCGTACCGCGGCAAGGTGTCCACCATTATTAAAAAATGTTTAAGGCTTCCAAACTTGTAAACGACTTAACCGATTTTTTCGGGTTTCCCCCCATTATCGTTTGACTAAAAGAAAAAAAATAGGGTTGCCACCTAGTAAAAACCTGCTTCAAAACTCGAGAACGCCTTAACCGATTCAGTGATAATTTTTTCAGATTGTTCCTTAGTCCCATTTTACACCAAGAAAAGCTAGTTAAGATCGTGCCCAAACCCGAAATCAGTTTCGAAAGCGAACGGAATTCAAATAGAAATCCGAAACGATACAGACATTTTATTATATTATTTAATTACATGTTTTTTTATAAATTTTAGTTTCATTTAGTAGTAGATAATAATTTGCACTATTGTTCATTTGTTGTTTACGCAATAACATTTAAGGGGAAAAGCTATACGCTTATGAATATTTGAATCACATAAACGCACAGCATTACCCCCTAAAGGTAATGCGATTTTCACTTGTACTACACATGTTTCATTAGTTAATGTTTATGCATTTTAATTACATAATTTCGAAATAAAGCAAATATTGTAAAGCATATAGTCAAGGTATGTATATTAGGGTGTATCGCCTTTTTGTTTCAGCTGATTTATTTGATTTCTCCTGTACAAAAATTGCCGCCAGGTGACGATGAACTTTCAACATTTTATATTTTATATCTAACTAGCGGACCCTCACCCGCTTTGCTGGGTGAAAGAAAAAGAGAAATGAAAGTTGTTCTTTGTTTTTTTTCTTGTTTTATCATTTGATTCATGTTCGGCCATTATTTTGTGACTTATTCTAACAATGTTTTATTTATTTTAGTGACTTACTCAAATTATTGTAAACTAACAACTTATTCTAAAGCCTTCTGACACACAAAAATTCTGGTTTTATTTTCATGCGGTGTATAAATATACAGTAACGATGGTTTCCCTACTTATATCTCTATCCTAATTTTCAGCCACCTACCTTAACCCCATTTAGAGACATTCAACCTCAAGAAATTAAGTTTGTGTGGGAGGGGCCACTCCCCCTTTTCACATAACCCCTACTTACGGTTTTGATATCCTATTGCTCTATAGCGATTTCCAGGTCCTTACCTTAGACCCTTTCACAGATATTCTTCTTGAAAATTTAAATTTGTATGGGAGATGCCACGTCCCTATTTCTGATAAGCCCCTTTTTTATGTGTGAGAATGCTTTTGATATAATAAAGGTCTATACCAATTTTCAGGTCCCTCCCCTTTAGTTTGTATGGGAGGTGCCACGCCCCCTTTTCTGATAACCCTTTTTTTTATGTGTGAGAATGCTTTTAGTATCATATAGGACTATATCAATTTTCAGGCCCCTACCTTGAACCCTTTCACAGATATTCTGCTTTAAAAATTTAGTTTGTATGGGAGGTGCCACGCCCCCTTTTCTGCTAATCCCCCTTTTCATGTGTGAGAATGCTTTTGATATCATATAGCTCTATACCAATTTTCAGGTCCCTACCTTGAACCCTTTCACAGATATTCTGCTTTAAAAATTTAGTTTGTATGGGAGGTGCCACGCCCCCTTTTCCAATAACCCCCTTTTTTAGTTATAAACCTTCTCCACATGTGTCACTTCAAAGTGACAAGGTTTGGTTAAAATCGGTTCAGCCATTCTCCGTAAAGTTCATTACAACGCGAAAAACGGTTTAATTTTTATTATATATATAGATTGGTATTTTGGAACCGATATAAGTAAAAAGGTAACATTTTGAAGGTGTTACTCTTATGATTAAAATCGGATACATTGTGACGCCAGACAAAAAGTTTTTGCAAATTCGGAGAATCATGATAAATGTGTGATATTGGTATGGTAATGGCATGGATTACCATTTCATTACCATACCATTACCATACCAATACCACACTATTACCATACCATTACCATACCTACGTACATAAGTAACTTATCGTTATCTTAATTGACATAAACAAATTTTACAGAAGCAAAAAACTAAATTTTTTTTACATTCAACGCATGAAAATACAGTGAAAAGAAAGGACGACGCCTATAAGGCAAAGTTAAAAGCGAATGAAACAAGGAGGGTGTGTGAACACTACCGTGAGATGAAGAGGAAAGCGAGGCGGCTTTTTAGGCGAAGAAAAGGGAAGCGGAAAAGCGTGAAATCGAAGAGCCTGAAATGCTAGCCAGCAGAAGCAACACCCGAAAATTTTATCGAAAAATTCGACGAATTACGGAGGGTTTTAAACCCGGGGCAAACTCCTGTAAAAATAACAACGGCGACCTCGTGGCAGATGTTCAGAGAGTACTAAGGTTATGGAGTGATCACTTCTCTGCCCTTCTAAACGGAGGAACAGAGCAACAATACAGAGAAAAGAACGAACCCGACCCCACAATCGAAGACGATGGAATCGAAGTTCCACAACCCGACTATAACCAGGTGCGAATAGCTATATCACGGCTAAAAAACAATAAAGCGACGGGTGCTGATAGCCTGCCCGCTGAGCTATTTAAATGCGGCGGCGAGGAGCTGGTAAGGTGCATGCACCAGCTCTTGTGCAGAATATGGTTCTCTGCCCATTCCATAAGAAGGGTGATCCCGCAAACTGCGCCAACTATCGTGGAATCAGCCTTTTGAGTATCGCATATAAGGTCCTATCAAGCGTATTGTGCGAAAGACTGAAGCCTGACGTAAACCGACTGATTGGACCATATCAGTGTGGCTTCAGACCTGGTAAATCTACCATCGACCAGACTTTTACAATACGCCAAATCTTGGAAAAAAACGTGAGAAAAGGATCGACACACACCATCTCTTTGTTGTATATGCCGCTATGTCTGATTTTGGTTTCCCAGCAAAACTTATACGGCTGTGTAAAATGACGCTGAGCAACACCACCAGCTCGGTCACAATCGGGAAGCACCACTTCGAGCCGTTCGAAACTAAGCGAGGTTTCAGACAGGGCGACCCCCTATCGTGCGATTTCTTTAATTTGATGTTGGAGAAAATAATAATAATTTTTTTGAATAATTTTCATGGAAGAAGGTTAAGCAAGACACTTTTTGGCCTCAATATCAAAATTCCGAAAGAATTGAACTGTAGGCGAATGAAGCCATTGAAAAAAAAATGTTTAGTGGCCGTCTCAGAAAGCATCAGGTCCCTTAACCTAGCACACACATTATAGCACACTCCAAAAAGGAAGTCGTACTAAATTGCACACTATTTAATGCTAATTTAATACGGGTTCATTTAATTTATTACAGTTGTTTTTTTTAAATTATCGGTGTGTGTGCCAGCTTAAGGTTAACGTTTTCGTTTTTGGAGTGTGCTATAGTGAGTGTGCTAGCTTAACCTTAAGCTGGCACACACATCGATAATTTTTTAAAAACAACTGTAATAAATTAAATGAACCCGTATTAAATTAGCATTAAATAGTGGTCAGTCAAAAACGTTTTCGTTTTTGGAGTGTGCTATATACAGTAAGTGTGCTGGCTTAACCCTAAGCTGGCACACACACATCGATAATTTTTAAAAAACAACTGTAATAAATTAAATGAACCCGTATTAAATTAGCATTAAATAGTGGTCAGTCAAAAACGTTTTCGTTTTTGGAGTGTGCTATATACAGTAAGTGTGCTGGCTTAACCCTAAGCTGGCACACACACACTGATAATTTTTAAAAAACAACTGTAATAAATTAAATGAACCCGTACTAAATTAGCATTAAATAGTGGTCAGTCAAAAACGTTTTCGTTTTTGGAGTGTGTTATATATAGTAAGTGTGCTGGCTTAACCCTAAGCTGGCGCACACACACCGATAATTTTTAAAAAACCACTGTAATAAATTAAATGAACCCGTACTAAATTAGCATTAAATGAGGACAAAGTCGCTGTTTTATTTGTGGCATTGAAAGGACCTGCAGCCGAAATCTTACAGACTATTCCGGACGCTGAAAGAAACAACTATGAAGCGTTGATGGGAGCCGTTGAAAGACGTTACAGCAGCGAGCATAGGAGGCAGATACATCAAATAGAGCTACAGAATCGCTTCCAGAAGGCAAACGAAACATTACAGGAGTTTGCATCGGACATCGAGAGGTTGGCTCATCTAGCAAACGCAGACGCACCAGTGGAATACATCGAGAGGGTGAAAATCCAAAGTTTCATAAATGGAATACGTGATGTGGAGACGAAGCGGACCACCTATGCAAATCGAAAGAGATCATTTGCGGAGACGGTATCACATGCTCTAACTCAAGAAACAGCATCACTTTTGTCCAAACCAGCGTACAAAGCTCATCGTGTGGAAGTAGAACGACCAGAATAGGTGGACGCAATCCTAGAAGCAATAAACGGAAAGCAACAGAAAAATGAAGCGGCCATTAAATGCTTCAAGTGGGGAAAATCTGGTCATATTGCACGTTATTGTGGGTCTGGATCTAGCTCCAATAACTCCAGTCAAGTCCAGGAAGTCAAGTAATGTTACTGTTGGAGGACTCGTGGACGGAAAGGAGCGTTTGCTGACTATTGATACGGGCGCATCTCATTCCATCATTCGATCTGATTTAGTCAACAAAGAAGTGAGGCCATTACATGGATCAAAATTGCGTAGGGCGACTGGTGAGCACACTCAAGTCCAAGGAGAAATAACATGTGAAATCGGAATTGGAAATGTCACCGTACTGCACAATTTTATAGTGGCAGATATTGTTGATGAGATCATAGTTGGCGTGGATTTCTTAAGCAACCAAGGCATCAAGATCGACATGCAAAACAGGACTATGAGCCATAAGAACATGGATGTGCCACTCAATTTTGGTTACGAGAACAAGTACATCAGTAAGCGGGTACTCGTGGAAGATAGTCAACAAATTCCACCGAAGTCGGAGGCAGACCACCAGAGTAACGCAAAACAACTTCTACTAAAGTACTCTACCATATTTGACAAGGATGGCTCCAAACCAGGTCGGACCAATGTAGTGAAGCATCACATTGATACCGGTGACGCGAGACCAAACCGCCAAGCTCCTCGAAGTGTTCCATTGGCCAAACGCCAAGTGGTAAGAGAAATTATACAAGAAATGAGTGACAGCGGCGTGATCGAACCATCAGCTAGTCCATGGAGCTCGCCGGTAGTGCTAGTGAAGAAAAAGGATGGAAAATGTGGTTCTGTGTGGACTACCGGAAGTTGAACGACGTAACGAAAAAGGACAGCTATCCATTACCCAGAATTGACGATACTCTGGACTCACTATCTGGTACGAAATGGTTCTCAACACTGGGCTTGAAAAGCGGCTATTGGCAAGTAGAGGTTACAGATGAGGATAAGGAACAGACAGCCTTCAGCATTGGAGAGGGGCTGTGGCAATTTACGGTAATGCCCTTTGGACTATGTAACGCTCCAGCTACTTTTGAGAGACTCATGGATCAAGTATTGAAAGGACTGCATTGGAAAACATGTTTGGTGTACCTGGATGACATCATCGTGCTGGGAAAAAGCTTTGAGGAACACCTTAAGAACTTGGAGGAAGTTTTCCAAGGGATACCTGGCGCTGGTCTGAAATTAAGTCCCAAAAAGTGTGCATTGTTCAAGAAGGAAGTAAGTTACTTGGGTCACAAGGTTACTACGGAGGGAATTTGCACTGCTAAAGAGAAGATCGAAGCAGTAAAGGATTGGCCAAGACCGAAAAATTTACATGAGCTACGAAGTTTCCTCGGACTGTGCACGACGTCCCTTATTTTGGCGGCGATAGGTCGGCGAAATCAGTTGAAATTTTGCCTGAATTAGTAGCTAATTTATTGCTAATTAATTGCCAAAAGAAAAAATTTATAGCTCTTCAAATTTTTTTTTATGACATTTTTCGCCAAAATAAGACTGAAGTTAGCGAAACAAATAGTCGATCAAGTTGAAATTTTGCCTGAATTAGCAGCTAATTTATTGCTAATTAATTGCCAAAAGAAAAAATTTATAGCTCTTCAAATTTTTTTTGTATGACATTTTTCGCCAAAATAAGACTGAAGTTAGCGAAACCATTAGTCGAAAAATTGTTGGATCAAGTTGAAAATTTGCCAAAATTAGTAGCTAATTTATTGCTAATTAATTGCCAAAAGAAAAAATTTATAGCTCTTCAAATTTTTTTTGTATGACATTTTTCGCCAAAATAAGACTGAAGTTAGCGAAACGAATAGTCGAAAAATTGTCGGATCAAGTTGAAAATTTGCCAGAATTAGTAGCTAATTTATTGCTAATTAATTGCCAAAAGAAAAAATTTATAGCTCTTCAAATTTTTTTTGTATGACATTTTTCGCCATAATAAGACTGAAGTTAGCGAAACCAATAGTCGAAAAATTGTCGGATCAAGTTGAAAATTTGCCAGAATTAGTAGCTAATTTATTGCTAATTAATTGCCAAAAGAAAAAATTTATAGCTCTTCAAATTTTTTTTTATGACATTTTTCGCCAAAATAAGACTGAAGTTAGCGAAACCATCAGCGAAAAATTGTCGAATCAAGTTGAAAATTTGCCAGAATTAGTAGCTAATTTATTGCTAATTAATTGCCAAAATAAAAAATTTATAGCTCTTAAAACTTTTTTTATGACGTTTTTCGCCAAAATAAGACTGAAGTTAGCGAAACCAATAGTCGAAAAATGGTCGGATCAAGTTGAAAATGATGAAATAATTATGGAAACAAATTTTGATACAGCATTCGCCGATGCAATAGAAGTTACGCCAAGATTTTTAAAGCGTTGTACGCAATGTTTTTCAATAACGACAGCTAAAGTGTCTGAAGCAGGTAAGAGATATTGGGGCATAGTCATAGTCGAAGTAAAATGTTATTTTAAGTTAGTTGAAGAATTTTTTACAGATAGAACATATGAAAATGTGTCAAAAAGCTTTAACTAACTTAGGCCACTTGCTGAACACCAATTTAAGTTTTTAACTCGGCTGTGTAATTGAATCACAGTACTTATACACATGCAAATTGCTTCACAAAATACCGCTTAGGTAAAGTAGGAGTGCCCAAGAAACCATGAAGCTAGATCTCGATTGGAGGTTCTTTTGAGAACTAGCCCCATTCTAGTATTAAGTGTGCAATCAAAACTTATCATCACCTTTTTACAGGTCCTATTGTTTTTATTGAACTTTTCAATGCAAGGGATATGGGAAGAAGCTTCCGCTTAAATGCACCGCCGCAGCAATTCAAAGTGGCGGTAAAAGAGCAAATTAAGGAATTCACACTCCAGTCCATTATCCACTACATTGGAAATCGACCAACGCGCTCTTCAGACGTATCCTTAGGACATTTCACTGCGTATTGTAAAAGGCCAAATAAGATATGGATGATGTACGATGATCTGCGAGAAAGAGGTGAAAAAAGTAGCAATACTTTAGTAGAACCGCAGCTGCTAATTTATGTGCTAGCAGAATGAGTATCAGTGATCATAAGCAATAACAGTTATTGAAAATGTACCTTAACATACGACTTAAAATATGTACCTTATACCAACTTTGCTGCCCTATAATAAGGGCTTATATCTTCGCTTCCAACGACACGGCTCATTATTTCCGTGTAAGACTAAAAAAAAACATGAAAAATGGAAAAAATAAATAAAAAAAATAAGAAAATTTAAAAACCCCAAAAAAAATATCATAAAAGTTTAAAAAGCAAAACTACTACTACTACTAATGGCGGCGATATACCAACAGGTTATCATAACCTCTAACCAGATTTTTAACCGAGCTTCTCTTTCCAACTTGTGGTGTGTTGCTTTTTGTGTTTTCCTACAGTTTTTTGCCGACTCCGAACGGCACTTGCAAGGCAAATGAATTTTTTGCTGAGCAGCTTCAAAACTACTACTACTACTAATGGCGGCGATATACCAACAGGTTATCATAACCTCTAACCAGATTTTTAACCGAGCTTCTCTTTCCAACTTGTGGTGTGTTGCTTTTTGTGTTTTCCTACAGTTTTTTGCCGACTCCGAACGGCACTTGCAAGGCAAATGAATTTTTTGCTGAGCAGCTTCTCATGGCAGAAATACACCAGGAGAGTTTGCCAAACCACTGCCGAGGGGCGACCCCGTTTAGAAAAATTCTTTTTCTAAATAATTTTTGTTGTTACTTTTGCCGGGCATCGAACCGCCACGACTTGGTGTAGAAGGCCGAACACTTAACCGCTACACCACGGCGGCCGCCCGCAAAAGCAAAAGAAAAAAAAAAAAAAAAAAAACTAATTAAAAAAAATAAAAGTATGTACATTTTTATTTAATAAGTCTTATTTTAGCGCAGAATTTCATAAAAAAAAATTTGAGGAGCTATACATTTTTTCTTTTGGCAATTAATTAGCAATAAATTAGCTACTAATTCTGGCAAAATTTCAACTGATTTCGCCAACCTATCGCCGCTAAAATAAGGGACGTGTTGGTGGATGCCGGTTGATCGGTGGCAAGTTACTGTAGTGTAACACTGGTCTACAAAGTTTTGAACTCGTTGCCGTCCTGTTCGTAACTTTGGTCGATAATAACAGCTCTGGTTTATAAAAACGGGACCGAAACATCTTTTTCTATAGGTTAAGGCATGTTTTCAACGACTAGTTTTTAAATTGTTTGTTGGGTGTCAGTTTGTTTCAACCTGGCGGGCTCTCATTTCGTACATTAATACCTGTACATATGTATGTTCATTAATATATACATAATATAGGCAAACACCTTTAAAAACATTTATCTATTGGATATATGAATGTATGTAAATTAATACTTGAATGATAGAACTAGTAGCTGCAAACCATAAATACCTATACGTAGCCATATACATAAGTATGGATATAACACAACCATTTACACATATTTGATAGGTAGAAAGAAAGCAGTGAATAAGACAAAACAAAGTGTAGTCCTAATGGTTAACAAAAAAAAAAAAAAAACGAGAAAAAAAATTGGCATAAAGCATTTGCCGATCGTCGCAGGTAGCCAGCAAAAAATTTTGAAATTTTAATTTAAGTATCAACTAGTATTAAGTTAGGTCGGTATTACAAATCAATCCGTCGAACTAAATTCAATAAGGTGACCGAACTAAGATCATAAAGAACTACTTCAATAGTTTGAACGAACTAGCACTCGAGCTCCCTTTTAACGCTTACACCATTTTGTGATGAGTATAAATTAATGTATCTATAGATACTAATTTATATAAGTATCGACGTATGTAACTTCACATGTACAGATGTACGTATATATTTATAAAAGAATTTGTACTTTATAAGAATAGAGGAAATAAATTAACAAAATCAAAATGCAAATGATGAAAATTTAAACGAAATCATAAGCACCATCAACAATGGGGCAACAGCAAAATATTTATAATCGGTAATAGCTAAAGCGCAGCACTGAAAAAAAGAAAACAATGGAGAGAGTGCAATCGATATCAACTTCATAAAAAATAATTACATATAAAAATACAAAAAAGAACTTAAGATTTAGTGAAATAGATCTTTCGAATGAACTAGTTCATTGGCTTGTTCATTGAATGGAACTAAACCTTTATGTATCAACTTTTAAAAAGACAAATTGTGTTATAGGGCTGATACAATAGCACAAATTCCGAATTAACTCCGTTTTTAGGAATTAGCTTGAGCATAATCTTCATTATAAATTCCGAAAAAATAAAGAAGATTTGAGCAGTTTTAAAAAATTTGCACTGGCAACACTCTGTAGATAAATAAACAAACACCGCAAGAAACACAAGGAAATTAAGAGTAGCTGACTGATAGATGTCGCGCTGGTTTGTAAAATGCGACTATCGACAGCTAGATGTCGCCAAGATAGGTAAAAATATGGTGCAATAAAAACCAAAGAAGAAATCCTTAATGCTGTTTATCTTCAATTTTATGTGTGTCAGGGTAAAAGTTGGATCTGATTAAAGAGATTTATTGGAGATAATCTCCATGTGTGTATCCATAGCATTAGTTATTTTAGAAAGTCACCACGTTATCATGTATCGAAACCGCGGTTACAGCAAACTTTTTTATTTCTTTTTTTAACAAAATTTTAATTTGATTATTATTACATAACAAAATTATATACCTTTCACATAATTTAAGCTGCTTTCTCAATCAATATTAAGTCAGGTAGGTATTATTAAAAACTATTGAACTAGATACCGATACAAAAGAACTAGTTCATTGAGCTAATCAACCCAACTATGTCTAATGCAAATTTACCTATAACATCCTCCAAGTTTAGAATCCAATCGCACCACAAACATTTTACACACAAAACTTTATAGACCAAGATCCCAGAGCCTAAAAGCGTCACTTATTTTATAATGGATGAAACCAATACCGATCGATAGTCCTCCCCGAATCTAGAAAGAATGTGAAAATTTTAAAGCTGTACCTATGACAAGGGCCTAGGAATCGGGGGTCAAAGTCGCCAAAAAATGACCCTAACTTCACTTATTTTATAATGGATGATTTTCACATATTTGACGTAGATTACCACCCCGCGTCAGTATCAAGTGTTGTTAGACCCGTACCAGTGACAAGGCTCCAGCCAGACACCCCCAGTTCGCGGATTTTCCTATGGAAATTTATTCTGTTTTACTAATTTCACGCAGTTGGGCCACTTTGGCTGCTTTTAACTACCCAATATTTTCCCATTTTTTGTAGAACACTACCCTCAAGTAGTATCAGGAATTTTTAGACTTCGTCCCATGGAAAAAACTTCAGCCAGACACCTCAAAACTCGGGAAATTTCACTAATTTTTACTGCGCTTTCACATGTTTAAGCGGATTTGACCAACTTTGGCCTCTTTTAAATAACAGATCTTTACACATGTATCGTAAAATGCTACCCTTAAGTAGAATCAAGAATTTCTAGACATCATCCCATGGAAAAAACTTCAGCCAGACACCTGAAAGTTCGAGAACTTTTATTTTCCTATTAATTTGCTTTCTCTTGTATGTCCCAGTTTTAATAATTTTAAATGATAGATCTTTTCACATGTGTCGTAGGACACTACCGTTAAGTAGTTTCAGTAATTTTTAGACCTCGTCCCATGGCAAAAACTTCAGCCAGACACCTCAAAACTCGGGAAATTTCACTAATTTTTACTGCGCTTTCACATTTTTAAGTGGATTTGACAAACTTTGACTACTTTTAAATAGCAGATCTTCACACATGTGTCGTAAAATGCTATCTTTAAGTAGAATCAAGCATTTCCAGACATCATCCCATGGCAAAAACTTCAGCCAGACACCTAAAAGTTCGGGAACTTTTATTTTCCTATTAATTTGCTTTCTCTTGTTTGTCCCACTTTTACAACTTCTAAACGACGGATCTTTTCAGATGTTTCGTAGGACACTACCCTTAAGTAGTTTCAGTCATTTCTATACTTCGCCCCATGGCAAAAACTTCAGCCAGACACCTCAAAGCTCGGGATTTTCACTAATTTTTACAGAGATTTCACTTGTTTCAGCAGGTTTCTCCAACTTTGTCCACGTTTAAACGGCGGATCTTTACACACGTGTCGTATAACACTACCCTTAAACAGCATCAGGCATTTCCGGACTTCATTCCTTGAAAAAAACTTAAGCCAAACAACCCAAAGCACGGGGACTTTTCATCATTTTTAATGTGCTTTCACATGGTCAAATGGGTTTACTCAACTTTGGCTGCCTTTAAATGGCGGATCGTTACAAATGTATCGTACAACACTACTATTAACTAATATTAGGCATTTTTAGACTTCGCCCCATGACAAAAACTTCAGCCAGACACCTCAAAGCTGAGGAAATTTCATAATTCTTGCTGCGAATTCACATGTTTAACTGCGTTGCTCTAACTTTGGCTGCTTTTAAAGGGCAGATAATTTCACATGTGTCATAGAAGACCACCCTTAAGTGGTATCACGTACTTTTTGACTTCGCCCCATGTCAAAAACTTCAGCCAGACACCTCAAAACTGAGGAATTTTTATAATTCTTACTGCACTTTCACATGTTTAAGCGAGTTTGTCCAACTTTGGCTGTTTTTGAAAGGCAGATCTTTGCACATGTGTCGTGGAACACTATCTCCAAGTAGTATCAGGCATTTTTATACTTCATCCCATGGAAAAACCCTCAGCTAGACACCTCAAGCCTGAGGAATTTTCATAGTTCTTACTGCTTTTTCACATGTTTAATCGGGTTGGTCCAACTTCGGCTGCTCTTAGAGAGCGGATCTTTTCACATGTGTCATAGAAGGCCACCCTTAAGTGGTATCAGTTACTTTTAGATTTCGCCTCATGTCAAACACTTCAGCCAGACACCTCAAAACTGAGGAATTTTTATAATTCTTACTGCACTTTCACATGTTTAACCGAGTTTGTCCAACTTTGGCTATTTTTGAAAGGCAGATCTTTACACATGTGTCGTGGAACACTATCTCCAAGTAGTATCAGGTATTTTTAGACTTCATCCCATGGAAAAAACTGCAGCCAGACACCTCAAGGCTGAGGAATTTTCATAGTTCTTACTGCTTGTTCACATGTTTAATCGGGTTGGTCCAACTTCGGTTGCTTTTAAAGAGCAGATCTTTTCACATGTGTCATAGAAGACCCCCTTAAAGAAGTATCGGGTATTTTTATACTTCGCCCCATGTCAAAAACTACAGTCAGACACCTCAAAACTGAGGAATTTTCATAATTCTTACTGCGATTTCACAGGTTTAAGCGAGTTGGTCCAACTTTTGCTGTCCGTAAAGGGCATATCTACACACATGTGTCATAGAAGACCACCTTAAAGAAGCATCGGGTATTTTTATACTTCGCCCCATGTCAAAAACTACAGCCAGACACCTCAAAACTGAGGAATTTTCATAATTCTTACTGCGATTTCACAGGTTTAAGCGAGTTCCCTGCAGCGAAACCTCAAACTAATCAGAAAAATACTAGTATACAACTATAATTTTCTGGCAGAACTCATACTAGTCAGGAAATATCCATTTCATACCAGTATACAAATAGAATTTTTCGGCTGAACCCATACTAGTCAGGAAATATCCATTCCATACTAGTATACAACTAGATTTTTCTGGATGAAATTATACCAGTTGAAAAAAACAAAATTCATTCGTTTCGTTTTCTTTTATAATTCATAGATGCTTTTTCGTGATTGGGTAAATACAAATAGCCGCTGCTTTCTTAAGAATAAACATGAAAATAAAGTCAAATGATAAAATAAAGGGTAAGCCAGGAAAATTCTGGTTGAAATCATACTAGTCCAGGTTAAAAGCCTTTTTGACTAGTATATTCCATACTAGTCCTTTTTGGACTAGTTCATTTTATGGAAATTATACTAGTCCAGGATGAACTAGTATGGAACTGGTATCTTACAACTAGCATGAAACTGGTATTTCTGAAATTGACATCTTGTAGGACATCAACACGTAAAAAATACCAGTTGCTTATAAAAAGACAGAACACCGGGCCCAACTAGTCAGTGTTCTGTCTTTGTTCCATATAAGCTCGGTGCACCAACTAGTTGTAAAGTAGTTTTCAACTAGTTGCTTTCGCTGCAAGGTAGCGACATAAGAGTGACAATGTCTGAAATGCAACAAATTCCACATCTGAACACTTTGTATGGGCTGAACTGTTCTAATTTTCTTGATCATGTCCTATGGAGAGATCAATTGCGAAAAAAAACTCGAGCTCTGAGGTGTTTGGATGTAGTTTTTGTCATGGGAAGATCTCCAAAAATGCCTGATACCACTTAAGAGTTGCGTTCTACGACACATGTGTAAATATTCGCCTTTTAAAAATAGTCAAAGTTGGACAAACCTGCTTCAACAATCGAAAGCACAGTAAGAATTATGAAATCTACCCAGATTTAAGGTGTCTGGTTAAAGTATTTGTCATAAGGCGAAGTCTAAAAGTACCTGGTACCACGTAAGGGTGGTCCTCTATGACACATTGAAAATATCTGCCCTTTAAAAGCAGCCAGAGGTAGACGAACCATCTCAAACATGTGAAAACGCAGTAAGAATTATAAAAATTTCTCAGTTTTGAGGTGTCTGGCTGTAGTTTTTGACATGGGGCGAAGTATAAAAATAGCCGATCCTTCTTTAAGGGGGTCTTCTATGACACATGTGAAAAGATCTGCTCTTTAAAAGCAGCCGAAGTTGGACGAACTCGCTTAAACCTTTGAAATCGCAGTAAGAATTATGAAAATTCCTCAGTTTTGAGGTGTCTGGCTGAAATTTTTGACATGGGGCAAAGTATAAAAAATACCCGATACTTCTTTAAGGTGGTCTTCTATGACACATGTGTGAAGATATGCCCTTTACGAACAGCAAAAGTTGGACCAACTCGCTTAAACCTGTGAAATCGCAGTAATAATTATGAAAATTCCTCAGTTTTGAGGTGTCTGACTGTAGTTTTTGACATGAGGCGAAGTATAATAATAGCCGATCCTTCTTTACGGGGGTCTTCTATGACACATGTGAAAAGATCTGCTCTTTAAAAGTAGCCGAAGTTGGACGAACTCGCTTAAACCTTTGAAATCGCAGTAAGAATTATGAAAATTCCTCAGTTTTGAGGTGTCTGGCTGAAATTTTTGACATGGGGCAAAGTATAAAAAATACCCGATACTTCTTTAAGGTGGTCTTCTATGACACATGTGTGAAGATATGCCCTTTACGAACAGCAAAAGTTGGACCAACTCGCTTAAACCTGTGAAATCGCAGTAATAATTATGAAAATTCCTCAGTTTTGAGGTGTCTGACTGTAGTTTTTGACATGAGGCGAAGTATAATAATAGCCGATCCTTCTTTAAGGGGGTCTTCTATGACACATGTGAAAAGATCTGCTCTTTAAAAGCAGCCGAAGTTGGACGAACTCGCTTAAACCTTTGAAATCGCAGTAAGAATTATGAAAATTCCTCAGTTTTGAGGTGTCTGGCTGAAATTTTTGACATGGGGCAAAGTATAAAAAATACCCGATACTTCTTTAAGGTGGTCTTCTATGACACATGTGTGAAGATATGCCCTTTACGAACAGCAAAAGTTGGACCAACTCGCTTAAACCTGTGAAATCGCAGTAATAATTATGAAAATTCCTCAGTTTTGAGGTGTCTGACTGTAGTTTTTGACATGAGGCGAAGTATAATAATAGCCGATCCTTCTTTAAGGGGGTCTTCTATGACACATGTGAAAAGATCTGCTCTTTAAAAGCAGCCGAAGTTGGACCAACCCGATTAAACATGTGAAAAAGCAGTAAGAACTATGAAAATTCCTCAGGCTTGAGGTGTCTGGCTGAAGTTTTTTCCATGGGATGAAGTATAAAAATGCCTGATACTACTTGGAGATAGTGTTCCACGACACATGTGCAAAGATCTGCCTTTCAAAAACAGCCAAAGTTGGACAAATTCGCTTAAACATGTGAAAGTGCAGTAAGAATTATAAAAATTCCTCGGTTTTGAGGTGTCTGGCTGAAGTTTTTGACATGGGGCGAAGTCAAAAAGTACCTGACACCACTTAAGGGTAGTCTTCTATGACACATGTGAAATTATCTGCCCTTTAATAGCAGCCAAAGTTAGACCAACGCAGTTAAACATGTGAATTCGCAGCAAGAATTATGAAATTTCCTCAGCTTTGAGGTGTCTGGCTGAAGTTTTTGTCATGGGGCGAAGTCTAAAATTGCCTAATATTAGTTAATAGTAGTGTTATACGATACATTTGTAGCGATCCGCCATTTAAAAGCAGCCAAAGTTGGGTAAACCCATTTGACCATGTGAAAGCACAGTAAAAATGATGAAAAGTTCCCGTGCTTTGGGTTGTTTGGCTTAAGTTTTTTTCATGGAATGAAGTCCGGAAATGCCTGATACCGTTTAAGGGTAGTGTTATACGACACATGTGTAAAGATCCGCCGTTTAAACGTGGACAAAGTTGGAGAAACCTGCTGAAACAAGTGAAATCTCTGTAAAAATTTGTGAAAATCCCGAGCTTTGAGGTGTCTGGCTGAAGTTTTTGCCATGGGGCGAAGTCTAGAAATGACTGAAACTACTTAAGGGTAGTGTCCTACGAAACATCTGAAAAGATCCGTCGTTTAGAAATTGTAAAAGTGGGACAAACAAGAGAAAGCAAATTAATAGGAAAATAAAAGTTCCCGAACTTTGAGGTGTCTAGCTGAAGTTTTTGCCATGGGATGATGTCTGGAAATGCTTGATTCTACTTAAGGGTAGCAGTTTACGACACATATGTGAAGATCTGCTATTTAAAAGTAGTCAAAGTTTGTCAAATCCACTTAAACATGTGAAAGCGCAGTAAAAATGAGTGAAATTTCCCGAGTTTTGAAGTGTCTGGCTGAAGTTTTTGCCATGGGACGAGGTCTAAAAATTACTGAAACTACTTAAGGGTAGTGTCCTACGACACATGTGAAAAGATCTATCATTTAAAATTAGTAAAAGTGGGACAAACAAGAGAAAGCAAATTAATAGGAAAATAAAAGTTCTCGAACTTTCAGGTGTCTGGCTGAAGTTTTTTTCCATGGGATGATGTCTAGAAATTCTTGATTCTACTTAAGGGTAGCATTTTACGATACATGTGTAAAGATCTGTTATTTAAAAGAGGCCAAAGTTGGTCAAATCCGCTTAAACATGTGAAAGCGCAGTAAAAATTAGTGAAATTTCCCGAGTTTTGAGGTGTCTGGCTGAAGTTTTTTCCATGGGACGAAGTCTAAAAATTCCTGATACTACTTGAGGGTAGTGTTCTACAAAAAATGGGAAAATATTGGGTAGTTAAAAGCAGCCAAAGTGGCCCAAATGCGTGAAATTAGTAAAAAAGAATAAATTTCCATAGGAAAATCCGCGAACTGGGGGTGTCTGGCTGGAGCCTTGTCACTGGTACGGGTCTAACAACACTTGATACTGACGCGGGGTGGTAATCTACGTCAAATATGTGAAAATCATCCATTATAAAATAAGTGAAGTTAGGGTCATTTTTTGGCGACTTTGACCCCCGATTCCTAGGCCCTTGTCATAGGTACAGCTTTAAAATTTTCACATTCTTTCTAGATTCGGGGAGGACTATCGATCGGTATTGGTTTCATCCATTATAAAATAAGTGACGCTTTTAGGCTCTGGGATCTCGCTCTATTAAGCACTAAACTATGATTTACAGCCCTATGCTGCGCGTTACGGTAAAATTGCCATCGGCAAACAATTTTCCCTAAAATACGTTACCAAATAAAGTGGCTGCGATTCTGAGCAGATGGTAACGCTCTAATGGCAAAAAAACTCACCAGTGTGTATGGTGAATTGAAAAGCAAACCACAACTCTTCTATGAGCATTTTACAGGCTTCTTTTGGCAAACGAAAATGTTGCTTGAAAATATTGGAAGGAAGTTGCAACGGATCATGACTGTCCCGAAGGCTTTTCAAGTTGTGTCTCCGCTCCAAAATTTCATCATTTTCAACTTCTTCAGCCAGCAGCAATAGTATTAACGCGGACATTTTTACTATATTAAAGGAATTACTGGCGTTAGAAACGTTATACAGTATTTATTGTGCTTTATTAATACTATATACCTGTTTATTTGTTTGATTTTCACTTTGTTTTATTTATTTTGTTTAATTTTCACTTTATTTTGCTCAATTGCACTTTCGTTTTTTTATTTTTCAAAGTAAACATCAGCTGTTTTAATGAGTGTCAAGTTAGCTAAGCACCCTAATGCAATCGAGTCGGGACCAGGTGGATAATTTGCCGTTATTTTGCCGTGATTTTGCCGGGAAAGAATTAATTTTGCCGTGTAATTTTTTCCCGGAATTTTGGGGTGCTTTGCTAACTTGATATCAACTTAGCTAAGCACCCTAATGTAAACGGTGTTAGAGACAAGATATCGAAACCGGACTTGTTTCATATTTTGCCGTTATTTTGCCGTGATTTTGCCAGGAAAGAATTAATTTGGCCGGGCAATTATTTTTGGACTTTTTCATATACGAAGTTTCGTGTCAACTTAGCTAAGCACCCTAATGAAAACGGTTTTAGAGACAAGATATCGAAACCGGACTTGTTTCATATTTTGCCGTTATTTTGCCGGGAAAGAATTAATTTTCCCGGGCAATTATTTTTGGACTTTTTCATATACGAAGTTTCGTGTCAACTTAGCTAAGCACCCTAATGAAAACGGTGTTAGAGACAAGATATCGAAACCGGACTTGTTTCATATTTTGCCGTTATTTTGCCGTGATTTTGCCAGGAAAGAATTAATTTTGCCGGGTAATTTTTTCCCGGAATTTTGGGGTGCTTTGCTAACTTGATATCAACTTAGCTAAGCACCCTAATGAAAACGGTGTTAGAGACAAGATATCGAAACCCGACTTGTTTCATATTTTGCCGTTATTTTGCCGTGATTTTTCCGGGAAAGAATTAATTTTGCCGGGCAATTATTTTTAGACTTTTTCATATACGAAGTTTCGTGTCAACTTAGCTAAGCACCCTAATGAAGACGGTGTTAGAGACAAGATATCGAAACCGGACTTGTTTCATATTTTGCCGTTATTTTGCCGTGATTTTGCCGTGAAAGAATAAATTTTGCCGGGCAATTATTTTTGGACTTTTTCACATACGAAGTTTCGTGTCAACTTAGCTAAGCACCCTTATGAAAACGGTGTGAGAGACAAGATATCGAAACCGGACTTGTTTCATATTTTGCCGTTATTTTGCCGTGATTTTGCCGGGCAATTATTTGTGGACTTTTTCATATACGAAGTTTCGTGTCAACTTAGCTAAGCACCCTAATGAAAACATGTCCGTCAAGTTAGCATTACCACTTTAAAATTTCAAGGTCATTCCTAGTGGATTAATTGTCGTTAATTTGTCGTAAATTTGTCGTGGAAAAAGAAAATTTGTCGCTCTTCGTTTTTTAAAAATAACCCCTGGTAATGCTAACTTGACAGTCAAGTTAGCATTACCACCCCGCTAAAACGGGTAAAAACGAAAATTCCGCTGTCACACCTAGTGGATTAATTGTCGTTAATTTGTCGTAAATTTGTCGTGGAAAAAGAAATTTTGTCGCCCTTTGTTTTTTAAAAATAACCCCTGCTAATACTAACTTTACCCGCTAAAACGGGTAACTTGACCCGCTAAAACGGGTAAAAATGAAAATTCCAAGGTCACACCTAGTGGATTAATTGTCGTTAATTTGTCGTAAATTTGTCGTGGAAAAAGAAAATTTGTCGCTCTTCGTTTTTTAAAAATAACCCCTGACAGTCAAGTTAGCATTACCACCCCGCTAAAACGGGTAAAAACGAAAATTCCGATGTCACACCTAGTGGATTAATTGTCGTTAATTTGTCGTAAATTTGTCGTGGAAAAAGAAATTTTGTCGCTCTTCGTTTTTTAAAAATAACCCCTGGTAATGCTAACTTGACAGTCAAGTTAGCATTACCACCCCGCTAAAACGGGTAAAAACGAAAATTCCGCTGTCACACCTAGTGGATTAATTGTCGTTAATTTGTCGTAAATTTGTCGTGGAAAAAGAAAATTTGTCGCTCTTCGTTTTTTAAAAATAACCCCTGGTAATGCTAACTTGACTGTCAAGTTAGCATTACCACCCCGCTAAAACGGGTAAAAACGAAAATTCCGATGTCACACCTAGTGGATTAATTGTCGTTAATTTGTCGTAAATTTGTCGTGGAAAAAGAAATTTTGTCGCTCTTCGTTTTTTAAAAATAACCCCTGGTAATGCTAACTTGACAGTCAAGTTAGCATTACCACCCCGCTAAAACGGGTAAAAACGAAAATTCCGCTGTCACACCTAGTGGATTAATTGTCGTTAATTTGTCGTAAATTTGTCGTGGAAAAAGAAATTTTGTCGCCCTTTGTTTTTTAAAAATAACCCCTGGTAATACTAACTTTACCCGCTAAAACGGGTAACTTGACCCGCTAAAACGGGTAAAAATGAATATTCCAAGGTCACACCTAGTGGATTAATTGTCGTTAATTTGTCGTAAATTTGTCGTGGAAAAAGAAAATTTGTCGCTCTTCGTTTTTTAAAAATAACCCCAAGTTAGCATTACCACCCCGCTAAAACGGGTAAAAACGAAAATTCCGATGTCACACCTAGTGGATTAATTGTCGTTAATTTGTCGTAAATTTGTCGTGGAAAAAGAAATTTTGTCGCTCTTCGTTTTTTAAAAATAACCCTGGTAATACTAACTTTACCCGCTAAAACGGGTAACTTGACCCGCTAAAACGGGAAAAAATGAAAATTCCGAGGTCACACCTAGTGGATTAATTGTCGTTAATTTGTCGTAAATTTGTCGTGGGAAAAGAAATTTTGTCGCTCTTTGTTTTTTAAAAATTAATTCTTTCCCGGCAAAATCACGGCAAAATAACGGCAAAATAACGACAAAATATGAAACAAGTCCGGTTTCGATATCTTGTCTCGAACACCGTTTTCATAGGTGCGTCAAGCTGGACCCCCCCCACGACGGATTTTAAATTTGAATAGCCAGGAATTATGTGCTATTTATGTGCTAATTTGTTCCCAAAAAAAAAAATTTTGTGCTCAATTTTTAAGTACTTTTTTTAAAACCCCAAAAGTGGGGGGTCCAGCTGGACGTCCAGCTAGACCCCCCCCTAAGAAGGAGTGGCATTAGGAAAAAACTTTAAATGTGGGAATTAAGTGCTATTTATGTGCTCGAAGAAAAACAATAATGTGTAAGAAAAAACAGAGGGGGGCGAGGGGGGGTGGGGGGGTTTAATCGCCGGTCGACGGGCTGGAATTTTATTAAGCCAGGAATTATGTGCTATTTATGTGCTCGAAGATTCCAAAAAGATTTTTTAGGTTGTTCAATTTTTAAGTACTTTTTTTAAAACCCCAAAAGTGGGGGGTCCAGCTGGACGTCCAGCTAGACCCCCCCCTAAGAAGGAGTGGCATTAGGAAAAAACTTTAAATGTGGGAATTAAGTGCTATTTATGTGCTCGAGGATTCCGCAAAATTTTTTTTTGTTGCTCACATTTTAAATATTTTTTTCGAATTTTAAAATTTGCGTACCAGCTAAAACCCACCCTAATAAATGGTAGCTGTAGGGAAAAAATGTATATGTGGGAATTAAGTGCTATTTATGTGCTCGAAGATTTCAAAAAGATTTTTTTTGTTGTTTAAGTTTTAAGTACTTTTTTTAAAACTTCAACAGGGGGGGGTCCAGCTAGACCCCCCCCTAAGAAGGAGTAGCTTTAGGAAAAAACTTTAAATGTGGGAATTAAGTGCTATTTATGTGCTCGAGGATTCTGCACAATTTTTTTTTGTTGCTCACATTTTAAATATTTTTTTTCGAATTTTAAAATTTGGGTACCAGCTAAAACCCACCCTAATAAATGGTAGCTGTAGGGAAAAAATGTATATGTGGGAATTAAGTGCTATTTATGTGCTCGAAGATTTCAAAAAGATTTTTTTTGTTGTTTAAGTTTTAAGTACTTTTTTTAAAACTTCAACAGGGGGGGGTCCAGCTGGACGTCCAGCTAGACCCCCCCCTAAGAAGGAGTACCTTTAGGGAAAAAAATGTATATGTGGAAATTAAGTGCTATTTATGTGCTCGAGGATTCCGCAAAATTTTTTTTGTTGCTCACATTTTAAATATTTTTTTCGAATTTTAAAATTTGCGTACCAGCTAAAACCCACCCTAATAAATGGTAGCTGTAGGGAAAAAAATGTATATGTGGAAATTAATTGCTATTTATGTGCTCGAGGATTCCGCAAAATTTTTTTTTGTTGCTCACATTTTAAATATTTTTTTTTCGAATTTTAAAATTTGGGTACCAGCTAAAACCCACCCTAATAAATGGTAGCTGTAGGGAAAAAATTTATATGTGGGAATTAAGTGCTATTTATGTGCTCGAGGATTCTGCACAATTTTTTTTTTTTGTTGCTCACATTTTAAATATTTTTTTTCGAATTTTAAAATTTGGGTACCAGCTAAAACCCACCCTAATAAATGGTAGCTGTAGGGAAAAAATTTATATGTGGGAATTAAGTGCTATTTATGTGCTCGAGGATTCTGCACAATTTTTTTTTTTGTTGCTCACATTTTAAATATTTTTAAAGTTTTTTCCTAAAGCTACTCCTTCTTAGGGGGGGGTCTAGCTGGACGTCCAGCTGGACCCCCCCTTTTGAAGTTTTAAAAAAAGTACTTAAAACTTAAACAACAAAAAAAATCTTTTTGAAATCTTCCAGCACATAAATAGCACATAATTCCCACATATACATTTTTTCCCTACAGCTACCATTTATTAGAGTGGGTTTTAGCTGGTACCCAAATTTTAAAATTCGAAAAAAAATATTTAAAATGTGAGCAACAAAAAAAAATTTTGCGGAATCCTCGAGCACATAAGTAGCACTTAATTCCCACATT